>SSNS01000060.1:2235943-2658024 GCA_006937985.1 Aphyosemion australe
GAAACAAAATCACCGGACTCTGCGCTCCCCTTTTCTTCCTGTGAAGGATCTTTGCCACGTTTTGTGTTTTTGTGAACAGCCCAGTTAGGTTTGTATTTTTTTACTCTGTGTGGCTTTAAAGGGACACTTTGCAACTTTTTCATATCTTTAAATAATTTTCTTGAGCCAGTATGTGCTAAAATGACCCAATACAGGGTGAATGAAAGGCCACCCAGCCCCTGTTGCCCCCTGTGGCCAGAATATTCCACTTGCAACTTCCAGTCTGCTGGGACTTAGAAAAAAATTGAGCTTGACCTACCTGGCTCTGCAATCTGCTTCCAGCATGTTTCCTGCGTGTTTTAGATCATGACCACAGCGGATTTGTTTAATTTAGTGATGAATAACTCCCATAGAAACTAATTAAGGCTGAGGAGACATTTCAGCAGTTAGATTAAGTGTTAAAAAGACGAACGCGCAGCAATGAGAGATAAGTTTTACTTTCGGTTTCGCCAACGAACACTAGGGGGTGCTAAAAACAAGCCAAAACTGACTAGTGTCCCTTTAAAGCTGCGAACATCCATCCAACTCAGCAGGAGCTGGATGGACTGTCATGAACGTTTGTGCAAATTCTGAGCTGCATGGTCAAACAGCTGGACTAATATTCTTTGTGCTTCAGTGATACATCTTAATGACCGTGTTAATCCCAGTTGATCTTTTATTCTGCAGCATCATCAGCTCAAATTAATTCATGCGCGAACCTCTGGTGTAATGGCCCCAGATAACTTTTTAAAGTCTTTTAAGTCGAAGCTCCAGAGCTTTTCTGTGCTATTCTTTGTATTCCGAGCACCTCCGATTACTTTATTTAACTTCCTTTTTATACTTGATTGGGTTTAATTTTATTATACTTTTTTTTAATCATCCCCCGGTTTATAACAACTCAATTATCTCTATAATTATGTCAGAAACAATAAAAAATAACATGTTCTCGTGGATCCTTGAACGTCTTCTTGTGTTTTAGGATGTCCTGTTGCTGTGAGCCAGCCTCTTGTTTCTGCAGGCCCCTGTGATCATTACTGTCAATAACAACAAACATCAATACGGCGCTACTGATTGATTTGGCTTGGGGCTTTAAAATAATTGCCCTTTTTGCATTTGAATGGGGAATGCCAATTGGCTAAAAAAACGTGGCCGTGCATATCTCAAGTTGGTAATTGGCTACACTCCTGCCTCTTTTTTTGTTCCGTTTTTATCGAAACAGAGAAAAGCCGTTTTTGTAATGTCACAGCAATTACCTCCTATGCCGTATATTTAATTTCTATTTCGCTGATGAAGCTCATATTTTGCATTTAAAAATGAAAAGCGACCTAAACTCTGAGTTTATTTAAAACCTGCACACATGAATCCACGATGACTGGATCCTTAGCATCCTCTTTTGATGAGCTGACACTTTTTATTCTCCTGCATGTGTAATAAACTAATATTCACTCTACAAAAGACCTTTTTTTCTTGCCCCACAAAGCTGTAATAGAAACTAAAGGTAACCCTACATATTATGTATGCACCAAACACTAAAAGTAGTCTTTTTTAAGGACAGTATAATGATCATCTGTATTTGCCTGGAAAAAATGAGTTTATTGGTAAAAACCCTCAGACACACAGAAGTCTAACTTTGGCAGACCTAAATGCTGTGTTCATGCCACAGACCAGCAGGTGGGGAAGCAGATACCCAGAGGCAACAGAAAAACATAGACATGTTGAGGTTTTTCCTGCTAACTTCACAGAAAGAAAAAGAGCACAAAATGAACATGAAAAGAGATCAGCAGAGTAAAAATCGAGTGCATTCTTATTTTTACTGCCCACTGACTCACTACAAAGAGCAGAAAACCTGTCATACAGGAGATGGTCAGTTTAAGGATCGTGCATCTTATCTCCTTTTTCAGCTCTTTGCAGAATTTGTAGGGATGTTTGATATTATCGGTCCTACATTAATATCAACCGATATCGGCATTACATTTTAATATAAAAAATATTGGAAACTTTTTTCAGTCTTTTATTAACACATCTTTTACATACCATGCACATATTATACAATAAACTCTTCAGCTACCTCTCCTCGCTCTCAAACTATAAAATATGACAGATCTGAGGTCAAGTTTTTGAGATATTTTATTTTATTTGGCACAACACGTAAAGTAGAAATTTTCCTTGTATAGTGACACACATCTGAAACACAAGAATCTTCACCCAAGGCTTGCTTTTCTTAACTTAAGCTCTTTATAAATGTTTTATCTGCAATATACAGAAAAAAAAATACATTTCTAACTAATAGACACATCTTATCGACATGCTTAGGGAGAATGAGATTCAGCTGCTGTTGGAGACAAAATAAATATGGCATTTTTCTTATTACTAACATAAATTGATGTAGTAGTCATTTTGCACCAAATGTTTAAAATATAAGCCTGCATGATGGGAGATATGTGATGTTAGTGACCTAACATGTTGTAGTTTTTTTTTTAATGAGAGGGGGACACAGCATACATCGGTATCGGGAATTAAAGCCACATTCCTGAACTTTGCGGACACATGCTCTCTGTCGCCCTCTAGAGGCTTGCTGCATAACGTCACTGTCGTAAAATCAAATCTCTCTCTGGGGCATAAGAGGCATGTTTACATTCCTAATGTCAGGCAAAACAACGAAAACAAACTTTTCCACCTCCACACATTGAATAAATAGTTTTATCAGGACTGTATAACAACTTTAAGCCCGACCAAACACAATAACCCTGGTGAAATAATTTATTACTTACCTAGCCATTAGCAGCACGGCTAGGTCAGAGTCCGTAGTTCATGCCTTTCTTTCTAAAAGAGCTCTCCAGCGAGGAAAAGACGGCCCAATAATAACTCTGGTCTTTGCTCTTGCTCTATCACGTTCTTTTCTTTTCCTAGATTCATCTGATAAGGTACTTCTAGCTTTCTTTGGTGGATCTGCCATAGCTAAACCGCGGGTCTATGTTATACTGCTATGGCAAGCCAAAGGGGTGAAAAAAGCACGCGTTCTAAATGTGCATTTTGTCCGCCAAAACGTGCATCTTGAACGTGTGTTTTGACGCCAAAATCCGTGTGTTCTAAAATCACGCACACACATGTCTGCCAATACACGCGTTTTGGCAGACATGTGAACGCGCGCTTTTTTCACCCCTTTGGCTTGCCAGATAGTGCCCTAAAGCAACATGCAGTCAGTACTTCTGGTGTCGGGTCGCGAGTGAAAAACAGACGTGGGACCCCCTAACACCATCACAGTTCCGAAAATGAACATAATAGATGATAGTATGCCACCAAAAACTTTATTTTAAGGTGTAAAAGTTGCGGAATGTGGCTTTAAGACTCCACAATATTGGTATATCGGATATCAGTAAAAAAGCCAATATCGAGCATCCCTAAGAGTTTGTTTCCATATTTTGTAAAGACGTGACTTTTCAGATACTGCTCATATTATTTTCAACCCTGACTTTTTGCCCTTCGTTCTCCTCTTGGCTGTTTCCTGTTTTTGAAAGGGCCCATTGTCGTGGTCAGGTACAGAAACTGAACAGAAAGTGAGTGAAAAGGCAGCCAATTTCCAAAACATAAAAACTTATGAAAGACCTTCAGAAAGCCTCTAGAGCTATTGATCCAGACCACTTTAGAAGATTACACAAAGATCCGGCTTCAAGGTTTGTTTAACATTTTTGCACAATGACGTGTCTCACAAGGTGCAGATATCAGGTTTTCGTTTTAAGTGTTTATATTTTTGATGATTTAATGACAAAGACTCTTACTTGGAAAGTTTAGAGAAATCGTTTAATGAAGAGAACATTCCAACAATGGCTGGAAGTTAAAGTTTTGTCTCTTGGACAGTTGAGTAAAAACTAGGGGTCTTTGGTGATGACATACATCACAAACTCTGTCCTCCATGTTTCAGATGTTTCTCTGATCAAACACACCTGACTTGAACCAGTGGTTCATTAAAAGCCTTCAACAGAACTTGAAGAGGTAACCACTGAATCAGGGGCTGGTGCACAGAAACCACTAAAGGTTGTAGGACACTGGTCCTTGCACTGCAACACATTTGACGAAAACGTTGAATTCCAAGAAACTGGTTGAAACGTCTGTCATGCATGACAGTGGAGAGGTCATGACTTGAGCTTTTGTTTTTGCAGAAAAATGACCTGGACAGGTTATGGAGGCTTCAATGGAGCTATTTGACTAAACACATGGTCTGCCATCATTCGAGGTCGTGGCAAATAGTCTCCAAAGCATTTTCTGTTTCCAGTTGTATTGTGTTTATGATGTTTTTTTGAAGCTTTCTGACACAGTTCAACCAGTGGGTAGTTATAGGGGTGGGAATTTAATTAATTATGATTAATTAATTAGAAAAAATAACGCGTTAAAAAAATTAACTCATTTAACCCTTTAAGCCCGAGGGTCCCCTAATTGGGGGCTGCTGAAGTTTAGCAGCATAATCCATGCCCTAAATATCAATCTAGTCAAGCTGCACCTCTAAAGAAAGCTCAGATACAAGACCATGTAAACCTTTTCTATGTTCTCCCAACACAACTAAAACTACAATGAAATGAGTGATCAGAAATCCCTCTTCATGTGTTTTTGCATTCATTTCTGTCTCTAATGATGCTAAATCAAATCAAATTGCACACACATTCTATCAACCCATTATTATTATTATTATTATTATTATTATTATTATTATTATTATTATTATTATTATTATTATAAAGACAATACCATTATCAAAATGTACTTAAAATAGTATTGTACTTTTAGGTCCGTCGTATTTTTGCCAGTGATATACATATATATTTTTTTCTCCTGTTTTGAATTGGAATACAATTTAAAAGCATTTTTCTTAGAAATTAAAAGAGCTTGTGTTTACAATAATAATGTCAATGACTATTGTTTGATTCTCTGTCTCATTATTTTTAATTTTAAAAAATTGCTTTCGGGGCAAATTTACTTGAACGATTAAAATGCGATTCATCAATCAATCAATCAATCAATCAACCTTTATTTGTATAGCGCCTTCCACACCCGTTACAGGAGGCCAAGGTGCTGAGAACAACATAAAATCATGATAAAAAGAAATATTAAAACAATGAACAATAAAAAAATACATAAAAGCATAAAAACATAAAAGCATAAAAACAGGCAGACATCAAGCGTTTTCTGGAAACGCTAGACGAAAAAAGTGGGTTTTCAACCTACTCTTAAAAACCGGCAGAGATGTAGACAGCCTAATTGACGGTGGCAGTTGGTTCCAGAGTGACGGTGCTAAGGCTGAGAAAGCCCGGTCCCCACGAGTCCGACACCTAGTGCGAGGGACAACAAGCAGGCCCTGATCAGAAGAGCGCAGAGATCGTGATGGCACATGCTTTTTCAAGAGCGCCGCTAAATAAGGAGGGGCGCTTCCCTGAAAGAAATGAAAAACAAACACCAGAAGCTTAAAACGCGCCCGATAAAAGACTGGAAGCCAGTGTAGGGAGGCCAACACTGGACTGATGTGGTCCCGTTTCCTGGTGCCAGTCAGAAACCTGGCGGCGCAGTTCTGCACAAGCTGGAGGCGATGAAGTGTTGACTGACCAAGCCCAGCATAGAGAGAGTTGCAGTAATCCAACCTAGAGATTACAAATGCATGGAGTACCTGCTCCAGGTGGACTCTCGACAGCATAGGCTTGATTTTGGCAAGGCGTCTAAGATTGAAAAAACACGATCGGATAACGGAATTGACGTGAGCATCAAACTTAAGTCCCGAGTCAATTCTCACCTCCAAGCTAGTGACAACTTGCTTCAAAAAGGGAGAGAGAGGGCCCGGATCAACTACTGAATTAATCAAGATTAATTAATTACAAAGCCTCTAATTAATTAGATTCATTTTTTTAATCGAGTCCCACCCCTAGTTAGTTAGATTAAAGGGTAAATACATGCAAAAAATGAGATACTCTATCAGTCCCCCTCCTGTACTTCCTTCTCAGTCTGTTGTTGTTGTTGTTGTTGTTGTTGTTGTTTTTGTTGTTGTGACCAAAGTGGGAAATCTCCTATATATGAATATAAATGTTTAACAAAACACAACTGCAGCTGTTTATAGTCTTTTTTTAGCAATTAACAAACTCAGTCATGGCATTTCTGCCAGCAGAGCACCATTCGTCGCTCTTGTTAAAGTAGCCTTTCATGGAAATGTTTAATAAACAGCCTTCTGAAGACTCGCCAAAGAGGCTAACATCCATTTCTCATTAGTAAAGAGATCATCAATAAAATCATGGATTTTTTCTTTATTTTATTTGACAAAATACTGAATAAAATTTCCAGCCTGGGAAAAGCACCAGGTCTGCACAAGTGTAGGGTAAACTCTGCATAATTTAACATCAAATTTTTGCGCACGTGCAATGCATGCATAAGTCCCATTGATTAAAAAAAATCTAATTGGGTTGTCTTAGACTTTTTATCTGACTCTCATTATTCTTCCATTTCTCTCAGTCCATTATTATTCAATTGTCAGCCCCTGGTGTTGTGGTCCAGTTGCTGTGGTCCTTCCTTCTGCTGCAGGCTCAGGGGATCTAAACCCAGTCATTTTAATAATACACACATAAATAATAGATATATTTTAAATGCTAATTCTAAAAGAGAGTTGGGGGGGTTGGGGGTGACTCAATCATGCAGCATTTGCGGTTTGACCTTAGCACCGGTGAAGAAATTACTGGAAGCTCAGTGTTTTTCATTAGGTCCTCTATGCATCATCACACTGTCACGTTGCCCTCTGCCTAAACCACAGCTCCTGGAGACGGCGTGCAGATGTTTCAGCTGAATCTTTATTTGCTGGGTTTGGCTTTTATTTCCAGTTGACAGTAACACTTCAGATAAAAGGTATCGTTACGTCATACAAAATCCATCATTAAGAGCATCTTATCAGAGGCACTTGTGGCTTTTATTGATGTTCTCTCTCCTCATTTGCATATTTTCTGCCTAATTACTCGTGACACATGGATAATTAAAGTAAACACAGGTGGCTGTCAAAACACCTTGATGTCCAGAGCAGCTAAACGTCTTCAGTTCTAAAGTTTTGGTCATTAAAAGAAACTTTTGTTAGGAAAATGAACATAAATGGTAAAATACAAACAGGTGTTGGTGATTCTGGCTGGATGGGAGTTGTTTTTATTTGAAAAAGTCTTTTCTGATTAATTTAAATACCTCAAGATAGCCAAGCATTTGTAAAATAGCAATGGCAAATGGCCTGTATTTGATATAGCGCCTTCCCTAGTCTTACCCCTGCTGCACACTGGAAGCATCAGCACCGCGGAATGGCAGTGGAACGGTTTACTCGCGATTTTCGCTTCTTGCCAGTGCACACCGGGAGAATCTCAGCAAGCCCAGCAAGGAGCACGGCTTCACCGTGAGATCACAAGATCCCTCGAGACTTCAAAGGTCCCGGTTTGTTTATGCCATCCGCCATTAAACCAAAAAGAAGGAAATCACGTTTGGCATCACTGTTTGATGTCATATATAATGTTTTTACTCACCACTGCCAGGATAAAAGCCATGAAAAACACACCGCTGCACTTCTCGAACAATGCGGTAAGTAAATAAGCCGTGAGGTCACACGTATAGACGTAATCTACATAGATATGAAATCACATCCCTGCAATAGACTTTTATTTTGAAAATTACCGGGCATTTTACACTGAAACTGAGTGTGATTTCCTGTCTAGCCCTATGTTAAATGCGGAAATTGACGCATCCCAGAAGCGGCACGCGGCAAAAATAGAACCTGATCCTATCTTTAGCGGCGCGGTGTGCCGCTTCTGGGACGCGCCTGAAAATTGCTGCGTCGCAGCTGGTTTGTGTCACCCCCATAGACTATAATGGATTCTATTTGAAGCAGCGACGTTCCACGCCGCTGATGCTTTCAGAGTGCAGTCAGCTTTAGAACCCCCCAAGGTGCTTTACAACACAATCAGTCATTCACCCATAGGCATTTGGATGAAGTCCACATCAGAGGATATGGGCCAATCAGGTCAGGAAAAACATTTAAAAAGAAGTGTCAACATTAAACTCTAAATGAAAAAAGTGCTAATTCTAGACAAAAGTAGATAAAAAAGTCTAAAAATCATTTACAGAATAAAGTTGAAATGTTGAGAAAAGTACTAAAGGATATTTCCTAGAGTACTGAGATTAAAAAGACTAAACTAGAACTGCCACAAAGACCTAGGAGTCCCATAATTCCTTGTGTAAATGAACTCAGGTGATATACTTCAGGTTTACTTGCTTTAGCCATAATAATAAAAACTTTTTAGTCTTTTAGCTCATGCCCTGAAGTGTAAACAGCTTGTAACATATTACGTGTAATAAAACACACCCATAATGTGAATAAATATAGTACTGTTTAGGAGCACAGTAAGGTTTGTTTGCTTGGCCTTTTCTTCTAAAAGACTATTTTCCTGCTTCTCTTTTCTGGAAATGGTAGTTTGACTTTTTTTTTGACAGTTTTGCTCTAACCTCAACACTTATTTTTTCTTCCAAGTGGCTCAAATATTAATTGTGGGTTTAAACTCCATGCTCGATGCTGTGTTATGTCTGTTAAGCAGCGTGGTTTAAATGTCTTTATAGGTTAAAGCAACACTCCGCAACTTTTACACCTTAAAATAATGTTTGTTGTAAAGTTTTTGCAGCATTCTATCATCTATTATGTTCATTTTTTGCACCTGTGATAGTGTTAGGGGGTTCCACGTCAGTTTACCGCACTATACAGTTTTTTGCTCCTGGTCGAAACAGAAAGTACTGAATGCGTGTTGTTTTACGGCAGAATATGGCAAGCAAAAGGGATAAAAAAGCGTGCGTTCTAAACACGCGTTAGGTCCGCCAAAACGTGCGTCTTGTACGTGCGTTTTGACATCGAAGTGGGCAAAAAAGAGCATTCTAAAATCACGCGTCTTGTACGTGTGTTTTGGTGGACATAACGCGCGATTTTAGAATGCGCTTTGTTGCCCACTTTGACGTCAAAATGCACGTACAAGATGCGCCTTTTGGCTGACATAACGTGACTTTGGAACGCACGCTTTGTTGATTTTGAAGAGTCACATTGCTGTTAGCCAATCAGAGGCAAGATGTTTGATTTATCATTAATATTGATGAGTAAGACTCCAAATCCTGCCGTTTTCTTTCCCGCACTTCTCCGACTAAATCCTACGTCCTGAAAAAGGAAGCACAAAAAACGACTCATAAGGCATTCATTTATACTATAGACTGTTGCAAATGTATTGAAATACAAGTAACGTTTCTGATTAATATGTACATTTTTATGTGTTTCTGTGAGATCTGTGTGTAAATTCATAAATCAGATTTCAGTTTCCTTTCAGGCCTATAAAAATTTTCAAGTCTTTATTTGATTGTGTGATTAATTTCTTCTCTTTTTTGTTATATTATATTTGTAAAATCAGCACCAGCCCAACAAATGTCTAATTACTCACCACCATGACAGAACAAAACTTGTCATCAGTTTTTATATTCTACTTGTCTCTAATCTTTTACATCCTGGTAAAAACTTTTTTTTGCCACTAAATGCAACAACCACGGATCACCAAAGGCCACACAGTTTGTTTTCCCAGGTTTTACTGCTCCAATAACGGCACTGTCAGCTTTATTGCAGCCATAATCAGATTAGATACTTCGGGGAAATAACGGCTGATAATGTTTGAAGAGGAGAATAATATCCTTATTCAAATTAGTCTACAAATTGGAATGGAATAAATCGTCTGTTCAACATATTATTTCACCGAGTCCTGAGACAAAGCATTCCAAAAGTAATTGAAGGCAATTAGATTATGATTACTAAATTTCATTTTCCTGAGGGATTATGGCAGTGTTTGTCAGTTCTGAGGTTGTGCTTCAAGGTTCTGCTGACAGAATAGTGAACGTTCTGCATTTATGCATTCGCCCTTTAAAACATTCAGCTCTAAAAATGAAAAATTTACTTACATCTTTTACCTTTTCTGTCCTTTTGTGAAAAAGAAAACTTAATATCCTACCTGTTGTGTAGATGAACCACCTGAAACATCTTTAAGGTAGAGTAACATCCTCATTCTTGTCTGATTCTAATACATTTTCATGATGTCAACTAGGGCAGCAGCTATGTTAGTAAACAAGTATTCTGTTGAAGCTGCATGGTGGCACAATTGGCTGCACTGTTGCCTCACAGCAAAAAGGCCTCTGGTCCAAAACTAGCTAGCATCTTCTCTCCTGTGTGGGTTTTCTCTCTGGTTTCATCCCAAAGACCAAACATGCACGTGAATGTTTGTCTCTGTGTGTCCCTGTGATGGACCGGAGACATGTCCGGGGTGTCCCTCTCATTTTATTATGTCATTTATGGTTTTATATAAACGCACATAAATACTAGAGATGTGTGTTGGTAAAATTCTGGTGATACGATACGTATCACGATACAGGGGAGATGATATATCACGATAGCCTAGTGAACTAGACCAAATTCTTGCTTTGCAGAGTTTGGTCTAGGCACGCTTCATTGGAACCCTCGCAGCCCAAACCACTGCTGTGTCTATCCAATCACAACTCGCTATAATTTTGGTTGGGCCAATCACAGCGCTCTATATTGTGGGCCAATCACAGAGCGGGAGTAGCCGATGACGCTGCGGCCGCGAACCCAAGCAACATGGCGGCAGCGCCGGAGCCACGTTCTTTTGAAACGGCTTTGTCATCAACATTGGATTATTTAGACTCCAACGTGCGTAAGTCTGTCGGCTATACTTAGCGGCTTCTTATTTTTATCAAACTAAGTAGTGCAATGTCCCAGTACACCTGATTTTCACATGTTTTTATACAAAAACGACAGAAATCATTGACGCCATTAGTGGGTCCCGCTTTTCCATCGCTGTGATTACGTCACGTTGTTCGTTACTCTGATTGCTCCTAGCGCTATCCAATTGCGTGCTGACATTTTGAAAGACAACCGTAGATCCCGCCTCACGACTGAGAGCCGTCAATGGTTCGTGGCCAGACTATATATTCACATATATAGGATGGCTTGCCAGGCTAATATCACAATATATTGCGATACATTCAGCCAGACGATATTAGCGATTTTTTAATACTGAATTTATTGTAGGAAAATTCAATAAACAGTCCAAACTGATACGTAAAAAAAAACTGTATCCACGTTATTTTTGAGTAGCCTCATGGAGAAACGCTGATGCTAGCAACATCCGGAACAACCGGAAGTAGCACATACTCATTGGTTTGCATTGTGAGGTTTTGTTGCTAGTAGCAGTTTATTTGAACATTTGAAGAGGATTTTAAAAAATATTTACCCCAGAAAAATGTAGTCACGCGCCTCGGGAAGACGTTGCGCTGTTGGCGCTTGTACTAACAACCAGAGAAAAATGAATTTGTAGCTACAAGAGCGATATTTAGAACATGCACCTCCAGAGTGAGAGAGCGTGCAGCTGTAGCGTCGGTACGGTTCTCGCCGCCTCTCCAGAGATGAGGAACCCAGAAGGATGTGGCTGAAAAATCTTAACTTGAAACCACCACAAACTTTATTTGTGCGTTCCTTTCATTTTATTGTGAAAAAACTCTGAGAGGAACACCTGCATCCTACTTTGTAGTTGGATATGACAAACCTCCGGAGTAGAGACGCAGAGTAGTAAAGAGATCTGACAGCAGTTAGCCTAGTGAACTAGACCAATTCTTGCTTTGCAGAGTTTGGTCTAGGCACGCTTCATAGGAATCCTCACAGCCCAAACCACTGCTGTGTCTATCCAATCACAACTCGCTATAGTTTTGGTTGGGCCAATCACAGCGCTCTATATTGTGGGCCAATCACAGAGCGGGAGTAGCCGATGACGTCAGCGCTGCGGCCGCGAACCCAAGCAACATGGCGGCAGCGCCGGAGCCACGTTCTTTTGAAACAGCTTTGTCATCAACATTGGATTATTTAGACTCCAACGTGCGTAAGTCTGTCGGCTATACTTAGCGGCTTCTTATTTTTATCAAACAAAGTAGTGCAATGTCCCAGTACACCTGATATTCACATGTTTTTATACAAAAACGACAGAAATCATTGACGCCATTAGTGGGTCTCGCTTTTCCATCACTGTGATTACGTCACGTTGTTCGTTACACTGATTGGTCCTAGCGCTATCCAATTGCGTGCTGACATTTTGAAAGACAACCGTAGATCCCGCCTCACGACTGAGAGCCGTCAATGGTTCGTGGCCAGACTATAAATTCACATATATAGGATGGCTTGCCAGGCTAGACAGCAGTCTCAAAACAACAGGAATTATTTCATGTGTACAATTTTCTTAATAGTTATAATTTAACGTGTGTTTAGACTGCTGTTATTAACCTAAAAGTGCCATCCTGCTGTTTGTATTTCACCTGATGTAGAAACTAAAACCCAGGCTTGGTGATGAGGGATTTAAGGCTCTGACTCGGCTCTATGTCTGCTTTTAAGTAAATAAGATTGTGTCCCACCTCTTTCAACAAAACGCCGACAACGATGTAGGTACTGATAAGCCTCAGAGCTTTTAAGGTTTTTTATTGCCTCGCTGTCAGACGCAACTGAGTTCAGAAAGTAGCTAAAATGCTACTGTACATTAGCTTTGGCCAGACTTTAAGATCATCCCCTCACCTCTCTGCTTCAGTAGGCAGACGGAGTGTAACAGTGTCCCGTTTGAGCTGTGACTGCTGGTGTTCATGCATGTTTTCAGTCTCTAAAAGCCCATAAAAAGAGGATTAGCATGAAGGAATCGCATCGTCTCAACGTAAACAAATGCGGACCGGAAGTTGCTAGCATCTTTCGCGCAAAGCATCACGGGCCGTGAGAATAACGTGGATAGTGCACTAAACAGACGTGGGACCCCCCAACACTATCACAGGTATGAAAATGAACATAATAAATGATAGTATGATGCCAAAACCTTACAAAAAAGCATAATTTTAAGGTGTAAAAGTTGCGAAATGTTGCTTTAACATCTGCATTATCAGAAGTAATTTCAAAATAAACAAATAAGGCAGTCTCTGCTGCCAACTAGCGGTAGGCGTTTGAATTGCACCAAAAGAAAAGCAAATACACAAATGTTTGCAGGTAAATTCTTCCAAAAATTCTACACACGGCTTTTGAATTTCAATATAATATTGCAGGAAAAATATCACAATATATTGCCCTATCAATTTTTTCTTACATTCCTAATAAATACACAACAAACTTAAACAAATTAATAAGGTAAGGCAAGGGATTAACAATAACCCATTAAAACCTTAGTCCTCAGTCCCCTCCCACCCACATAAAAAAAGGGAAGGATAAGTACAAAACTGAGAAAATCACATTATACTAAGGAAAGGCAAGTTCTTGTACACCTGCATATATCTGTGTGCTGCTAAAGACTAATTAATTTATTATTCAGCCTATTCATTCATTAAAAACCTTCATCAGAACATTTAACAGACCCCTTGAATGTTATTGTTTTCATTCTGTAATAGCGCTCATGTGCACAACGCTGGGGGTCAAAAACACCGTCTGCTATCCAGAGCTGTATCTCCAAGATTTAAGCTAACAAAATAAAACCTAGGGATTTAGATATTACTACTTTAGATCATCTAACACAGCTTTGTGTAGATCGGGGGTAGGAAACGCTGGTCCTGGAGAGCCGCTGTCCAGCACGTTTTAGAGGTTTCCCTGCTTCAACACACCTGATTTTAATCAGCAGGTTATTCACAGGGTTCTGCAGAGCCTGATGAACAGGTGAATCAACTGTGTTGAAGCAGGGAAACCTCTAAAATGTGCTGGATAGCAGCTCTCCAGGACCAGGGTTCCCTACCCCTGGTGTAGATGATCAAAAAATTATACATCTGAAAGCTAACTGTGTTTAGCTCAAAGCTTACAGATCGGTTTGAAATAGCTAACGATCTGTGGAGGATGACAGTCCTCAGAACTGGCCGCTATTACGGGGATATCTACAATTATTTGATTAACACGCCTGGACTTTACACAGCTGAAGCAAAAAAAAGGTGTAACCGGATCTCTTCTGGTTTGTGTGGGTTAAGGTTGAAGGATCGCCGTGACACAGTTTGCCTTTGGAGATGAACAGATTCTCCATTTATTTTGACGAGCTCCATAAACAGAAACAGGAAACGAACGACATTAGACGCTGCCCGCTCCAATTACAGAACACATTTTGTGTAATTATATAAAAAGAAACAAATTTAACCCGGTTACAAAGACATGCAAGTCATTAGATGGCTATAACATGTTTGTGTCTGGACACGTGGGGCAGATATTTTACATTTTTATTCTGTCATGAGACTTTGACTCCCAAGATGTGAACTCTCTTCATGGCTGTTAACCATTGCCTTCGGCGTATTTTATCAGCTGGAAACCTCGAAAATTTTACATTGCTGTCCTTTTGTCTATTTGTGCAGCCCACATGTCATAACCATTCTCATAGATTTTATTTTGCCGCTATTTATCTCAATTTATTGACAACTGACAGATAATAACAATGGTGGCCAACGAGAGAAGCCAGAAGCTTGGGGGGCGGGGGCGGGGGCTTGGGAGCATGACGTCACGTGTCAAGAGGTCTCTATACTAATGGTGCGTTCCAGTTGTCCTCGGAACTCGTTTTTCCGAAATAAGTTAACCTGAAATTACGCAATGAACTCGGAATTCCGAGCTGTGAGCTCGTGCGTTTCAGAGGACCCGAGATCACCATTTTAAAGATGGCCGCGCCCAGTGCTACCATAGTTGACGTCTTTATTTTTTTCGTCATTTATATGTTTCTTTCTTTTTGCTGTTTAACAGCACCGAGTTGTTGTTTATTCTTTTTATCAATAGCTACGTTGCTGAAAACGTCAGCATTGCCGCCGAAATTGACCGGTATGTTTTTATTTTTAACTGTTCCCGGTGTTTATGTTTTGACGTTTGATTTTTTTAATGTTTTTTTTCTGGTTTTATGTGGTTTTTCCGAGGTGGAATCTGGAACGCAAAACGAGCTTGTTACGTCATTTCCTGGTCGGAAATTCTGAGTTCCGAGGACAACTGGAATGTACCATAAAGATGCTGGATGTCTGTTCATAGATGGGAATCCTTAGGCTGTTTTAACACGTTTAAAGCAGCTTTTTATTGTTTCTAATAGTGAAGTTGAGAGTGCACCATACAGATATTGCTGCAGAAGGGCTAAAGCTAACAAGTTCTGCTGCTAATTTCTGCTACAAAATCCCCTAAACTCATATACGAGCCTCTAGCTCATCAAACTTGTCAGAAATAATCTCCAATTTTCCAAACTGCTTTCATTCAAGGAGCTATCTCGAACATGCAAGTGAATAATTTTTCATAACCTCTCAAAAACACGCACTTCAAAAGATCTGAACCACCCTTTTTTAATCTAATCGATGATGACTTCAGGTCTGACGCAGCTTTCAGCAAACTAAAAAGTAAACTCCTGAAGTCAAATTTCACTATAATCAATCACTGACTCCTTAACAGCTTCATTAAATCTTGTAATTACTCTCTGTAATTGCTTAATGCTCTAGTGCAGCACTTTTTATGTGTGTTCAAACCTATTACACAGGTGTGGGCAACATTATATGTCCTGACTCCTGAGATCTGAGATGTTTAAGGGCTGCAGGCTTTGGCGGTTTGGTTGATCTCTAGCAGCCGTTCATTATTACCCAGAAAAAAGCAGCAGTGCGTCTGAGAATGCAGTTAGACACTCCTCCGATGCATTATCACATTCCCTCTTCATTTCATCCAGTGCTGCTGCTATTAATGTGAGTGGAATCCAAAATGTCAGCACAGTTTGTCACATTTCCATTAAAATACAAACAAACAAAAAGATTGGTGTCCCACAACGCAGCTTTGTTTGGGTTGTTTTTGTTGGGAATCCTCCAGCTGTCATCTCAATTATCGAGGAGTGTTTGCACCGTCTCGCCGCGTCTCGAGTGTCTCCTGATGACTCGCAGAATGTCAGGACGGCGCATGTGGAGAACGCTCTCAAGGTCAGATTGAAATTGGAGCCATTTCATGATGAGTCATTATGGGAAGTGCTGCGCATCCGAAGGAGCAGTAAATATTCTCAAACATGAGGCCAGCACAGTGAGTACATCGTAGACAGCCTGCAGCGAGACACTTTTAGGGGCATGATTTATTGTGGACTTGTATTTTTGCAGAGTCATTTTAATCCCCGAAAGGGTTGGAAAGGTGGATCTAGCACCGATGAGATGGTTGATCCAAAGTCGGTGAAAAACGTGTGCATCTGATCTCAAAGAGTGGGATATTAATCTGCTTTTGATGCTTTGGGTGTAACACAAGCTTCCGTCAAAGGATCAAATCTGAATCTAGGATACTTTTGGAAAACATTTGATCTGGGAAAATAGGCTGGACTTTCAGAAAAAGGGTGAAACTAGTTTGTTCTGTTTTCGTAACCAATTGCATTCATTTACTTTTGCAAACACAAATTTCAGAGGATAGAAAATGAGCCTGATCATTTTGCAGATTTTTCTTGCTTGCTTGCTTTGAAATTAAGTAGTGTGTGTGTGTGTGTGTGTGTGTGTGTGTGTGTGTGTGTGTGTGTGTGTGTGTGTGTGTGTGTGTGTTCTCCAAAGAATAAAAGCAGAGCGAAGTGTGTGGGTGTGTCCACGTTCCTCTGCAGAATGATTACCTTGACGAGGTTAAAAATGACTAAGTGCGGTTGAATAAACGGCTCGTGATTGATTTAAGGACGGCCGCTAATTTAAGCCATGATGGCGGCGTGATCTCACCGTGACATGAATTTAAAAAGAAGAAGAAAACAATAAAGCACATCGAGGAGCCGCGAGGTCACCATGACTTTGAGGATTCCCTGTGTGATTGCAGGATTCCTGTAATAAATTGAGAAAACTCAAGTATTCGAGCAACATTCTTGATATTCACACACACGGGGAAGGATAATAGAGGTACCGGAGGCCGTAGAGAATGCCTTGAACCGTATCAAATTTTCCAGAGTAGTTACATTTTCTTGTTAAATTTCTACAAATCTCGGAGCAAACCAGCCTCAAAGACAACTGTAGAAACCACATCTTTAAACCAATTTAAAGCTAACAGCTCTTTGGGTTGGTGTCGCTTCGGCTTCACTGGAACACTAACAGACATTATTTTAGTTGACTAAGGCTGAACCCTTTTTCTGAGTGTTTCCTCTACCATAAAAAGTAGAGGATGTACGTCTCTCCAGCAGATTTCTTTCTTTTTTTTGTTGCATTTCAGTTCAGCAAATACATTTAAATATAAGACAAAGACAGGTAGAATGCCTTCTCCAGGTCAGGGATGAGGTCCTGCCCCAAGTGGAGGAGTTTAAGTAACTCGGGGTCTTGTTCACGAGTGAGGGAAAGATGGAGCGTGAGATCGATAGGCGGATTGGTGCTGCGTCTGCAGTGATGCGGGCGTTGTACCGGTCTGTCGTGGTGAAGAGAGAGCTGAGCCGGAAGGTGAAGCTCTCGATTTACCGGTCGATCTACGTTCCTACCCTCACCTATGGTCACGAGCTTTGGATAGTGACAGAAAGAACGAGATCATGGATACAAGCGGCCGAAATGAGTTTTCTCCGCAGGGTGTCTGGGCTCTCCCTTAGAGATAGGGTGAGAAGCTCAGTCATCCGGGAGGGGCTCAGAGTAGATCCGCTGCTGCTCCACATCGAGAGGAGCCAGTTGAGGTGGCTCGGGCATCTAGTTAGGATGCCTCCTGGACGCCTCCCTGGTGAGGTTTTCTGGGCACGTCCAACCGGGAGGAGACCTAAAGGAAGACCCAGGACACGCTGGAGGGACTATGTTTCTCAGCTGGCCAGTGAATGCCTTGGGATTCCCCCAGAAGAGCTGGTCCAAGTGGCTGGGGAGAGGGAAGTCTCTCTACGTAGACTGCTGACTCCATGACCCAACTCCGGATAAGGGGATGAAAATGGATGGATAATATAAGACAAAGATAACTTCAGTTACTACAAAAAAGTTTTCAAATCAAGATCAAGTGGAAAAGTAATCACCCCCTTGTTAAATAATGAATTAACTGCAATTAAGCATGTTATTTGAAAAATTTACTTTTACTCTCTTGGATGGTAAAAAAATGTTAATCTGATCAAAACTTTCCCTGATGACTAAAGTAAAATATCTTTAAACTTTCTGTTGGGTGTTATATGGAATTATATGTATTTTTTTAAGGATGAATAAATATTTATAGATTTTATTTTACTTTACTTTTTTGATGGAAAATTAGCAATTTTCTATTTTTTAGGCCTAAGTTTTTCTTTTCCAAAGTCTCAGTGAGTAAAAGTGGAATTATTGGACATGTCCTGCTGCAGGACGCCCCGTCTGTCTTTTATAGAAACTTAAAGTCCCACTCCGATCACCTTTTTAGCAGTTATAGTTCTTGGTGGTCATTAAACTATGATTATGCTGTTTTTAGCCAAAATCACAAATCCTGTGCCGTTTTCTAGTACTTAGTTTCTACATAGTGGCAGCTGTCTGGGTTGTGGGCGAAGCCGTTGGCGCGGAGTCCCCCCCCCCCCCCCCCCCCCCCCCCCCCCCCCCCCCCCCCCCCCCCCCCCCCCCCCCCCCCCCCCCCCCCCCCCCCCCCCGCCCGCCCGACCCTCTTTTCCCGGCTGTTGAGAGATTTCTGTTTATGCTAGCTCTCTGTGCTAGACTGCAGCACTGGCTGCTAGCATTACATCATCTCCATAAATACAGGCAGATGGTTGAATTAGGAGTTTGTGCGGAGTCAGTTTTAGGCTGCATTTGTCAGCTGCTTCACAGCAATTTAAATGCAGAAATACTCAGAAATGCAATTTTGAACGTAAATTTCTTTAGATATGGTAAATGGTAAATGGTCTGTATTTGTATAGCGCCTTCTTAGGGTTCTACAACCCCCCAAGGCGCTTCACAACACAATCAACTCAATTCACACATTCACACACTGGTGGGGATGAGCTACGATGTAGCCACAGCTGCCCTGGGGCGCACTGACAGAGGCGAGGCTGCCGAGCACTGGCGCCACCAGTCCCTCCGACCACCACCAGCAGGCAAGGCGGGTTAAGTGTCTTGCCCAAGGACACACAGCAGCATTCTCTGGCCGGAGCCGGGATTGAGCCTGCAACCTTCCGATTACTGGACAACCCGCTCTACCTCCTGAGCTACTGCTGCCCATAGATATGTCCTGTAGCATAAGAAAAATGCCTTAAGAACATGTTAAAAACAGAAAAAACGCAATTTTCATTGGAGTGGGTCTTTAAGTAATTCAAACTAAACAAAGAGGTGTTGGTAAAATTGTAAAAGTGTGAAGAAAAAGGCTTTTGTATCTATTCTAATGTTATTTCCTGAACAAAAAAGGCACTTTTCCGTTAATACACTTATAACTTTTTTCATTTTATTACCTTTTTTATTTTTTATCATATTTATTGTTAAAATAAAAGTGTTATTTTGGCATTTTTAAATTTAAGTGTAGAGGTTTGAAGATAATTTTGCTGGTGTGAATCTTTTTATTTTATATTCAACCCTATGAACCAAATTAAAACTCCACACATGGACTAAGATATTTAAGCTCATTGGTTTATTTATTTATGTATAAATTTGTAATCGGTTTTTAATTTATTTTCTGTTGTGTGAAGGCCACCAGCAGAAACACATTGATGGTGAATAAAGTTGTTTTAATGAATTAACAAGGTTTTTCCTCTTCATACGACAAGTACTAAAGAAGCATTTATTTGCTGAAATAAACAGAACTTTCCGGTCTAACACAGTCTGGCTATAATACTTGGTTTAGTTTAGCAAATATTGGGTACATCATAGATAAATATATCCTGCATTCAAAAGATGAAAAAATAATAAACCAATCAGAAGAGAAGCGTAATCGATAATAGTGTAATTGATATTGTGAATCATTATAAAGTAAAGTAAAAGTTTATTTTAACAAGAAATAAAATCACCAAGTGCTTCACGGGAGTTTAAATCACAAGAGAAAATTAGAATTAACAAAATGCTGATTTATAAAGAAATTATTTTAATTGGCTTTTAAAAGGCACCACAGAGTCCATCGATCTCATGTCTAAAGGCCGAGACATCCAGAGTCTGGGGACCACTGGACAGGATGTTCTGTCTCCCTTTTGTCTTCATCCTGCTGTGAGGAACCAGTAGACCCAGATCAGTGGACCTCAGGAACCTGCTAGGGTCATGTGGGTGCAAAAGCCCTAAGATGAAGCTCAGTGCCTGTCTGTAAAGAGCTCTCCAAGTCAATAAAAGACTCTTCAAATATACTTGAAAATAAACCGGAAGCCAGTGTAGTTGCATTAATATTAGAGTCACATTCGTAAACTTTCTGTGAGAATCAGTTAAGGCGTGTTTAAAAGCATTGCAGTAATCCAGTCACGATAAAACGAACGCCTGAATAATTATTTCTAATTCAGAACGTGAGATGATACATTTTAATTTAGCAAAATTTCCCAGATGAAAACAAGAACAAACCAGAGACTTGACATCCAAGAATAACTAGACTCAATGTTTATGCCAAGGTTCCTAATAGAGGATTTTGTCAAAGAACAAAGAAATCCACATCTCCTTTACCTCAGAATTGTATTTTACTTGTGCAAGGATGATTAATTCATTTATATCCATCATTGGAGATCATCTAAGCACTTTAACTAATGGTGGAGTTTAGAAATTCCATTTAGTTGAAACAGTGTATAACTGAATATCATCAGCATAACATCTTAAAAGTTGACCAAGTGTGCCAGAGAGGGTGCAATTAAAACAGCAGAGGCCCTAAAACAGAACCTTGCGGTACACCAACATGGATTGGTTAAGGGGTAGATCTGTACTTAGATGTAGCTACAATAAAACGACCCATCACTTATGAAGAGAACCAGTCTACAGCCGATCCCTATGCACCAACCCAGCACCTCAGCCTGTTGAGCAGAATATAGTGGTCAACTGTAGCGAATTATCCGTAAGGTCCAACATGAGCAACAGAACAGTTTTCCTTGGCTCTAAATATTATTTTTTCATTAGCATGGATAAGTAACAGTATTTTTGGAATAACAAGGTATTGTAGCAGAGGCCACTGAAGCATTTGAACAGAGATGTATGCTTGTCTAACAGTTACTGCTTTTTATCTAGGCAGAAATTAGAACCTAATAAACTGAAATCAGCATTTGGGACAACAAGGTTTTGTATAAAAATATTGGATATGAGACATTTCCACATTCTTAGAAAAACTCCGGGTAAAATAGTTGAATTGAAATGCAGACCTGACAAGCTGCAGATAAGTTTCTAGTAGTCTGCTTCAGAATAGTTTCCTTGTTCCTAAGGATGACATTTGAGATTATTTCTGACTCAGCATCTATAAAAGTTGCACATTTCAATTTTATCTCCTGTTAAATTTTTATTTCAGTGCTTTCAAGCAGCTCCTTCTCGTGATTGTTTGCTTCTGAGGTGCTTGTGAGGATGGCGCATGTTACACAGTTGTCAGCATCAGTCCCAGTCCAAATCTGTAATTTAATTTCCAGTTGATGCAGACCTCATCCTTTTTATAGCTGAGCTGCATATTTGTTCTCATCCTGACTGAATGTTGACTCTTCGGTGGGTATATTAGCTGCCCCTCAAACATCTAGGTGAACCACCATCGACACACAGAAAGGCAATTTTTTTCTCCTCGCTTTGTGCTGAAGGCACCTGTTAAAACTAATTGTGGTCTTTAAAAAAAAGACAACATTAATATTTATCAGGCGGAAACACGGGTAGAAAAGGAAATTTAATAGTTGTTCGAATTCAAATCCTTTAAATTTGTACCGAGCGTGGTGAGGATGTGACCACAAATCTCTTGGTGTGTGACCTGCATATTTTCCTGGTAAATGAGACATGTTAAATGGTGTGCCAGAGGGAAAATGGGTCTTTTCAAGCAGCACACACTGTTCCGATCATCACAGATAACCAAGCTGGAAGGCCAGGGACCTAATTTAAGGGCTATTTACCATATGCCAGATTTTCATCAGAGCTGTACCCAGCTGCAGACGTGGGCACAGAAATGGAAGGAAACCTACAAGAAAAGCCCCCAAAACTGAATTTATCATTATATAAGTCCCTGCCTTGTCCAACTTTACACTGAAATTAAGAAAATTAAGTCAACGAGGTACAACTTTTATTAGTTACAGCTATAAGTAATTACGTAACATAATAATTGATGCGTTACACTTTAGCAGCTGTTTTAATTTCATGTAAAATTCCTGAATCAGCCTTTTGTCTCTCGAGTTATTGTTGTCTCTTGTTTGCACATTGAACCTGTTTTATAGTAAAACACATTAAACCAAATGTTAAAGCGTTACCACCATGTTTATCTTTTATTGTTTCGGATATTTAGTTTACTCTCCGCTTGTCCACAAGCTTTACATTCAGCGCTTTAGCTAACAGAGCTGCCGTGTAAAGAGGGAACTGGGTTTCTGAGAACAGCTAATGAGGAATGAAACTGTAGATCGCTGTTCAAACAATAAGTCATGTAGCTTTTATCATTAACATAAGTGGGTGTGTGTGTGTGTGTGTGTGTGTGTGTGCGCGCACGTGCACATATGGTTTGCGAGCCCGATTTGTCAGATTACACACCAGCATTATGAGACCAGTCGGTTTATGAGACCATTTTTGAAGGTCACATTATTCGTGACTTTTAAAGTGTTGCAATTTTTGACAAATATAAAAAGTAAGCATTGTTAATAGATTATTACTAACTGTGTAACTGCTGTTATCATTTTATTTAGTTATTTCAGCAACTTAAACTTTCTTTTGGTTTTCTGGCCAATTTTAAAATTGGTTTCGTAAACCACATCGTGTGTGTGGTATACAAACCACCGTGACCTCATAATGCCTGTAAAATGTCATATGTGTAATGTATGTATGTTCTGATAGGGTTTCTTTATTTTTGAAGTGAGACTTTTCTTCCATGGGTAAAATAAAACATTTTGACATACTTTTTGTGTTCACCAGATTACCTGTTTATGAGGAAATGTGTGTTCCCATAAACCACCACCATAAATGCGTGTGTGTGTGTGTGTGTGTGCGTGTGTGTGTGTGTGTGTGTGTGTGTGTGTGTGTGTGTGTGTGTGTGTGTGTGTGTTCTCTGTCTTCTCAAGCCCCAGTCAGTCTTAGCAGATGGCTGCTCATACTGAACTGGTTTCTGTTGGTGGTTTCTTCCTGTTAAAGGGGAGTTTTCCTCTCCACTGTCGCTACATGCTTGCTTATTGTGGGGATTGCTGTAAAGTCTCTGACACAGAAGTCAACTCGATGTAATCTGCTGGATTTTCTTTCATAGGAAACCTTTTAACTGATTGGGGTAATGAACTGAACTCAATGCACTGATAAGTTGGTTCATTTGTGAAGTGTCTTGAGACAACTCTTTATGATTCGGCTCTATATAGATAAACTGAATTTAACTGAATTGTCTCCTTATTGCTGCAGATTTCACCAGTTAAAATGCTAATTTGTGTTTTAATGCTTAATTGATATTAATAGCAATTTTTACGAAAGACATTTAAAAAAGCATTTATGAACATTGTGATTGTGAACGCAGCTTTTGCTTACTTTAGACTTTCAGAGTGGAAGTGAAACTAACTCATAACGTTGTATTGGTCTTGTTGAGCCATCCTGCTGTTGAAGAAAGGATATTAGTATGGGCAGCAGTAGCTCAGGAGGTAGAGCAGGTTGTCCAGTAATTGGAAGGTTGCAAGTTTGATCCTGGCTCCTGCCAGAGAATGCTGCTGTTGTGTCCTTGGGCAAGACATTTAACCCATCTTGTCTGCTGGTGGTGGTCGGAGGGACCGGTGGCACCAGTGTTCAGCAGTCTCACCTCTGTCAGTGCGCCCCAGGGCAGCTGTAGCTATATTGTAGCTCATCATCATGTGTGTATGAATGTGTGTGTGAATGAATGGATGACTGATTGTGTTGTGAAGCGCCTTGGGGGGTTGTAGAACCCTAAAAAGGTGCTATACAAATACAGACCATTTACCATTTATTGGATAGATCCAGTTCTTTCCTCTGCTGTGTTATGGTCCAGCTAATAGAAAACAATAGAAAGTAAGTCAACAAAAGAGATCAAAGTGTAGCCAGCCTCGCGATACCGATCAATAACAAAATATTCAGGTATTGAAATCAGATCAAGACATTCTTAATTATATTAATTCCAGCCAGAAATGAACCAGGCTGTACTGAAATTACTGCAACCAGCTTCTTCTGCTTTAGAATTACCACCAAATTCTGTCTGAATATTAAGGTTTCTAAAAAAAATCATCTGCATAAACCAATTTGAAAGGATTGAGGTAAGAGTTGTTTTAAGACAGCAGCGATCCACAGGTGAAATATTAATTATTCATAACGTTTCCACAGAATCTTACTTCAAAAGGTCTGAACGCTCGCTTTAAAGGGTAACTCGTAATTTTCTTCCTTTTATCAAAATGTGAAACAAAGAATTATGTAGCTGGAGAAGTCAAAATAACATCGAACTGGATTTTATACAACGTTGACTTCTGAAAACATCAACTCAAACCAAGTAGTTCTGACGTTGTAGTTCCTGTAGTAGACATATTTTAGACATCTTAAACCCAGGTTTACCAGCATTGTGACATATACGTATGTTTTTGTGCAGCTGCTCAGGTCTAGCTAGAGAAAAATATCAATTAGAAGAACAGGTAGGGGTTGGAATTGATAAGTTTTATCAATAGGTTCAATAGGTGGCAAAAAAATTATTGCACACAGTTTCCTGCATTATAACTGTCAGTTTATTTATGATAATTAATTGTAGCTGGTTTCGTTTGGAAAAATCATTCCAAATGTTCTCCTTTATGCTCCTTGTTAAGTCAGAGTCATCTTCTTGCTGGAGCTTTTGCAAGATGGGAAAAATCTCACCACAGGTCTGACTTTAGTCGCTGGAGTCTGCTAGTGTGGAGGTGTGTCTATAAGGTAAATGATGCTAACATGATAGGCAGTGTTGACTGATTAGTTACCTGCAGTATTAACAGAAGGGGACGTGCGAACGTCACCGCCGCTGCTGCGTTGAAATTCACTAGTCTGGAGCGGGTCAAAAACACGACATTCACTTTAATTTATTTTGTGCACAAATGCTTTTGCATGTTTGTAGTGTTTCCTCTCTGATTAAATATCTACTTTGTAAGTATTGCAAGTTGCCCTGTTGTCATCCTTTCTCATAAAGTATAATCAAACTTTCGAGCGTTTGTGGCGCTAGGCGCCATGTTTCCTTTAAGCTACGCAACATGCGTGGTGACGTCATTTGCGCCACCTGGAATTGATAAGAGAATCATTTGCAAAAATGGCGAACGATTCCTAGGAATTGAAACAGTGGGAACCGATTCTCAACAAGAACCGGTTTTTGATTCGTACCCCTAGTTACAAGATTTAATTATAAAAATAAAATAGTAAAATTGTTGTGAAAATCTTTAAAGGGGTCATCACCTATAATATCGTGGATATCTACGTCCTATTATAGTCTTCAAAAATGTGCTTTTCTGAAACTTTTTTGTAAAGGGCATATTTTCTCGCGAGATCACACGCGATATTTCAGCTGTCTCGGACGCACGCGGGACTGAGGGGCGCGTTGATTGGTGGAAGGAAGCAGGAAGCAGCTTCAGCATCTTGCTCCAAAACAACAAAAGTTATAACTGAACCCGACCTGGCAGTGACCTACGGGATCCAACAGTACGAGCCTCGCCTCGTGCGTAATGGCTTCCTCGCTTGTTGTTGAGTTTTTTTTCAGCGAAGCGCCGTAAACCGGAAAATGATGGGACGTGGCATTGGAGATCTGTAAACAGTCTAGAGGGGACAAAGCAAGCTAAACAGCCTGGCATCGGCTCATCATGCTGTTGTGAAGATCGAATACACAAACCGAGTGGACTTTCCCCCGTAACACGGATCAGCAACGGTAAGACATCATTTATGCGTTTCACGTTATGAAATGAGCTTTGTTGTGCTGGTTTGTTCGCTGCTGGTTCATATTTGGTTATATCTGGCCTTTGTGACGACATATAGGCCAGAGCTCAAGTTCTCGTTTTGGAGTGCTTGTGGGGTGCATGTGAGCTGGTTGAAGAAGGCAAGAGTAAACAAACACGTCAATGTTAAATATCGGCTTTTTGGCCAGTGAAAAATCATTAGGAAGCCATTGTGGACATTTTTTTAAGTGGAAAAGTGAAAATTTCAGATGATGACTCCTTTAAGATCCAAACTGTATCATAAATACAACAATATGACTCACTTTCTGGATCCATTGACTTCTGGCCTCCTTTTCACCAAGAGTTATTGTGTGTTTGACTTTGAGGGGGTTGTGCGACAATGAGCAACTATCATCTCTTTTTGTTTCTGCATTCAAATATATGGCCTCATTTCATCGGCTTAACAACCTCGTTTAAATGAGCCTAATGACTCCCGCTAATGTCCAGGCATGGCCGAGAGATTGTGACTGCTCTCACAAGCGGTGTCCTCTTAATGCACATTGTATATCTCCATTATGAGTCCTGGTCTCTGTGGAAAACACAACCCATTTGTTGTCTTCTTCCACTGCTCGAGATTAATTTAGAAATTAATTTGGTGGCTTCTCTTTTGTACGGTTTATATGATTTCTTACGGTGCCTAATGATTTGTGAGAAAACTGTATTTTTTGTGCTGTGTCTTCATTCAGGCCCATGATAAAAATGTTATTTTCAGTAAATGTCAAAAAAGTTTAATAGAGTCATTACATCAGTCATTTCAAGTGTATCTGGATCCTTTTTTTTTTTTGTTCGTTGCTTCCCAGCAGTAAAGCTTGTGACAGCTGAATCGAGTGCTGGAAAGGTCACAGATATCACTAATGCAAAAAATATATTTTCCAGTCCCCTCTTAAAAATTCACTGAGAATACATTGCTAAAGGGAAATGTTAAATCTCCATATTCAGAGACATTAGCACCATTAGCTGCGTCCCACATGTCGCCGCTGCGTCAGGACTCGGTATACAGCCTGATAGTTGTCATTAAACATCAGTGTGTGTGAAACCGACACTTGGCTGCCCTGTTGTGGATCAATTTAAATAAAGGACCATGCTTGGCGTCAACACAAATCAATAAATGAACGGGCTTCCTGATGTGGTCATAACAACCAAAGCGGGGCCATTATGCGAGGCGCTCCCGTCAAAGACGAGTGTAAAAAGCACACACAGTCGAATATGTGACGGGAAATCAATGCTCTCTGATAGGGACTGAAACCTGACAGCTCTATAAGCTTTGGATTGAAGATGCTCCGGCTCAGTCCCCTCCCCCCACCCGTCTCTTACAACCAAAAACTGTTCCCGTTCCTACAAGAGACTTAACAGCTCAACCCAGAACACCATTTGGGATTACAAGCCCTTCTCAGAGTAAAGGTGCCGGGCTGGGAAAGGGAAACAAGTGCTGCAACAGGTTGAGATGTAAACGTACGTTCGCCCAAATCTGTGCATAAGTGCTGTTCAAGGTTCTACACGTCTTTTAGGCCAAGGCTCTTCGTTAGTGATCATGATTGACTGCATATTTGCAACATTACTTAGACATGTTTGACTGCTTTTATTGGATTCACCAATAAAGTCCCATTAGTCATCATCACACACTGGTGAAATTACATCTCCACATTTGACCCAGTCCCGTGGGGAGCGGTGAGCTGCAGCTGTGGCCACGCTCGGGAACGATTTGGTGGTTTAACCCCCCAATCCAACCCCTTAGTGCTGAGTGGAGGTATTGGGTCCCATTCTTAAAGTCTTTGGTACCAGGATTTGAACCCCGATCTCCCAGTCCCAGGGTGGAGACTCATACCACTAGGCCACTGAGAAGGTATTCTAAGCATAATAGAAAAGTCCGAGAAACTCTACGAAGTCAGATTGTTGATTTAAAGAGGACCTAGAATGTAAACCAACATGTTCCTTCTTGTTGTTGAATCAGACAGCTTGGGTGGTCAACAGTAGCCAAAAAGTCAAAGCTGTGTTTGACCTAATTTTTATGTAAATTAGAAAGTTGAAAAAGGTGAGAGAAAACCTCCTGTTCTGAGAAAGCCTTCCTTAACACGTCATAAGGGGGAGCCACGCCTCCTCAAACCTGCATGTGTCTGAGGCCTTCTGGGGAAACCAACCAATCAGCATGTCCTGGCCGAGTGGGAGGGGTCAACAGCTCTTTTCACTGAAGGCCTGAGTAAGGGGGTTTAGAATGGCCTGTATCAGGGCTCCTGGGACAGATGAAAGCCAAAAAAAATGTTCTTATGCTTTTTGGAGGCTCAAAGCTGTTTTAGATTGTTGATTAATTGCATTCTAGGACACCTTTAAAGGAGTCATAACCTGAAGTTTTCACTCTTCCACTTGAAAAAATGTCTATAATGGCTTCCTAATGATTTTTCACTGGCTGAGAAGCCGATATTTGACATTGACGCGTTTGTTTACTCTTGCCTTCTTCAACCAGCTCACATGCACCCCACGAGCACACGCACTCCAAAAAGAAAACTTGAGCTCTGGCCGTATATGCCGACACAAAGGTCGAATATAACCAAATATGAACCGGCAGCGAACAAACCAGCACAACAAAGCTCATTTCATAACGTGAAACGCATAAATTATGTCTTCAGTATCAGTATTGCTCATATTTCAAATTGTTTATTCCCTCCATCTGCAGGCATGTGGCTCCTCTGTCGGCAGGCTAACTTTTCCCTGCATAGCACCTGTAGCTACCGGGAAGATCAGGTGCTGCAGCAGACTTAGAAACCCGACGTTTTGCAGTCTTTTGGCAATTTCCGATCTTTTACACCCGATTCCGATTTCCGATCACGTGATTAGATCGGAGCATCCCTAGTGATGATGTATGAACACATGGATGGGGTGAGGGGAAAACCAGGAAATATGCAGCTTCCAACACGGACAAGACAAAAGCCCTCTGGAGAAATGTTTTGTGATCAGAAGAAGCAAACTTTGAGACATTTGGCTACAATCACATGACATGTTTTGAGGAGTAAAGGTGAGGCTTTCACACCTGAAAACATTGTTCCACCTGTCAGGCCTGGTGGTTGTACTTTAGCTTAATGATGTGGGTCTGGATCACTGCATCATGTGGACTACTTCCAAATTCTTCACCTGAACTCATCAGCGATGTGATTGAGACTTGAGCACATGGGGTACAAGCAGGTGGACACTGAGCTCCAGGAATGGTGCTGACATCAACCTGGTTGAAAATTTAAGTGTGTCTGGAAACCAACCCGGTTAAATGAACTCTACCAGTTATGCAAATATCCAACCAGAGTTAAACCAGAAGCTTGTTGGTAGCAGAAGAAACATTTAACTGAATCTAAGTAGGGATGGATGCACACATTAGAGCCTGTGCTAAAATTAGAAAAATAATAATCAAATTTGTGCCAATTTTGTTTTTTAAATTCACTGGATAATAACTGGAACTCATGCATTAAAACCCAGAGTCGATGCAACATTCCTGCCCATAATGAGTAGATGGTAAAACTAAAGAGAGTCACCTTTAGATCCAATCCTGAAAAAATACAAAACTAGGCAAAAACACATTAATGTTGTAAAGCTTAGTCTACAAAAAACTCCTACAGAGTAATTAGAAATAGTTTGGAACATAATTACAGCCTAGAGCTAATATTCAGAGGGCCATTTAAACCACTAATAGTGTCTGTTTGTGCATGTTATCGATCTGTGAATGCGTCCCAGATGACTGCGTTGACAGAAGGCTCTCCAGGTAAACTCCATCGCTGTGCAATATGCAAGCTTTATTTTTGGCTGCAGGAACAGTTTCAAATAACATGACTCATCTATGGAAGCGAGTAATCATCAGGCTCAAAGATTTTATTGATGTCTGTCCATGCCTGCGAAGCAAAGACACTTACAACAAATAAAAAACATGAAAGAAAAGAAGATTTCTAAACTGATATCTGGCCTCAAACGCATCATTTCACTTCTCTTTGAGTCCCCACGGCTGTCACACGTGGAATATGTACACAGCACCACAAATCTCTGTCTGGATGCCCACTTCGCCGGCATATTAGGTGCTAAGCTACATTTGGTGCCTCGTTTAAGGTAGAACGTGGAAGAAGAGGCAAAAGCTGCAGGAATTGACGCGCTCGCTGTTTATGTGATTCGCTACAACTGTGTTCTTAGTCTGCGGTTAAACTGACTACTGTGAAGAGAGCCTTCAAAGCAGAAAACAAAGGAAGCGGAGAACGTTTGAGTCTTCTGCACTGACAGCAAAACTGCATGGATGTTAGCTCTTGGTGTACTTGAAGCCTACAGTAGACTTTTAGATGTTTATGAAAAGGAGGGGGGCAAAATGATTCTTTCTGGGGTTATTTTCATCCAGAAATGGTAATTTGTGGCAATAGAATTTATCATGTAAAGCGGGAGCTGTTGTTTCCTGAATATTTATGCTCTAAACAAGTTAAAAGCTGCTTTTTAACTTAAAAAAATGTCTTTTTATTAAACAGCACAACATGGAGACATCAACCGAGATTGAAGAACATTCTAATTTTACTTGTTAATTGTATCTTTCAGTACAGAAACACGGGAGATGGACCTTGAAATTACTTTTGCCATCTGTATAGAACGGCATTAGCATTTGAAAACCCAACAACAGGCCAAATCAGGAGAAGCTCATTCACACACACTTGAAAGGCGTCTCCAAACAGAAACGTCTTCAGCTTTGGGGGAAAAAAGAAAGAAATCCTCCCATAATTCAAGCAAAGGTCTGTTTATCCACCTGCCGCAGCACAGTTCATGGTTATTTTTCACTTTCTTTAGCAGACTCAGGTCTCTAATGATCCCAGCGTGTCTCTTCAGTGTACGTCTTACCCCAAGCAGTGCGCTGTGTGGACTCCCCCCTGTGCTCGTAGGAGTGCAGAGCTGCTCTGACCACTTCATCTTGTGGGATAAAACCAGTCTTTCAGTTTTCTCACAACCCCCCGGGGGTGGAGGTTCCAAGACTAAAACCTCAAAGGTTGGAGCATCACTACAGGTTGAGTGTGTTGCTGTTGGAACTCAGCTGTTTGGGCGGATTCCATATCACTTCTCAAGTCACGTTACATATGAAATTAGATCTGAGTTACCACCGTGAATTTATTTTCCTGTGAAGCCTTGATGCACAATCAGCGTGCATTTAATTTCCCCACCTAGAAGGGCTTTTTAGCAAATGAAAGAGCTGCAAAAATAAGAGTCTTACAAATGCACCTACGTTAGTGCAGTCAGAGGGGCTTTCTGCAGCTGGTAATCTATGTTTGTCCTTACCTGGCTTAGTACTGCTATTTTTGGAAAACCTTAATAAAATGTGAGCTACATACTTGCTATTTTTGAGTTTATGAGTGGAACAGGCAACTATGACTTTAATTTAAAATCTAAAGCAGACGAATGTTTACCAAGTTTGTTAAATTACATAAAAATGTTCATTTAACAGTTTTGACAAAATATAAAACTAATGATCAAGAATTTTAATGAATGTCACACTTTGCAACTTTTTCATATTTGTAAATCATTTTCTTGAGCCAGCATGAGCTAAAATGACCCTTTACAGGGTTAATGAAATGTCACTCAGACCCCCACCGCCCTCTGTGGCCAGAATACCACACTTGCAACTTCAGAGTGGCGGGCCACCACCTGCTGAACTTTCCTGCATGTTTTAGATCATGAACACAGCTGATTTGTTTGATTTAGTGATGAACCACTCCTGTAGACACTAATGAAGGCTGAGGAGACGTTTCACAGCGAGGAGATAAGTTTCACGTTTGCGTTCGCTAACAAACACTAGGGGGTGCTAAAAGCAAGCCAAAACTGCCAAGTGTGCCACTCAGAAACTATGTAATAGTTGTTCTTTTTTAAATCTGATCGGTCACTGTGAGATTCATCGCCTGCATTAATGTAGAAAGGAAAAAGACGGGAAATAAGTGAGTCAGAACAAGCCAGTCTTTTCTAGGGAAAATTGCCATTCATGGCCTCGCCCCTGGCTTGTGAACATGGAGGGCTGTATTATTGTTTTAGTGTCCAGGAGAGAGCGGAGCACGTCTCGGCTAGTAGATGCTAACCGTTAGCATTAGCAACTCCACAACATGCAGAACTCGTTCAGGCTTGTGTTATTTGTGGAGATAAAAATATCAACGTTACATTTTTTACCCATTAAAATTAGTTTGACAGTAATCTTACAGTTTTGTTAGTGAATGCACTGGAAGACTTGCATTGCTCTTAGTCAATCAGAGGCAATGCATTTGCATATCATAAATATTAATGAGTAAGATTCATAATCCTGTCATTTTCAACCCCTCCACTCCCCCGACAAACTTCTTCTACGCCTGAAAGAGGAGCTCCAGAAAAAGACTGACAAGGCATTAATTCATACTAGAGACCACAGAAAAAGTATCAAACCAAGCAAGTGAATGAGACCTTTAACAATCTGTGTTTTTTTGCAATAATGGTCAGAATGAATGAAAGAATGCATTTTGGCTGCAGCAGCCTGAACAGGACACACGTTGCTGTGAGCTGAGGCAAAGAGGGTCGCTGCAGGAGGGAATCACGTTTATAAGCACAACGTTTATAGCAGAGCATTATCTGTAGTTTCTAGCTGGAAGAACAGCTTTTCTGCATGTGGTTTTGGTGTGTTTGACCAGAACTGTGAGAAAATATCTGATGACCTGAACGATCAAGAGCCTCACCAAACAAAAAGCCTCCCTGTCAGGCAAAGTCAACGGTTAGAGCATTTCATTGACAAAAAGACAAGAATACATTTGATTTAATGATTTACAGGCAGTTTTTTTAATTAAAACATCCAGAATGTAATAAATCGTTTGTTATGGGTTATATAATAAAACATAGAATTCTGAAAAAGAAGGGAAAAATTAAAGTCTGTGGTTTATCTTCTGTTTACCTCGACTGCAGAGGTTTCACAGGTGATGACATACTTTTTTTTTGCTTGTTAATCATCTGGAAATCTGCATGTGACTTTTATTTTGAAAGTTACACTCCTTTCATGTTTCACTTCCTGTCTGACCTAATCTGAACTGCTGAGCTTGACACGTTCTGTAAAATATAGACTCGAAGCGTAAATTTAGCAGAGAGACACGTCACTGCGCTTCTGCGATGCTTCCAAAATGCTTCGCGGGCGGTGGAAATGCACCCATCTAATATAAATGACCTTATAGAGTCCTAGAACCCCCCAAGGTGCTTTACAACACAATCAGTCATTCACCCATGCACACACACATTCACACCCTGGTGGTGATGAGCGATGGCGAGGCTGCTGAACAAGCGCAAGACAAAAACAACAGGCTGGATTTCATAGGGCTAAGATTCTGTGGGTGTCTGCTGAGGATGCAGACTGACAGATCTCAGATCAGTCTAAATGAGCTGCACTACCAGAGCTATCAGATCTGTTTGGTTTAACCAAATACCAGATATAACATCACAAACGCACCCAGCAGACCTTAAATATTTATTCCAGCATGTGGACTCATGTTGCTAAACAGAGCATCTGTAATTCACTTGACCGACGTGTCCTGGGACACTTAAGCTCATCTTAAACCCTGAAAAGTAAAAAAATCAGTTCAATAATAGAACTCCCCAACATGCTTTTCAGGCCTAAAGGGGATATTATGACCCTTTTAGTCTAATTGACATGATTTTCTGACAATCATCTTGAAACGGCCCCAAAGAGAGGAGTTGAGTTTCTTACTGATGCTCGCTAAAATCAGCTGCAGCACATCAGAAAATCGGCTACTCACGAGTTTTCTAGAGCTGTGATTTGGTCAGGCGTGATTCAGACACGTTATAGAAACTCAGAAACCCTGCATTAGTCAGCTTGGGTAACATTAGCCTTTACGTTCTAATTTTATACGATTATTTCTGAAAAAGAGCTTTTTGAGTGTCTGACTCGTGGTTGGGAAAATTAAGTGACTCCATGATTTTAAACAGGACAAAATATTTATAGAACATTTATTTGTTTTACCAGCGTTTCTCTACTAGGTTAAGTGAACTTTAAAACTTCTGAAAATAATTTACAATTTAATAGCAAAGCTGAAAGGTTTTGACTCCGTTCTCTGGATGTTTGGAGCATGCGGCCATATTTGACATTAAAGTTGGGAAAAGATAAAGTAAAGAAGGCTTTATTCTTGCTCTCTAAGCCCTTTCCTCCTGTAAAAATGAACCACTCACTGAAGGAGAGTTTTTAACCATTCGTTAGTTTTCCACCACTTATCAAACGTTGGATTGCAGAGGCAGCGGCTCTAGGAGGAGAACGTGAACCTCCAGCTCAGCTTGGATGATACTTCGACATGGGAGAAGATGTCTAACCTCTCCGGCAACTTGTTGGTTTTGCCCTGGGTTCTCCTCCAGTACCTCCAGAGGAAGGCAACCATTAGGGATCCAAATCAAAAGCCTGAACCACCTTATGTTTGTCCTTTTGATGAGGAGGAGCAGCAGCTCCTCAGAGTTATCTTTGTATGATGGAAGTCCTCTCTATGTCTCTAATCCTGGCTTTCTACTGGATGCATAAGCGGCGTGTAACCTCAGTAACGTAATAGACGCATTTCACCTGCAGCCTTCTTCCCACCAGGAGCATTCCAGCTGCAAATCAGAAGCAAAAGAATCCCACACAGCTGGTCTCACGAGGTCATGAAATCACAGGAAAGTTGCAAAACCACTCAAGATTACATCAGTTCACGCAACAACAAGCAGAGAGAAGCATGCTTGCATGTATCCAAAAAGGTTTATTTTCTGTTCTGTTTACCTCATCTATGAAGGTTTCACAGGTGATTTACTTCTTTTAGCTTGTTAATCAACTGGAAATCTGCATATCACTTTTATTTTGAAAGTTACACTCCTTTCATGATTCACTTCCTGTCTGACCCGATCTGAACTGCTAAGCTTGACACGTTCTGGAAGAGCACCGTGTAAAAAAGACTCGAAGTGTAAATTTAGTGGAGGGACCTGTCACTACGCTTCTGGGACGGTGCAGAAATGCCCCCGTCCAATATAACGCATCATTTCTGCATACTACGGTAGGCCTGGGACGATAACAAATTTTGCTGGACGATATATTGTCCAACAAATTATTGACGATAAACGATATATTATTGTCGACATTATCGAGACCAAAACAACCACTTATGTAATGTTAATATATCATAATAATGCAAGTACATCCTTTAAAATGCAGCAATTAAACCTTTATTTAACATTGGAATGTCCAGAAGCTCTAAATAAATAAATAAAAACAATAAACATAAAATAATAAAGGACTCTCACTCTCTGTTAGAAAATATTGCACCAAAAACAATAAACTAGACCCTGTCTCTCCAAAACAATAAATACAATGGCCTACAACCAAAACTGCACTTGAACCCTCTTGTCCAGCGTCTTTGGAGGCGAGAGACAAGGAAAACATACACGCAGGCACATGGCGATATATTGAGGCTGGAAAAATTATTGAGTTAATTTTCATCTATTAATTGACTTATTGATTATCGTCCCAGCCCTAGCATACGTTATGTGACACTTATGCATGGCCCAGCTGGTCTGACCCAGCCCACTGCAGAGGAAGTGTGACCCTTGTATCAAACCTTTGGGGACATTTCTGTTACCTGAATCAGTGTCTTCGTATTCACTTTTGTCTGGCTTCTACATGCTGAAGTTATGTTGAAGATTTTATGCTAAATCATGTAGATGTTTAGTTGAGCAAAATTCAGCCATGCTTCTTTTATTTAACCGGTATTTTTCAGAATGCTTGTCTGGGAATTCTGCAGCTTGGACCAGAAACTGCTCAGTTCTCCCAGTCCGTATTGACGTCAGAAAAGGGTTTTGTTTATCTGCAGAAGTGAAAAGACTCCATCTTATTGGCTGTTTCTACTAGCTGCATGAAATACGTGTTCTTTTTAAATCTCTAAAGTGGACTCATAATCAGAGGCGTCCATCGTTGAATCAAAGATTCTTTTCTTAACAGATGGTTGTTTTTTAAACCTCGTTAGTTTCATGAGGAGACGTCCAGTGTAAAGATGTGCTACAGAGTATTTAGCAGACACGCGGGTTAGCGAGCTCTGCTCTAGTTCAATTAAACCTGTGAAGCGAGTATCTCTCTGGGCCGACTCGCTCTGCTTTCCCATCACATCTTACTGTGATAGAGAAATAAGAGAGGAGTAAGAGCAAGGGGCGTTGGAGGTTATCCAGCAGAATACAGCAGAGGGGAGGAAAAAACGACTTTTGCTTCTTAACCCAAATAAACACAGCAGCTAGCGCTGTGAGAGGAAGCTGAAGGTTGATCTTTAGCTGTTACATCGGTGCAACAGAAGGCCTTTTCAAACACGCTCTATATTCTATAGCTTAACCCAACACTCCGCCTCATTTGTTCTACCGTATGTTTCACCGTCAAGGCAACGCTGATGCACTTGCATTGTGTTGCAAAGCTATAGCTGTGTGTGCTTTAGGAGGGAATGAAACTCTTTCAGTCAGTGTTTGGTCCTTGGAGCATCATTTATACAAGCACTTGTTACTGCTGCATCTCCTCCTGATTTCCATCCTCGCCATACGCTTTATTTGCTATTCGGCTTCTCTGCCCAAAATATTTGCCTCACAGATTACGTGGGTCATCCGAGTTCTTCTCAGAACCCCTCGTGCTGCACTCCTGGGGGAGAAAATACCGTTTCTCCTAAAGAAAACCTCAGTTAACGCTCATTTATGCAAATTAAAGGTCAAACTCATATCTGAGTTTTTTATTATTGTGTTTTATCCAGAAACAGAAGCTGCTGTGGGGTCTCTGATGGCGTTGCTGTGACAGGCCATTCCCCAAACGCTCCCCCCGCATCAGGCTGGGTCACGGCCTGCTGGAGACCCGTGTCTCTAACTGTCCCCTCTGGTTCCACAGCAGAGCTCTGCGGTCTCCTCTGGGAGCTGTTACCATGACATTAGGAAGTCTCCGCAGCTCGCATGTCCAACCGCTCACTGGTCACCCCCCCAAGAAGCTTCAGCGCGCTGCTCGGCCCACGAGATAAGACACGTTCTTGGTGTTTTGGCAGCTTTGAGCCGTTTGTTTTATATGCAAGAGAAACGAGGAGAGGGTGAGGTGGGGTTTGGAGGGCAAACGCTGCAACCTCAGCGTACTCATGGGATATTAGGCGGGCTTTCCAACCCTGCTTTTCCACTGAAGCCTATCGGCCTCGCCTCCACGATCACGCTTCTCTTTTTTTGGAACGTGTGCGTCGAGCCGGGAGCTGTCGGAGTGTCTTAGCTGGAATTTCAGTGGAAGTCGAGTCCGTTCCCCTTCACTCGTTCAGCTCGGGGCATGAAATTACAGAGTGTGTATCCGCGCCGCGCTCTGTGGTTAATCAGTAGCGTACACACCCTGCAGGACGCTTGTGTTTTCATTGTGTTTCGCGTGTTGCGCTGCTCGGGGTCAGTGTCGTCTGTGTTAAACACTGCAACCCTGAAAGGATGCACTTTGTTTAGGTTTTCAAATGTGACTGCACAGACTCCCAGCCCCGAGCAGCGGGCTGTCTGTAATGGCTGACATTTATTCTGTATAGAGGAACGTCGTCTGGCTGTGCAGATGACATTTCAGCAAACTGTTCGATTTCCTACGCAGAGGCAGTCGATGTAAACGGTAGCCCGTGTACAGTAACATGAAAGATAAGCCGAAGTGATAAAAAATCTGAACCATTTATCTATAATAATGGCAACAAGCTGGCGTTTAGGCGTTACTTAAGGACAGAATTCAGTTCATTTCCATTTCGCTCAGCAAATAGAAGTTCCAGCGTTTTTAATAGCATTTACACCTCCTAAAACATAAATAATCACATCCGATCCTTTTGCAACGTTTACACCAAATACGCAACTTCTTTCAGAGCTGGTTTTTAAGATGGCTGCCAAACATGGCGTCGTCGACTCTTTGTTTACCAGCGAGAATCTCTGCTGAGCTCCGATCTGCCAGATTGGACACAGCCGCTCCGACGCCTTCCCCACCATTATGACCCAACTCCAGAACAAATCCGGTCCACATTTAGGCGTCAGCGAGCCGCCATGGAGAGGAGATACCGTTATACAGTAAGTGAATAGTCTCAGAATGAAAATGAGTCGTGCGCTTTTGTGCACTGCTTAATGCTCCTGGTCAGTTTGGGACCACACTCGGGTTTTTGGACAAAAATAAATGCAGATTTATTTTTTCTTTCCCCTTTTTCTGCATTTTTTAAAAGCTTTAAACGATCTGTCGAAGGCAATGATGCAAAGCATCTTGATGGATGCTTTTGTCTTACTCCAGTTCTCAATCTTCCTCTCCTCCCAGCGCTTCCATTCTTTTTGTTTCCTTTCCCCGAGGAGAGCCATTATTTCCCTCTCCTTCCACGTTTTAACCAAATTCACTGTATCAGTCCGTTCCTGGCCAAAGGGAAGAAAATGCCATTCTGTAAGAGTTAAATTTCATTTCCTCGCCTGCACATTTTTTTTCTCCATGCGATGGAATTACAGTGTGATATTATTTCACTGTTGCACCCGATACGGCTAGGCACGGCAGCGGCTGCTGCAAATGAAATTTCTGTATGATTAAAATTGTGTGCGTGCGTCTCCCAGGAGATGGCCAGCTGATTGCTGAGGTTTACCTTCTCGGATGCATTTAAATTAAACCGTAATTGTAGCTCTGTAGTGCCGGACCACCAACAGAATTGGAACATTCCCGTGTCCATCCGCTCTGGGAAAAACAAATCGGCTAAAATAATTAACAGGCCTACGTTCTTTCTGTCTTTCTATTTATTATTTAGTTGATTTGATGGATTTCTGTTCTGTTTCTCCAGCTCTTGTTACTGAATTTAGCGAACGTTAATAATCATTTCTCAGAGGAAACCTTTAATAACAAACTGTTGAAGCTGGGTCTTCTGCGTATCGTCCATGGTTGTAGTTTTCTGTGAAAGTGATGTCCTGCCCTGTTTTTGTGGGTTCAGTAACACACACACACAAAGGCTGGCATAAAACATAAAGCAAAGACAAACACAACGCCACGAGCACACGCTTTCTGTTTATTTGGATGTGGATCACCCAAAGCAATCAAAGCCCTTAGTCCTGGATCACAACAAGGCCCCTCCTATACATACACACAGCAGATGGTCGCCTGTGGCAAAAACAAAAAAAAGGCTCTGTTAGAAACAATAATAATGCCTGTTACTGCAGGAGCATGCAGCAGGACGTGGTGACAGATGTCAGTGTTCGAGGAGATACCCGCCGGGCCGGCCAGAATTAGACCGCAGCCCAGGAGGACGTACGCAGCCCTGATTCATCCTGATCGAGTCGCCGTCTCTCCAGTGCACCGTCTTGACATGTGTACAGGAATCAGAGGAGGGACCGTGCTCGTTCTGCTGTTTGTGCTTGTGTGCACAGATGAGTCAATATAGTAAAAGGAAAATACAACGCAGCAGAATGTAATCTCATATAGAACTCTTCAAATAGAGCATTGTAACGATCTTTTTGGTGCACGAAAAGTCAATTTGTTTACATTTTCCTTTGCTTTTCTTTACAATCAAACGTTTCTCGTTCCTGCTTCCTTTGTGGTTTTCTGACACAAAACTTTCATTCAGATTTGTTTTGTCTATGCTTTGTCTTCCTTAGATAGCTGACTTGTTTTAAAGGGTCTAGCTGGTCGCTGTATTGAAAAATAGAGTTGATATCTTGTTATAAAGGCCTTTGGTTGATGAATTTAGCCTTTTTCCCCCATAAAGGTTTAGGAAGAAGGAAAGGTAAATGTGACATGGCACGAGCGATCTAATGAGTGCAGAAATGGTCCCACTGAACAAAGAGCTGTCGCTCTGAAACTCTCAGCCAATGGGAAGCCAGAGCTGGAAAACCTGGTTGAGGAATGTCGGTTCAAACGAAAGAGCTGGCAGCGTAAGCGCAGAAACCAACGGGGATTAGATTATGCTTGGATTAATGGGTTAAAACAAACTATGATTTATGGATTTATGGTTAGAGATTATTTTTAGGTTAAGTATTTTGGATTTGAGATGATTTTTTATTTAGTTTTGATTACTTTAATTCTTGTATTTATATTTTTAAGTGACAAGAATATTTCCACGTTTTTTCTGTTGAGAAAAGATATTAAAGTTATCCAACACGGAATTAAATCACTACTTTAAATGTATGTTATAATCAGTATTAATATTAGACCGGTGCCAATATGTCGGCTGGCTCTTTAGTACAGCCGATTTAAAGTCGGGCACATCTACAGGCAGCCAAATTTTTTAAAACATGTCTTTATGTTTCTGAAGAACATCTGTCTAATAGAATATTCATCTAAAACATTATTGTCAGCTGGTATTTTTGTTGTAATGCATCTGTTCTGTATATTTAATACTTGGTTAGTTTATTAGTTTTAGTTTTTTATTAGTTTTTGATAAACTTTGGTTAAATATTTTTTGGATTTCAATACTGAGGAGTGCACAAAATCAAGATTCAGTTCAAAAACTGATAAAGTGCAAAAATGTTGTGGATCACCTGTTGGTTTTAGTGACATTTTAACAGAAATTAAGCACAAAATATCAGATATCAGCCATGAAGATCGACCCACAAAATTGTAATCACATTTTGGTCATCGGCTGACCATGACCTCTACATATCAGTATCGGCAACAGAAAAACCATATGGGTTCAAATCCTCACATCTGGGTTCCTGCAAAAATGTTATCAACAATAATCATTTCACCTTTGGTAAATAGTGTTTTGAATGGCCTCAGTTTGGAGGAATATAGATTAGTTCTGATTGGATTGACAAGCTACACAGCAAATTTAAAAGTGTTAATTTTGGGGTGTTGGACCAATTTAACACTAAAAAGAGTTATATAGTTGATATGTAACACTGACGAGAGTTAAAGCCACATTCCACAACTTTTACACCTTAAAATAATGTTTTTTGTAAGGTTTTGGTGGCATACTATCATCTATTATGTTCATTTTCGGAGCTGTGATGGTGTTAGGGGGTCCCACGTCTGTTTACCGCACTATACAGTTTTTCACCCGCGACCCGACACCGGAAGTACTGACTGCGTGTTGCTTTACGGCATTATATGGCAAGCCAAAGGGGTGAAAAAAGCGCACATTCTTAACGTGCGTTTTTTCTGCCAACACACGCGTTTTGGCGGACACTACACACGTTTAGAATGCATGATATTAGAATGCGCGTTTTTTACCCCCTTTGGCATCAAAACGCGCGTTCAAGATGCGCGTTTTGGCGGACATAATGCAGGTTTAGAATGTGCGCTTTTTTCACCCCTTTGGCTTGCCATAGCAGTATAACGTAGACCCGCGGTTTAGAGACTTGAGCAATGGCTGATCTACCAAAGAAATCCCTTATCAGAGGAATCTAGGAAAAGAAAAAGAGAACGTGATAGAGCGACAAATGTTAGGTTAAGAGTTACTAACTCTAACACGAGTGTTAAATTGTCAACTCCAGGTTTTTGACACTAAATCAGAGTTAAAGCACCAACTCTCCAAAAAGAGTTAAATTAACTCTTTCTGGTGTGGACCCATATAGACACTTTAAAAGGGTTGAAATCAACTCTGACAGTGTTAATTTGTGCATGCTGATTTGCTGTGTATGGCTAGTCTACTAGCACATGGAATTTGGTTCAGTGTATAAAATGTCATTCTAGCAGCAGCTGTGTTTTAAACAAAATGGCAGCATTACGCTTTAGTTTTAGCTCTGCTTAACCTAGCTGTTAGCTTATCAATCAGGTCAGAACGAATGTTTCTGCAGACTGAGGATCCTAAATTCTGTGTATAACTGGTGCTGATTAGGATCAGATTAACTGTAGAATAGAAATAAACTTTATTTTGAGCTAAATTGTTTGAATCATAACGAGACACTTTTTAGCTGAAGAACAGAAGTTCCTGTACACATTTTCACACATTCATAGGCTCTCCACGTGAATTCAAACACGTGCTCAAAGGCACTGAAGTGCCACATGGCTCACTTTGATGGTGAGGTCCATATGCATGCATGTTGTGTAAAACCCAAACTGTCTCCAGTCAGCAGGACAACAAACACAGAATGGTTTGGCTCAACTAAAAAAATATTTATCTGGCTCCACTCCTCCTCCTCCTCCTCTTCTCCTGCATGGTTTTTGTCAAGTCAGAGGAAAACCATCTGCTGCCCGGTGATAATGGGTGGCCAGGGATGAGGATGGGTTCTGAAAATAGGGAAAGGAAATAAAATTGAGAGAAAATGGCATCCACTGTCCCAGAACCTACGGTACCTTCCTGGCTGCCTGCAGCAAGTCTGCCATCTTAATAAAAACCTTTGCCTGATATCGGCTGGCTTCTGTGGATTTGTGCGTGTGTGTGTGTGTGCATGTGTGAGTGTGTGCGGCTACACTCCTGTGTTTCCAGCGTGTGTTTGCCTGTGTGTGCACCTCCTATCTAACCTTGATCATTTTGGAGTCAGGATTGTTCCTGAGCCGAGCTGATATGCTGTCAGCGTGATGGCGCTGACGGAAACCCCTTTTTTTCTTCCTCCCTCCTCTCTTTTACATGATGCACCAGATCTCTTACAGATGGGCTGCCTTTCATCATAATAGATCTTTTCCAGAAAATAGGTGGGAGTAGAAATGCAAGGCTTGAGGACAGCCAGTGTGCTTTGAGTTAATGAGAAGTCGCATTCCTGGAGATAAAAGTAAAGCTGAGTGGAATATGTAAAGGACGCGCAAGGCAGAGGAGTAAAAACATTTATTAAAACAAATAGCGTGCTCCAGAAAGCAACCGAAGCGGTCTCCTCGAGTCTCGAGGGCTGTCAGATGCAATTGTGTGCTTTGGGCATTCTCTGAGTGAACCATTTTGGTTTTTTCTTTTGTCTTTGGTTGACAGGTTGAGCTGAACAAAAAGACCTGACAGTCTGTCTCCACCTAAACCCAGCGTCATGCTCCCTCTCCATCACTCTGCTTTCTGCTTGACATGTTTCTTTTAGCTGTTTTTTCTTCCCATTTGCCCCCAGCACTTACAAACTGTCAGATAACTTTGAGTATAGATACATCAAGTACGAGACGTTCATTGAACTTGTCTGCTTTCATGAATTTGTTCATTAGACAGCGGATGTTGCGCTGCATCAATACCATGTAATATCTTTAAGTGCTGAAGGCCCCTGTAAAGCTGTGATAAATCTGTCTTGAAGCTGGGAGGGGATTTTTTTTTTTACGTCAGAAAAAGGATTGACACGATGTGTGAGGCTGCATGGTAATTCTGTGAGAACCGAATGGTTCGGAGCTCAGTTTTGTCGTCTGGCGAAGTTTGTCGACACAGCTCTTGGAATGCGTGATGGAGTGCTCGATGAAGCGGACGCCGGGTCGGGGAAGAAGAGGGGTGTGTGTAATGGAATTGAGGGATGGAGGGATCAGGCGCGAGGGCGCAGGAGAGGCCTTGTGACCAGGTCTTTTCTATTAACTCAGGGGGCTGGCTGGGGCGAGCGGGGGAATAAGGCTTGGCTCTGCCCTCTCCCAAACTTCTGATGGGGAGAGACGAATATTGCTCAGAGGTCCGGCGGTGATGGACCCTGTGTTTTCATCAGCCTTTGCTGGCCTCATAACATTTCTTACTCTCCTACAAAAGTAAAAATATATATTAGAGGTGCAAGTGGCAGAAAAGACTGGGGAACTTTTAGTTTGGTGAAGCTGCAGTAGGTTCACTTTTCTTTTTCCTTCTTCGCCCACAACGTTTTTGTCCATCTTTGCACGTATTTGTTCCATCTGGGGGTGCACCAATCTCAGGTTTTTCTCAAGATCGGTATCGGCCAAAACCTGCAATCAGTTCACCTCTAGTTAATGTTAAAGCAAATCATTGCTGTAGAATCATTTTTTTGGACAAGTGTGTCAAAACAGGTACAAAAGTTTTGTTTTTTTAAAATTAGAAAAATGAAAGTCTAAAGGAACAAATATAATTTTTGTAGTTCAAACAGCAATGCTAAATATGTTCATTTATATTTTATTATGGTATTGTTTCATGTGTATTCTTATTGGTTTTCTCAATAAAAGGAAATTGAAATCTGCTTTTAGTTCAGATAAAATCGTTATCGGCAAGTCAGATTTTTCTCAAGACCGGTGAAAAACTGCAATCCGTGCACCCCTACTTCCTACACTACTTCTTAAAGCACTGGGTGGATTTTAATTAGGGATGTTCCGATCACGTTTTTTTTGCTCCCGATCCGATTTCGAGTCATTTGATTTTGAGTATCTGCCGATACCGAGGCCCAATCCGATACTTTTCAGGAGAGCATTAAAATATGAAAAAAATAAAACACATCCAGTTGTCCTAAGTTTCACTTTCTCTTGTTTAGAAAGTGCACTGATTAAAAAAACGTGTTACGAACATATTTAAAAGTAGTAGAGTTGCTCATATTTCATGTTGTTTACTCCCTCAATCTGCAGCTGTGTTGAGCGATGAGTTCCCGTGACGGGGCAGGCACGCGGCGCCTCGGCAGGCAGGCTAACGTTTCCCTGTATAACACCTGTAGCTAACGCGCAGCTCGGGTGCTGCAGCAGACAAAACCCTGACTTTTTGCAGTCTGTTGGCAATTTCTCTTTGTTTATTAGCCTATCGTTTAATGTTGGCTGACTCTGCGTTTTTGTCCGAGTACGCTGTGAACTGGGACTGTTGGTGGCAAACCGGGAATTAATGGAAACAGGTGATTCATGTTGTTGATGCCTAAAGGGGAAAAAACGAAAGTGAAAGTAATCTATTTTGAAGGCTGCGTATCATGCAGCTCTGCCACTGAATGTACACATTACAAGTGGCTGTAGCTCTGCCTTTGCTGTCCGGTTTAAAATACCACCTAGCTGCAGACATTTTAGCTCTCCCGAGAAGACACGTTAGCTCAGCGTTAGCCTGCTTGCTAACAGCTGTGCTTTGGTGTCTGAATCCTTGCCTGATGCAAATTGTGTGACGTTACTGTGTTGTTTTTGTACAAGAAACAAAGAATACTGATGTAGAGGAACTTGTTGAAAATAAAACTAAGCAATTGTTATTCCATTTGAAAATCTCTGTCTCAGGATGAATTTAAAATGTCATATTTGTTGTTTTAAAAGGTTAAATCCGATCTTTTACACCCAATTTTTTTGATCTGGCCCGATTTCCGAACACGTGATCGGATCGGAGCATCCCTAATTTTAATTATGGATTCTGTTAATCTACAGCTTCCTCAGCTAGCTCATTTTAACAACCTGCCTAAATCTCAGCGGATTTTACAGATATTGAGCTATAATATGGTGTCATAGCTGAGAGTCTTTCACAACAAAGTGCTAATGGATCATGTGAGAATTCTGCTGAAGATTTACCATTAACACCTGAGCAACCTATTTCCAATTGGCTTAGAAATCACAGGAAAGCTAGTCAGTTTTAGAGATATTTTGCTAAAAGTTGATACGATAGCAGCTGAGAGGTGTCTTTATTATATATTTTAAGATCATTGCTTGAAACCATTACCTTTACCTGTCTGAAACAAAAAAGAATCCTAAAAAGCCACTTTGAATAAAATCTAAAGGTAATCATTGGATGCACATCGACAACTGATTAACTTTTGGGATAATCCTAATTAAAAATGGCCGCCAAAACTATTTAGCTTAAGCAAATGCAAAAGTGGCCATAAAACAAAACCCCACCCACTCCTCCTTCCTCTCGCCCCAGTCTACCCAATCCTCACAGTCATGACCCAGAAAAGCTTTGCACAATATTTAGTAACTACTCCATTGTTTGCACAAAAGCAAACATAATTAATACTCAAATTTTGGCCTGTCTTAATTGTCCTAAATGTTTGGTTTGCATCGTCCTGGTTTCCTTGTTGCTACGTTTGCTTCTGACAGAAGCTGCCCCGCATATTTCTACTGTTTTTCTATTCTATTCTTAAATGTAATTATCTTAGTTCGAATTGCTTCATTCTACTTGTTTATGTTCTTTTATGTCACGTCTTCAGGTAAAGGAAGATTCAGAGAAAAGAATTTCATAGTGTTATGTTGCGTTGTCACCGGTAAACACGACAATGAATTTGAGACTATAAATCAGTTAAGTTTACAGATATTGAGCTAAAGTGTTTGGAGCTGAGAGTTTCTCACATGCTGAACGCAGACGGAGCGAGTGAGATTGTAGCCGGCAAGTCGTCCTCTATATGTAAATATACAGTATGGCCACGACCCATAGACAAAACTTAGTGGTAGGGGCGAAATCAATGGTTGTATTTCAAACTGTCCCCACATGCCATTAGACAACGTTAGGAACAATCAACAACGAACAATATGACATATTCATCGAAATTAGTCAGTAGGCGTGTTTCCATTGACCGGAACTTCAGGGTAAATTCTGGGACAGGGAAATGACCGGGAGATTCAGTGTCCCAGTCCTCTCAGCTGTTGTGTCTCCATTCAAATTCAGCCCTTTCAGGACTTTGCACAGACGTCAGCATATCACGAAGCAGTCGTTTACATGGGCACAATCGGCTTGAACGCCCTATTGGATCAAAAATTCTTCATGTAAACATGTCAATCGGAATATTCTGATCCGATTCGGCCTGATCCGCATGAAATTTCATTCCGATTGAGAGAGGTGGTTTTGTCTGATCGTCAATCCAATTGGCGTCCATGTACACAGCCATTCAGATCATTGAGGAAAAATAATGCCCACTGCTCATGTGTGTAACTTCAGCGTGCCCTCTTTTCGCCTCTGCGCATGCTCGGGACAGATCGAAAAAATGGCGGCCGGTAAAAAGAAGTGATCTGTTGCCGACGCCATTTTTTACTGGAAATACTACGGGAGCTCAATATTACTGAACGTCTCGATGGCCGAACGGCTAAAAATGCCGAGTTATACACTCAAGCGCATCTAAAGTGCATCTAAAGATGCAGGAAGCGAGAATTCACCGAAGCTAGAGAATAAGAAAACAAAATGCAAGGGAAAAGATGTGCGAACAAGATGGCGTTTGTTTACAATTTCTCTTCTGGGAAAGACACGTCTGCGCATGCGCAAGCTATGGTGCGTGCATCGCGGCGCGATCGGATCATTCCAGTTAGTGTCCATGTAAACAGAGATTTGGGATTTCCGATCAACCAAGATTTGAATCGGATTGGGGAAATTTGGCTCATGTAAACGTAGCTAGTGTGAGTTAACCTAAAGTTCCACTCAGCGACTCCATCGGGCCATTCTGAGTACCTACCCCTGATCAGGTACTCAGAAGGCTCCTGAAAACGGTCCGGAAAACAGCCGGTCAAGTGGAGACACGCACATGTCGGGAAGTTCCTATAAATTTACCCCGAAGTTTCGATAATGGAAATGCACCTAATGTCCGCCATACACAGTTGAAGAATAAGCAAATTCATTCTTTTTCGAAATAAAGGACTTAAGTACCTCTATCTACTAGGGCTACATTGGCAATATCGTGATATCGTCGTAGTTAATGGCCACAATATCGTCATGGTCTTGTCACGATATCGTACAGTATGTCTTGAGGTAAAAATAACACTTTTCAGTCTGCTCCACCGGAGCATAGCAAAGTAAACTACATAGACCATGATCCTTTGCTTCCGCGTCATTGGCCAGTTCGCCAATGGGAGTGCGTGCAGCCCACACAGCAAAGATAAACAAACATGTATGAGTATGGAGGCTACAGCGGTGAACGCAGCATGGAGGATTCCAGTCAAAGTATTTTATGTTGTGAGTCTTATTTTTGTGAGCCTCCCCACAATATCGCAATAAATATTGTATCGTGAGTTTCATATCGTGACAATATCATATTGTGAGATTTGGATATTGTTACACCCCTACTATCTACTCGTGACTCAAAGAAAAGCTCAAGTCCAAATCGTCCAAAGTTGAAGCCAAAGTTGTTTCAAACGAGCGCCGTTCCTGAATCAATGCCATCTTTGTAGTTTTTCTCCATCACAGCTCTGGTGCTAAGCCCGCCCTACATATCTCCACAAACATAGAGCGCTGTGATTGGCTGGACCTAAAATTGTTAGAGCCAATGGTAGACCTGCTGAGACTACAATGGAGTGTGGCTAAACTGACCTGAGAGCAAAATCTTTCTCTATGGTTTGTCTAGATTTCTAGTGAAAATGTGCATTTAAGCAAAACTCCATCCTTATGATGTCGGGCAATGTGCATTTTGTGCTTTTATTATTTTTCTTTCCCTCATTCCAGCAGGAGTCTTTATTTATTTTGTCTTATCTGAACCCAAACTGGTTCCTTATTATCAGCATTAAGACGTACAAATAATCTCCAGGGAAGAAGCTTGGCTCTGTAGCCCACAGCCCAAAGTTAATGTTTAATAACATCAAAATGAAATATTGCCGTCTGTAGAGACTCTTGAGGCGACGAACAGGACTTTTCCCCCGCTTGTCCCCATTATACATAGGCTGTAATCATCACTCACTTATAGCTAATTATACACCGCACTCCGTCATCACGGCTCACTTCCAGACGTTGAGGAAGCGTTCCGACGGCTGCGAATTTCCGCCAAACCTTCAAATATTTTCTATTTTCAGTACATTTGTTGATTCGATTTTATGTCGAATTTTCTGACATATTTCTGCTGTTTTACTAACCAGAAGCTTCTTTTTATTGCTGTTTAATTGCTGCAGGTGTCCGGCCTGTCTCCTGGAGACAACCAGACCCCAGGACTGCTGCTGGCTCCTGGAGTCAGATGGGGACAGACGCCCATCAACCAGCTCACACCGTGGGATACAGATGAGCCCCCTGCCAAGCAACACAGAGACGGCGAGCCCACAGGTAATGAATCACACACACACATCCTCTACTCCAGCTAGTTTACAGACTTTTGCATCATCAGTATGCACGCGTGGAGCAGATGTAGGTGGACTCATAACCCCATACCGCTCTGGCCAGCTACGCTAGCGCCTCATGCTAATGAGCCATCCTGCCCTACATAGAATAAACGCTTACCACCCAAATCTGCACACTTCACAAATATTACCATGCATAACATGCATCCATTGAAGGAAAAAAAGCACATCTTTACATAAAACCAGCTAAATCACGCATATAATTATGGAGATGTCAGTTTTGTGTCACCAAGCTGAAGGCGTGGAAGGAAATTAAACCTTCCTAACACCAGTCGCTTTGCTTTTATTGCTTTTGTTAATGTCATTAACTGATGTAGTTCAGCTAAAGTCCTCCACATGATCTGCTCCGAGTCTAATTTAGATGTCGACCCTGTTCTATTCATGCTTTTGTAGAAACCTGATCGGAGCGGTGGTGCCACTGCTGCGCGGTGCACAGACCTGACATTAACGAGTTAAGCCAATATTGAAGGTTTTTTTTTTTACTTTCACTGTAATGAACTCGCCCAGAATGGCTTATGCCCCAAAGCTGTTCATTTCCTTCCCTTTTTTTCTACTCTGCCGGCCTCTGCCTCTCACTCAATACAAATGTGTCTCATTTAAGAGTAATACCGACACCGAGACGGTGGTACCGGCTGAAGTTCTGGCTCAGCAAATCCACATCACAGACAGCTGTTAATCTGTACCAGCAGAGCGTCATGTTAAAACACTTTCTCCTGCCTCCTGCTGCTCCCTTATATAATTAGGATTTCCAGTATCTCACATGTAAATGGATTAATTATTAAACGACTCACTTTCTATAGCGGTAAACATTCAAGGTGCTATTAAGGCGGGTGTGTTTGCCAATGAGGGATTTTGGTTATGTGGTGAATCCCCCCTTACACACCCACACACACACACACACACACATCACAGTGAGATGTCACCAACCCAGCACGCTGTCACATATGACACTCAAATCCAAGCATAGCGTTGCATAGTGATTTGCGCTATTCCAAACTGTGACTGGCGTTGGCAGCGAAGCCAGCTCCTCTCCACACTTCGCTGAACTGTGTTGCCAGAAAGTTCTCTGCCAACTGTGCCAGAATTAATCAACGGTTTCTTTTATAAGAAACTTTACTGCTGTTTTTGTTAAAAAAGGAAAAAAATAAATAAAAGTTGGGCTTTCACAAAAAAAAAACCCTTTCCTTTTTCCTTTGTTGGTTTTTGATGCGGTGCTTTTAAAATCTGGGGTACAAAAATAAAAAATGAATGGAGATGAATGTTTTATATGGAGGTACAGGACAGCTATCTCAGAGAGGAATATCGTTTAATTAATGCGCTTCCTTTGTGTCGTTCAGCTTTGTAAATGTGGGTCAACCTTAAGTAATATGTATTTTTCTGGCCTAATTATTTTGAATACTAGTGGAGAGCTGGAAATGAGGTACATGTGTTGAATCTAATCAACAACATCACTTGAAAGGGAGAAAGATTAGATCAGAATCCGTCATGAAGAGTTTTGGAGATAAAAGGCAAAACTAGTCGATTAGCTCCCTCCCTTCATGCTTTTCTTCTTTTCTTCTCTGCATGTCTTTTCCTCTCCTCCTCTCTCCATCCATCCCTTCCACATTATTATATCAGCAGGATTAGTACTATAAATAATGTGCACTTCCTTTTCTTCGGCTCTTTGCGTGCTGTGATTTAGCCTTTGGCCCCTTAGCAGAGTGCTCGGCTATTTTTGGAGCTCGGACCGCGGCAGGAGGAGGTCGGAGATGAAGGAGTCGGAGTGAGTGATGGAGGGAGGAAGTATCCGGGTCCAATCGGACCAGCACACCCCGCAGCATCCATCGCCTCGGGGTGCAGAAATGATTGGCTCAAGGCGTTTGAGTAAATATGGACTCTGGCACTGATGACGCCAAATTCTGCACAAAGCTCGCATCCTCAGAAGGATAAATCAACTAATCTTATTACCGCGTCGACTCCGTTTGCAGATCCATTCAAATATGTTGTGTTTTTTTTTATAATAAGCGAAAAACAAACTTGGAGTGAAGTGGAGCAGCTTGCTCAGGATGCTGGTGAGGAAAGGAACAGATTCTGATTGGAATCAGTCTCCTCCTGCTGGTTTCTGGCCTTTTTTTGATCATCCAGCCTCAGACTGAAAGCCAGCTCTCGGCTCTAGTTCGTAGCTTTGTCCGCTGCTCCCTGACAAGCCAAAAATAAACTACTGTAAAGAAATCTGTTCATGTCTACTCTATTCTGAGTCGTTGCATAATGAATGAACCAAGAGGGCCCATCTGAAGTTTGGGAATTTGTTGTTTTTTCTGGCGAGCGGAGAATTTAAAAGATGCACAAACCTTAGATGGAGTGTAAAAGAACTTTTTTAAAATCTGCGTGTTTCCTGTTAGTTAATGCACTTCTTTTGATTTTTATCAGCTGAAGCACACATTTAATTAGTTTTTTTAGTGTTTCTCTCCTGCCTAAAGTCTTGTTTTGTGTTAGAATATTTTATTCTCTCAAGCTTTTTCATGTTCGAGGTTACAGACGTTTTTGTTTGGCGGATGCCTTCAGATAATTCAAAAACAGAAAAAAATGTCAGAATTTATGAAATCAAAAGGAAGTATGTGGATTTGAGACGGGTAATTCTCGTGGTTTATAAATGATCAGGCTGGATTTCAAATGAACACATTCCAACAGTCACCTTTCACTTACAAACAAAAATAAAGCATTAAAAGTAAGTGGATGAAGTTAGAGGTGTTACAGATGAATTAGATGACATTTTTCTACTTGTCGTCATGAAACGTCTCCAGCTGATTGGCTGCATTATGTTAAAAACAATAATCACCACCTAGGCGGTTTCTTCTATACCAGCGGTAGGGAAGCCTGGTCCTGGACAGCATGTTTTAGAGGTTTCCCTGCTTCAAAACACCTGATTTAATCAGCAGGTGATTAACAGGCTTCTGCAGAGCCTGATGAGCTGCTGAACAGGTGAATCAACTGTCTTGAAGCAGGGAAACCTCTAAAACATGCTGGGTAGCAGCTCTTTAGGACCAGGGTTCCCTACCCCCGTTCAATACTCTACGTTCATTAGGGCTGCACGATTCTTTCAAAAGTTTGTTTCAAAGAAGAAACAGACTTAAAAAATGCATCAATAAATAAATAAATATAGCTAGCCTGTGCTTTAAAAAAAATATTTCCAAAATAATATCTTTATATGAAACTTTGTTTTTTTTAAAGGTTATAAATATCACTAAAATGGAAATAATAATAATAATAATAATAATAATAATCAACTACATTCAGTGGCCTTTCAATGATCCTTATATTTATATTTATCCTTATATTAATTACAAGTGTTGATTTGTGATGCTGTGATTCTAGCAATGCAAAAACCCTAACCCTGACCAACCTAAAACCCTAACCCTAACCAAAAACCCTAACCCTGACCAACCTAAAACCCTAACCCTAACCAAAAACCCTAACCCTGACCAACCTAAAAACCTAAAACTGTGACCAAAAACCCTAACCCTGACCAACCTAAAACCCTAACCCTAACCTAAACCCCTATCCCTGACCTAAAATCCTAACCTAAAATCCTAACCTAAAACCCTAACCCTAACCAAAAACCCTAACCAAAAACCGTAACCCTAACCCAAAAACCCTAACCTAAAACCCTAACCCTAACCTAAACCCCTATCCCTGACCTAAAATCCTAACCTAAAACCCTAACCCTAACCAAAAACCCTAACCCTGACCAACCTAAAACCCTAACCAAACCCCTATCCCTGACCTAAAATCCTAACCTAAAACCCTAACCCTAACCAAAAACCCTAACCAAAAACCGTAACCAAAAACCGTAACCCTAACCCAAAAACCCTAACCTAAAACCCTAATCTAAAACCCTAACCCTAACAGATAACAGTTTCTGTTATATTTCTGTCACCATCCAGATTTTCTACATTAGATTAACTTTATTAAGTTCCTACAGTTTGGTGTGACAGTAGCCGGGTGCAATCTTTCTAGATTTGATCAAAATGACCATAAGTACGTCATAAGATGGTTGTAGTTAAAAACGTGGTATGGAAGGAAGCTGTCGGTGCGTTTTTTGTTTTTCAAATCCAACCTGAGATCACGTGTCTAATTTTAGGATTTAGGGTTTGATTCATTGCAAACATGCTATAGACATAATGTAGAGCAGGGGTCTCCAACTCCAGTCCTCGAGAGCTACCATCCTGCTAGTTTTCTGTGTTTCCTGCTCTGCCACACCTGAATGGAGTAATTTAATGCTCACCTTACCTCTGCACAGGCCTGTTAATTACTCATTCATTTCAATCAGGTGTGTAGGAGCAAAGAAACAGCTAACATGTGCAGGATGGAGTTGGAGACCCCTGATGTAGAGTTTCTATCCTAAAGCGAGGCTAAACTATGGCTTTAGGGTGTCACCAAAAGTCTATAATGTTTTTTCTGAGAAGTAAAAGCAGAAATGTGTGAAACTGCCTGGTGTTATAATGAGAAACTGCTCCATCATCGTCTTTTCCCTGCTCTGTTTGTTAACCAGGTCCGACCTGGGCCACGCCAGTAGCAGCCGTAAGCCAGTCAAGCCTCCTTCCTCACACCTACGCCCTCCCTCAGCCACCGTCGTTTAACCACAGCGTGACCGCCCAGTCACCCATCATAGGAGTGACCCCATCCATCCAGGCCCCGCAGCACCCCCTCATGACCACACACTTCCAGCTCACGCCTCAGTCCACTCAGCAGCCGCCCTCCATGGTGCTGAGCATGCCCAGTCAGCCTCCGTACGCGGCGGCTCAGCCAACGGTTACGCCCTCCGCCCTCGCTGCCCAAGCCAACCATGTGGTCCATCCCAACCCTCACAGCATCATGGGCAACGGCCACCTAACCTCTCACTCCAGCCTCCTGCAGCCCCCCACCATGCCTCTCACCAACGGACAGGCGGCGCCGGGGCATGCCCCGCCTACAGCTGCAGACAATCAGGAAGCTCCCAACGGGCTGCAAATGCTGCGGACGGTCGGGAGCGGGAAGTACGAGTTCAGTGACCCGGGACACCCCAAAGGTAAGCACAAACCGGTGCCCCCTGCAGCAGACAGTGGCTTTTTTTCGTTGTTTTGTTTTCAGAATCACTTTACATACTGTGTGTCTCTCAAAACCAGATCAAAGCAATTTTGCTTGGTTAACATCCCTGGGCTTAAAAGTGAATCCAAGGTGGGATGTTGTTTGTTAACAAATCAATGTACTCTGAGCTCTTTGTTGCTCGTGACCTCCCCTTGTACGCGGGGCTTTGCTGGAATGAAACACGCAGGCCTCTGCTCCCTGTCTTCAAACCAGAGCCGTTTCAGATGCCAGCAGTCATAAACAAGCCTTTAAACATTCCAGCAAGAGGTTGTCAAGATGCAATTTGCAACCAGAGCCAATTCACCTCAAAGCTGCTCCAAGGTTGCAGAGAATAGAGGCTCTCTTAAAGAAGGATAGAGATAGGTGTGACTAAAACCAGCAAATACCTCTTCTAAACCATTCTTTGTGGAAAAAAGGAGTTGTTCTGATCCTAAAGTGCTATACCACAGCAACATCTGTAATATTGTGCTTTGAAATTGGTTTTCAGTGTGTCAGGTTAATCTTTTCATTGCACCCAGCCGCAGTACAGCGACGCCGTACTAAAGACGAGGCAGGAAGAGCTCTCAGCCACTGGCCTCACATCTCTGTTGAAATCTTTTGAATCCTTGTTGACTTACCGTCGTGTTTGTGAAGCCGCTTCGCAGCCCCGCCTTCCGTCTGACTCCGCGAGGCCATAAATTGGTGTTTGCTTTAACCTCACAGGTTTATGACACAGCGTGTCGCTCGAAACAGATGTTCGCAATTCCCCCGACCAATTTTCACATTTAATGAAGCCTTTAATTTGGCTTTAGATTGTTTTCTTTTACCTGGCTCGTTTTGATCAATAAAATGGCTTCAAATGAACTTGTAGATTGAGGGGAAAAAACGAAAAGCAATTATTCTGCGGGATTGCCTGCAATACCTTGAAATGAGACAGCAGGTAGAAATGGAAGTGGATCATTTTATCGGTTCATCTGCTTGTCCGGTTTAATGGAAACTTTTTTTTTGGCCTCTTGTGTGTTTAATAGACTATTATGATCAATTTATACATCAGAATATGTTCTTGTTTTTGGCCAAGGGCCTATTCATTTTGATGAGAATTAAAAATATGGTATGGTTTGGCTTTCCTTAGATAATCCCTGCTTTGTAAAACACAATGTAATCACTAGAATGTCTCCCAGACATCATTTATCATTGTAACTTCCTGACTTCCCTCCTCTTTTCACAAAGTTTCATTCACCAACTTACCTCGGGTGGTACGGTGTCTGTTTTAGATTAATCAACACTGCATTGCAATGTTGCAAAAAATATCTTCTGCCCTGCTGTAAGTGACAGAGTGTTTGATGATGGAGGCCAGAGTTGTAGTACAACCTTTCTGTTCCAGGTTTTATGTGCCAGTATCATTTCTGCTGAAAAACAAGAGTGAAAGGATTGTGGCACAAACGTGCATCGTGCATGGAGCTGATCGATCCTGAGCCAGATTGTTCCTTGTTTCTCAGCAATCTGGGCAAATGCAGAAATTAGCCTTGAGATTTTTACCTTTGTTCTGGTTTTGATGTTTATTGACCAGCATGAATAGCGTGGACAAAACCAGTCCTAACTCGTGCACAGTTCATAATAAGAAAGTAACTGGAATATGCGTGGCGTTAGCTTTGTTGGTATCGTTCTGCAACGACTCACAGACCAAGTTCACTGGGAAACCATTTTTTTATTTGTTATTTCTGAAATATGATCGTCACCCTGAGTCTAACATGCAGGCCGAACATGAAAATAGTCTCCTACCTCTATCTCCTGCATTAGCTTCTGATAGAAAATAGACTCTAGGTGAAACTCTAGGATTAGAAAATCCTGACAGATCTACGTCACACTGTCACTTAACATTCATGGACTCACCCATCTTGACTCACGACGGGGAAGGCTGTTGTTGGTTTAGCGTCCAGGAAACAGCAGAGAACGTCTGGGCTAGTAGAAGCTAACCGTTAGCATTAGCAACTCCACCACACAGCAGAACTCCTCCAGGCTTGTGTTATTTGTGGAGATAAAACATCAACGTTGCAGAAAGAACAGAGTCTGTGGTAGAGTTGTGTTGCTGTTAGCCAATCAGAGGAGAGATGAAAGAATATCAGAAAACAAGACTCTAACTGCCGTCTTCTGTGGCTCTCTTCTACTTCCTGAAACAGGAGTGGCGGAGCTTTTTTCCAACAGATCGACTCACAAGGCGTTCATATGTAATAGAGAACGCTGAAAATGTGTTGAAAAAAATGAGTGAACTTGGTTTTTAAATACATGTAAAGGAGCAACGGTGGCTCAGGGGTTAGGTGTTTGCCCTGTAACTGATGGGTTGCAGGTTCAAATCCCAGCTGCATTCAGCCTCCTTGCCTGCTGGTGGTGGTCAGAGGGACTAGTGGTGCCTGTGTGGGCAGCTGTGGCTGTAATGTAGCTCATCACCACTAGTGGTGAATGGACGAATGACCTCAGAAAGGCAGATCATTTGTCGTTTATTAGTCTGATAGTTGGAAATTTGGCCCCAGGACAAATAATTATTTGTGATCTTTGATTGTAACCAAAACCTGGGTTTTCCACCAGATGCGTAGTGTGATCGATGCGTTTTCACCAAGACTTCATTGGCGCGTCCATTCCTACGGTGACGTTCCTCAGTAAGATGGCTGGATTAGGTCACAGATTCAACAAGGTGCTGCAAACATTCCTCCGAGGTTCTGGTCCATATTAGCATGATAGCATCAGAATATTTGTCTTTACAAGCAATTAATAAAGTGGCCGTGATTGTTTCCATCTCAGAGGGATTCTGATCAATCATAAGTTTGTGCCGAGTTGAGAAGGAGATTTTTCACGTTTGGTTGTTTCCAGAAGTGATTATTGGGGATCTGCTGGAAAGCCGACTCACAAAGCCAGAAACAAAAGGTTTAGGCCTCTTGACATGATGCTGGCAAAGCGCTGACGGGTTGAGATGCTTTAGTGGCTTTTTGATGGTAAAGACCCAGATCTCAGAAGAGCTCTTTCTCCTTAATTCAGTCTTACGACAGGTCGTGTGTATCCGTGTGCGCGGTTACACGCGTGCCTAACTTCTTGGGTGTGACAGAGTGGATGTTTTGTCAGATGTCAGCCCTCGCAGCCTTAAAGCCAAACACCACGGTGACAGAAATCACAGTCCACGTTTGATTTGGCTTCGCCTTCAAAGGGAACAATTTGTCTTTGCTCTGCATCAGCGGCCACATCAAAAAGTGCACACACACCCCTCCTCCTCTTTGTGTCCGTCTGGTTACTTCTCTGTTTACAGTATTAGATGTGTGTGTGTGGAGATGCCCAGCATTGAATGTGTGTGTTGGTGGATGCGCGCAGAGCTGCTGGGAGGCAGCTTTAACTTCGTCACCTACTGCGAGCCGCTGTGATCTGCCTACCTGGTTCCTACTTCCTCAGCGGGGCTTTTCATAATACCTGCCTGTCATCGAGGCACAAATCAAACTCCTTCTCACCAGTTGTTAATTTCCTCACACCCCTGCTTATTTCTCATCGTCTCCTCTTTGTTTTTCCTCAAACGCCGATTTTTATCAGATCGAAAACACAATCTCGCTGAGCTCCACTCAACGATCCGTCTGCGGCTCGAGCTGAAGCTGATATTTGCAGAAAGATGGGAATCCAAAAATGACCAACGGTGTTGTTGTGAGGAAGGTTTAAAAAATATAAATATAAAAACAGGGCCAGCACGCGGGAGGAGGCGGGATTAGAGGATACCGGAGGAGGTTGAGGCTGATGGAAAAGAAAGAGGGAGATGCTGAGAGTGGAGGTGGTGTGTGTCTATTGACCCAGTCATTAAAATCGATGGTTGCACTGATGAATATCAGCCAGGGAAAGCTAGTTTCCAGCTCAGCAGGGATGAACTCGTTCACTGCAAATGTGGCTGAGCACCATTCAAAGGCACCTTTAAAAAAAAAAAAAAAAAAAACTATCCTATCAAGCCCAAGTCATTACTCCCCCAGATGTGTGTCTGGTACTCATGGCGGTCACTTAAACTCTGCTCCAGATATCGTTCATGCAGCAGGAGCCGAGGCGCGTGTTTGCTAGCTGTGTTGTGGTTGGGCTCCATGTTGTCACAGCAGAAGCAGCGTGTTTATGTATTTATTTTTCCCCCCAGTCTGGTAAAAGCGAGGAGCTGCTCACGTAGCGCTGAAATTGAAGTTTGGGGTCACGGGCTGATCTGTTGGGGCCACCTGCTGCACTACTGAGCATGTGCCGCTGCTCCTCACCTCTTTTGTCATGTCAAACATCCTTTTAACACTTCTTTCCATCTCGGTGCTCTTCTCTTTACCGTCACACACACACACACACACACACACATGCACAGGTGGGGAGAGATTCACATGCATAAACTCACACACACACACCTTGAGAAGAAAACACAATCAGGTCCACTGTTGTCGTACACACACCCAGCATCCTCCTCCTCCCTTTTCCTCTTCGGCCCGGGAAGTTCATCTTCCAGTCAGCTCACATCAGCCTTCATCTGGGGACCGCGCTGCTGTGGAGCTGCTAGTGAATGCAATTAAGATGTCTTGCTGAGTTAAGATCAGAGTTTTACTTTGCTACAGCGAGATTGGCACAGCCTCACATCCAGCGCGCAGCACATCCTCGCTCTGCTGCGACCGCTCCATCTCTCTTATCTGCCTCATTCATGCTTTGGCCTCTGTTAGGTTTTAATTACATATTCATGTTTGTTTACTTTTGGGCTGAACGTAGCGCTGCCTCTCTGCTCACTTTTGCATATTGGCCCTCATTATTTGTGCAGAGTTAACAACAAAGCGAGGACGTTAGAGATCAACAAGTGAGCAAAATCGCCTCCGTTTAGATTTTGTGTGCTGACGGGATTTATCTAAAGGGACTTTTGGTTCTTTTAAAGTGTTTCTGTGTTAAAGGTATAATTTGGTGGTTTTCTTTAACGTCTGACAGGATTGATGAGCTAACGGCTAGTCTGAGCACTACATAGGCCAGAGTGGATGCCTCGTTCTTTTTTGATAAAACATTTACACCTCTGCAAATTTGAGCAGAAATAATACATTCCTACTGTAATCCACATCTTGATGTTAAATTTAGTTGCTAACTGACATTTGGCATTTTTTGAAGTACACCAATTATACATTCCTCACAGCTGATCACTGCCTCCATCTGGAAGCGGTTGCACATTTGATCTACCTGCGCGTTGCTACCGACAACAGGAACGCTGTGAAGCTTCAACAAACAGCATGAGTGGCTGCTTCAGAAGATCTGAATGTGTGTTTCTAATCTACTTAGTGAAAATGTTTTCACATGATTTGCAGAAGAAGCATTAGCAGCAAGGTGTTACATGCTGCCACCATACGGAAAGCAGTTATATCATTTAATATGCACTTCGAAACATTTATGTTCATTTTTGGTTTTGATTAATCAAATTTTCTTTTTCTAACACTATAGTGCTCAGAAATGTGAGTGTTTCACATGATATTTATTTGTTATTTGGTTCTTTTTATTTGCGTCAAGTCTAAATCAAAATAATTGAAGCAAAAAAATCACACTTTTTGTATTTTCTCACCCTGAGAGAGGAAGAAACCTTTCTGGAGTTGGTCAAACTTTGTTTGACTTGGCAGGAAACTTAAAACATGATGTGGGTTTGTTTTTTAAATCCTGATTTACTGCTACTTTACCCTCTTCACTTTCAGCAGGGGTTGTTGTCTGACACCTTGTACACTCGTAGCTGGTGTCCCATATTTTCTACGGTTTGACCCGTCTTCCACACGAAAGTGAAGATAAACTTCACTTCTGTCTTGATGGTCTTTAATGACACCTTTTTGGCCAGTGATGCAGCAGTGCTGTTGATTTTTACTGGATTGGACGGCAGCCTTTGATACAATTGATCACAAACTCCTACTGTATCGTTTACAGCAGTGGGTTGGGATTACAGTCTCAGCAGTGGTTGCAATCTTATCTGGACAATAGGAGTTTTTGTGTTTGGAAAGGGGAGACCCCCTCTATCTGGGAGAACCTCAATTGGGAGGTCCCACAGGGCTCTGTCCTTGGCCCCCTTTTGTTTGCAATCTATCTGCTGCCATTGGGGACTATACTTAGGAGACAATGTGAAATTCCACTTTTATGCTGATGATTTCCAGCTCAACTTGCCTCTGTGCGAAGGGGTGGGTGGCTTTCTTTCGCCACTCCTTGTCTGCCTGGAGGAAATTAAGTTATGGATGAGCTCAAATTATTTACACTTAAATGAAAGCAAAACTGAGGTGATTTTGCTGACCCCTGGTAGGACTGCTTGTATCACTTCTCTTCTCTAGCCCCTCATGTATCGAGGGTTGTCACTAACCTAGGGGTAAAACTTGATGCTGCTCTCAGGTTTGACACACAAATTTTGATGGTTGTGCGCTCCTGTTTTTTCCAGCTCTGACGGATTGCTAAAATTAAGCCAGTGCTGTCGAGGGCCGATTTAGAAACGATTTTACAAGCATTTGTATTGTCACGTCTTGACTACTGTAATGTTGTGTATGCTTGGGTGCAATTGCCCACCTTCAACTTGTCCAGAATTTTGTGGCAAGATTCTTGTCTGGTTCTAGGAAGATACTCCTGTATTGGCCCAACTTCACTGGCTCCCGGGTGAGTATCCTGAAAATCCTGCTCTATGTGTATAAGCCCTATAGGGCATGCCCCTAACTATCTTTCCTCCAAAGATAAGCCCCCTCAAGGGCTTTGCATTCCCTGGACAGGGAACTCTTGGAAATGCTGCACTCTAGATACAAATGTAAGGGAGATTGTGCATTTTCTGTGGTGGCCCCAAACCTTTGGAATGCATTACCTTAGTTTGTGAGGCAGGCAGCATCCCTCCAGTCTTTTAAGTCTTGTTTAAAGACACACTTCTACCGATTGGCCTTTTCCCATTGAGTCCCAAGTCAAATTTTGTTTTATTGAGATTTTATCTTTTTATTGTTCTTGTGTCCCCTTGAGTTCTCAGTCAAACTCAGTTTTATTCTGGCTTTCTTTTATTATTTCTTTTATTTTTTTATTGTTCCTGGGTGTTTTATTCTGTTTTTTTATGTACTTGATTTTATATATTTGCTGTTTTTATATCCTTTTTGCCATGCTTTAGCCTCATTGTCTGCGGTTGTACTGTGATCATGTACAGCACCTTGGGCTTTTGCAAAGGTAGTGGAAGGTGCTTTAGAAATAAATGATGATGATGATGATGATGGTGGTGATGATGATGATGATGATAATGATGATGATGATGATGATGATGATGATGGTGATGGTGATGATGATGATGATGGTGGTGGTGATGATGATGATGATGATAATGATGATGATGATGATGATGATGATGATGATGGTGATGATGATGATGGTGATGATGATGATGGTGATTATGATGACGGTGATGATGATGGTGGTGATGATGATGATGATGATGGTGATGATGATGACGGTGATGATGATGATGATGGTGATGATGATGGTGGTGATGATGATGATGGTGATGATGATGATGGTGATGATGATGATGGTGATGATAATGATGATGATGGTGATGATGATGATAATAAACAGCACCAAAAACATTTTTTTCAAAAACTCACCAAAGAGGAGATTTGCGAATTTTCCATTGTCAGCATTTTCTTGTGGATGTAAATAAACTTTTAAGTTTCACTACACTGCCCTTGACAAAAATGCTCTGATGTCACATGTGTGACCTTTGTTTACACTTGCTAGCTTATTTTTACAAGCTCAATTACAGCTCTATGTAGAAGACCACAGATGAAGGATAACAGTAAAGACGGCTATTGACCACCACCTAGTTATTTCGGCAAAGACCCCAAAGATTTGGGGAATTACTGCCACCTACAGGTTTGGCATGCCTATGAACGTGCTTCAAAATCGAGGTGATGTGGTTTCTCAAATGTGCGGGGGAGGATATTTGGTTTTACACCCGGCTACATGAGTACCTGACCTGACTCCACATAGATGAAAAGATTCAGACTGGCCACAACCTCGCCAGTCCTATAAGACCTAAACTCCATTAGCCCAAAACAGAGGCCATTCAGGAATCTATCTGCTGTTTAGATGGTTGTTATTTATAACTCATACATAGAAACACACTTTAGAAAGTTCAAAATGAACCTTTAATAGAAATAAAAGTATTTTGTCTATAGCCATATGTTCTATCCTCCTTATCTAATGGTTTTTTAAAGCCGTTGATGCAGACATTGATCATTGCTTCCATTCACCGTCTGTTTGTAGAAGCTGCAGAAGTGGACCTAAAGCTTTAAGCAGTATTGATAGCGATGTGTAAATATTTATTTTTATTTAACCACTAGAACGCAGTCCTAGCGTGACAGGCCAGTTATTAAAAACCCAGCCAGTTTGTGATAGCCACACGGAGACCATTAATCATAGCCAGCACATTAATTAAACCTTCCCCTTTCCTTTCTCTGCCCCTTCTCTCCGTCTCTATCTCCGCTCGACTGGAGTGCACAGCTTCTTGACTGCATCCTCCATGCCTTTTTATTTATTTTTTCAAAAATAAGCGGTGCTTTCATTTAAAAGAAAGAAGGGGGAAAGGGACGCCAACTAAATATGTCGCAAAAGATGTGAGTTTTTCCTGTTTTTTAGCCTAATTTTAATTTCCAACATGCTGACTCAGATCAGCGTGCGTGGAATAAGCGGCGGCAAATTAATTAGAATCACTGCGGTGTTGTGCTGGGCGATTATCTTACAGCTATCCACATCAGGATTAGCTAAAGCAGAACTGGGGTTATTATGAATCCAAAACAGGCTTAACTTTGGATATAAAATGCACTGATGTGAAATGTTTTCTTTCCTCCACCTCTTTCCCCTCTCTTAATTTGAGATAGCTCCAGTGGAAACTGGAATGTAATTCACAACCTTCTGGGAAAAGTGGAAAATTATTAATGAGGTTGAAATTTATTCCAATCACTCTGGAATGTGCAGGTAATTCTCTTAAATTAATCCACGCAACGCTGTGGCGGTGTAACCTTGGCCTGCGAGTCCACATGGATTATTACTGACATTGGCTGGAACGTCTCATTTTAGGACGGCAGGTGCGAGGCGCGCTCGTGTGCCCAGGAGCAACCCGACACCGTCTCTTTCACTTTGTTTAGGGTTCCTGGAGATGTCCGAGAGAGAGAGGGGGATAAAAGGAAGAGCAGGGTGAGCTGCTCACGCCCTGCTTCTATCTCACCCTCGTTATCGTATTTTAACAGAGAGGAGCCTCGTGCATGGTGCACCCCCTCTCCGTCCTCTCAGTTAATACAGGGACAACAGATAGCTCATTAGGATTGATCGTCCCTCGTCCACCTACTCCATGCAGAACGTGGCGCCGCCTTCATTAATCACTGGATTTCAAGATAAAGCTCGGTGGCGGTGGAGAACCCAGAGTCTGACGGCACGGCTGCATAATCGCAGAGCGAGATGCTAAAGGGGGAGCAGGAACTTCACCTCCATCCTCTCCTCAACCTGTCCCTCCCACCTCCTCCAGCTTCCCTCCACCCTCACATCCATCTTTTTCTCCCCTCTTTTTTAACCTGTCTCACCTCCTATAGTGTTCACTAGGTTTGGACACCTGTTCCACATTTCTCAAACTTTTCTCAGAGGTTTTTAATCACGTCTTCAACAGCTGTATTTATTCTCCCCGGCAGTAAGCAAAATTATAGCTCTAGAATAAAAGATTTTAAAAGTAGTGGTTCAACAGCTGGAGCGAATGCCCTCATGGTTCCTGCTGGAAGTTTCCCCAGCTCCTAGCATCAGCCGGGTCAGGGGTCTGCAGCCAGAGGCCCTCTGGACCTTCCACCGCAGCCATTAATAACGTTGGATAGACATAATAAAAAAACTAACTCGTGTTTTTAAATATAGGTATAGTAAAAAGTTAATTTTTCTTTTAAATATTGAATTTTACTGCCACAACAGGACATTAAAAGATTTAGATCTTTTTTTTTACATAATTCTCCACAAATACCAATATCCCATTAAAAATATATATATTTTTTTCTTTTTTAAGTTTTGCTACGTGACTGCCCTCGACTATGTGCAGCCTTTGTTTATACTCGCTAGCTTGTTTTTACAAGCTCAATTACTGTTCTATGTAGAAGATGAAGGACAAAACTTGTAAAAAGAGCGTGGATCTTCCGCCAACATACAAAGAAATTTGATTTATATGACTTTAATCTCATGCCCTGTGATGGACTGACAACCTGTGCAGGGTGTACCCCGCCTGCATGCCCAAAGGCTGCTGGAGATCGGCACCAGCCCCCCACGACCCTGCGTGGATAAGCGGGTATAGAAATTGGATGGATGGACTTTAATCTAAAAAAAAAGTCAGAATCCTAATTTTATTCTTAGAATCCTGGCTTCATCTCCCCAGAATTCTCAGGATATTCCCTGAAATCTCACAAAAAATGATTTTTTTCAATCTTCTGCATCAGAAACTGTAAATGGTGTCATTTTAAAACATCCTAACAGTTGCTGCCCTAAAAATGTTTTATTTAGGTGAATCGATGAGGAAAATGTCTCATTTGTTTTACATTAAATGCACTATTTTACTAAATCTCTACTTCTAATCTTAATCCTATACCTTGGGATTCGCTCTCATCTCAGAGCAGCAGATCACTGATGGATAATCATTGGTTTTAGGGATGCTCCGATCCGATCACGTGACTTTCAAAGGACTCGGAATCGGTTGAAAAAGATCGGATTTAACCTTATAAAACAACAAATATGACATTTTAAATTCATTCTGAAATCTTAATAAGTTCCTCTATATCAATATTATTTGTTTCTTGGACAAAAACAACACCATTACGTCATACAATGTACGGCAGGTGGGGATTCAGACACCATACAGCTGTTAGCTAGCAGGCTAACGCAGAGCTAACTTGTCTCCACAGGAGAGCTAAAATATCTGTATGTTGGTGGTATTTTAAACCGGACAGCAAAGGCAGTGTACAGCCACTAGTAATGTGTGCATACTGGGCATTCAACATGCTGGAAAAGACAGCTGCATGATAAGCTGCCTTCAAAACGAAATACTTTCTCCTTCAGCTTTTTTCCCTTCAGGCGTCGCCACAGCGAACCATCGGTCTGAGTTAAGTCCCAGTTCACAGCCGCATCTCTAACAAAAACACGGAGCCAGCCAACAGTGAAAATTACGTTAATAAACAGAGAAATTGCCGACAACAAAACGTCGGAGTTTCTCATTCTGCAGCACCTGAGCTGAACACGCTGGTAGCTTCGTGGTGCTGCGGGGAAAGCCTGCTGTGGCACCGTGGCTATGGAACCCAAAGTGTGCCACAAACGCGCAACATTACGTGCGACTCTCACACAAAAAGTACACGTTTTTAACGAGCGTCAACAACACATACTTTACGCGTGAAAATCTTGCGTGATTTTAACCAGCAAACAACGCGAAAACAACGTGTTGTTAACACACGTGCCTCCCGGTCACGGAAACGCGCATCACTCCACAGCCGCATAATGAGGACGTAAACAATTTGAAATATGAGCATCTCAGCTACTTTTGAATGTATTCATAATATTAACACGTTTTTTATTAATGTACTTCCTAAACAAGTGATGTTTTTGCCAGATAAACTAAGGAAATGACATAAATACAGAAAAAAGACATAAATAATAATAAAAAAATTAAAGGAAAACTTGGACATGTTTTCCCTTCATTTCTTCTTTTTTAATGCTTTGCTGAAGTATCGGATCGGGACTCGGTATCGGCAGATACTCAAAATCAAATGACTCGGACTCGGATCGGGAGCAAAAAAAATGTGATCGGAACATCCCTAGTTCTGACCCCTTCTTTTATTTTTCTGTACTTTTTGTCCATTAAACTGCAGGAGGACGTGTATATGATCAAAAATAATAAAAAAATCAACCTTCTGAATGGTTTGAGGTGAGTTTTTTTGGCCAAAGTCAGATTTAAGCTCAATTTCTCTCCTCTTTCACATTTTCAAAGAGATTTTAGTCCGTGTGAAACTTGCCTCGCCCTTACTGTAATAAAAATGCAAAGTATCATTAAAGCCAACAGGCGACGACAAGGTCGTATCCTTGAGTCAGAAATGGTTTGTCACTCTTTAATCCAAATTATTTCTAAGGCAGCCTTTAATATTTTAGCTTTTTTTCTCTTGTGTCAGCTGTTTGCTCAGGCTGAACCTGTGGCTTAGCGTTTCACAACTTTGTGCTGTTTTTAATGTTATTTTGGAATCAATGTCAGGGTCTTCACAAAGGCAAAAATATATATACAATTCTATTAAAGAAATATGTGTGACACGCAGGAATGTGCAAATATTTTAGGCAAATGTTGGAATTTGGCATCTTCCTTGGATGTGGTTTCTACTGAGTTCATACAGATGTTATTCTATAAACTGTCACGGTTTTCTGTTTCAGGCTTATTCCAGCAGAATGTTTAGAAATAAAATATGTTTTTAACCCATTTCTCTAACACTAATCCAGTAAAGCTGCAAACAAAACCAGCAGAGTTTATCCATGAACAAATTTAGGGCTTTTCTTTTTAAATCAAAGCCAAAGCTGTTAGCTTACCTGTCCTGTCAGAGGGGATCTCTGTTTATCCAAACTGAGGCTATTCAATAAGCTTTTTTTAGAAAAATAGAAAAATATTCAGAACTATTCCCTTTAAGTTCATCAGAGACTTTTGGGGTCACAGAAGATCACTTCCATGTTGATTTACTGAAAACTATAAGTCTCAGTTTCTCTAATTAAAGGAGTCATCACCTGAAATTTTCACTTTTCCACTTGAACAAATGTCTATAATGGCTTCCTAATGATTTTTCACTGGCCAAGAAGCCGATATCTAACATTGAAGCATTTGTTTAATCTTGCCTTCTTCAACCAGCTCACATGCACCCCCCGTGATTCGCCTATATGTCGTCACAAAGGCCAGATATAACCAAATATGAGGCCAGCAGCGAACAAACCAGCACAACAAAGCTCATTTCATAACGTGAAACGCATAAATTATGTCTTACCGTTGCTGATCCGTGTTACGGGGAAAAAAAAGTCCACTCGGTTTGTGTATTCGATCTTCACAACAGCATAATGAGCCGATGCCAGGCTGTTTAACTTGCTTTGTCCCATCTAGACTGTTTACAGATCTCCAATCCCATCATTTTCTGGTTTACGGCGCTTCGCTGAAAAAAAAACTCAACAGCAAGCGAGGAAGCCATTACGCACGAGGCGAGGCCCGGGCTCGTACTGTTGGATCCCGTAGGTCACTGCCAGGTCGGGTTCAGTTATAGCTTTTGTTATTTTGGAGCAAGATGCTGAAGCTGCTTCCTGCTTCCTTCCACCAATCAACGCGCCCCTCAGTCCGGCGTGCGTCCGACACAGCCGAAATATCGCGTGTGACCTCGCAAGAAAATATGCCCTTTACAAAAAAGGATCAGAAAAGCACATTTTTTATTTATTTTTCCAATACAATTTACTTTAATGGCCTAAAAAACTATAATAGGACGTAGATATCCACGGTATTATAGGTGATGACTCCTTTAAGAGTGTTGTGTATCTCTTCTTACGTTTAAATATTAAGATCTGACAGCGTAGTTTGTTGCTTTTGAGAGTAAAACATGCAAAAAAATTCTCTTTTGCTCCTCTGACCAACAGTAATTGCTAATAAATCACTCAGTTGTGTTAATTAATTTGAAATGACATGAAAAGAGTTGGCAGTCAAAGATTAATGCAAAAAGGAAATAATTTATACTCACAGAAGTTAGTCATTAAATAATTAAACATGCATGTGTTTGGATACGAGACGAATCAAAAGCTGAAGGAGAAAAACATTCAGGCATAAAAAACATGCAAATTTCACACAGAATGGCCTCAGTCTCTCTCAGGATTCAGGTGAAAGTTTTTCAAATTAGTAAAATAATATTTTTTATTTGCAAGAAAGCTTTGAATGTTGAATGCTCCTTGGACGTGAGTTCTCTGAGCTCGTAGCTTCGTGGGCGGAGTAGCAGACCCAAAGGGCTCGAACCTGAAGCTTCGCTCCAGGACTCAGTGTTGAGGCTCACACCGACCTGCTATCCAGCCAGGCTTTATCGCAGCAGATGTTAGCAGGAAGCTAGTCAGTAGCGTGTGTTTTATCTAATGAGAAGTCTTAATTGCAACAGAGAGAGGATCTCATAAGCAAAACAGCAGCAGATGCTCAGCAGCATCTAAACAAAAAAAATCCAAAAGCAGCATCAGCGTGCTAATGTTCATGGTGTTCTCACTTATCTGAGTGGATTACTAAACTTTCCTCTTTTTTTCCTCCCTACCCAGAAACTTTTAAATGGGTTTGATAATGCACGCAGGGCGTCTAATAAATACTAATGACAGGACCAGACATTAGCAGGAACTGCTGCCCTCTCCAACTCATTATTCCACAGAGTTAGCAACAGGCTTAGCATGTGAAGAGATATAATTCTCCTGTGACTTAGACAAATGATAATGGTCTGCACTGCAATCAAGTGATCTTTGTTGGCTACTAGAGCTCTCCCTGAGCTTAATAGTCTTCTTTAGGAGTAACCGTGGGACGCTGGAAGAGCAGGAAGTGAGTTTACGCAGGTTATTTTCTGCAAAACCTGCAGCTCTATTATTATTATTATTATTATTATTATTATTAATACTATTATTATTATTATTATTATTATTATTATTATTATTATTATTATTACTATTTTTATTATTATTATTATCATTATTATTAATATTATTACTATTATTGTTATTATTATTATTATTATCATTATTTTTATTTTTATTATTATTACTATTATTGTTATTATTGTTATTATTATCATTATTATTATTATTATTATTATTATTATTATTATTATATTATTGCTAATTTTATTATTACTATTATTATTATTATCATTATTATTATTATTATTATTATATTATTGCTAATTTTATTATTACTATTATTATTATTATTATCATTATTATTGTTGTTATTATCATTATTAGTGTGCGGTCTAGTTGTGGCACCCTTCCAACACCAGCTGTTTTCTTATGTAACGCCTCTCCGCGGTGTGTGGAGTATGAAAAATTCTTGTATTAGAGATTAAAACTTAGATTACAACTTTACAAGGACACACCAGCAATACATAAGCACTGAAGCATGCTGAGCACAATCAGAATTTGTGGGGCCTTGCAGCCACCTAACAGATTGTTTTCTATCCCTGGAGAGAAAAAAAAAGGTGAAAGAAGGGGAGGTAGGAACTGGAAGGGAGACGAGCGGAGCAAAGGAGGGTAGGTAAAATAGAAAAAAGTGATGAAAAGCAAAGATTACTCGCCTGATTCCACTCTGTAGGCTCTGGAAGCTCATCCCAGGCGTGCAGCCTGCCGCGAAGACTCCCACATACAAACTAACCCCAGCGCTAACCTTTCTGCTTGGGCTGCTATGACTTTCACAAAGTTACCCAGTAAACACATCTCCTCTGTCTTCAGGGGGAGATATGACATTTATCTTAAGCTGCCCCGCTGACATGGGATTTTTATTATTCTTTTTAATTTTGTGCTGTTTGTGATGTTTTAGAAGCCAGCCCGGAGGAAACGGAGCCCTGAATAAGCAGGTATCACCTTCCTGTAAAGTTTATTGGGACTCGGCGCAAACCAAACTCGTAAACACAGGCGAGGTGTAAGAGGAGCCGAGCGGCGTGCCCACATTCCCTCACACAGATGCCAGAGCGCGGCTTCGTGTGACGGGGAGCAGCGTGTCGGCCACAGCTGAGGCTGCTGGGTTCAGGCTGCAGCAGAAGGCCACTTTTGTCTCCTCCTGCTTGTACTTTCATGAAGCACAAACTTTGTTTGTGTTTCCCCAAACGGCGCCCATTAGTTGGCCCTTCGGGAGCACTTTTGCTGGAACTTTCTGGCACAGCTGCAGCAGCAGTTACTTTTCATCCACTTGAGCAGCTTTAACCTTCAAATAAACAACATTTAAAATCTGTAAATGCAGCGCAGTTCAACTTTAAAGGCACACTAAGTAACTTTGTCATATTTTAAAATCATTTTCTTGAGCCAGTGAGGCTGAGAGGACCCTTTAAAGGTGTCCTAGAATGCAATTAATCAACAATCTAAAACAGAGCTTTGAGCCTCCAAAAAGCATAAGAACATTTTTTTGGCTTTCATCTGTCCCAGGAGCACTGATACAGGCCATTCTAAACCCCCTTACTCAGGCCTTCAGTGAAAAGAGCTGTTGACCCCTCCCACTCGGCTAGGACATGCTGATTGGTCGGTTTCCCCAGAAGGCCTCAGACACATGCCGGTTTGAGGAGGCGTGGCTCCCCCTTATGACGTGTTAAGGAAGGCTTTCTTAGAACAGGAGGTTTTCTCTCACCTTTTTCAACTTTCTAATTTACATAAAAAGTAGGTCACACACGGCTTTGACTTTTTGGCTACTGTTGACCACCCAAGCTGTCTTATTCAACAACAAGGAACATGTTGGTTTACATTCTAGGTCCCCTTTAAAGGGTGAATGAATAGTCTCTCAGCCCTCTTTGTGCACAGGAAAATCTGTGGAGTTAATTTTACTCAAGCTGAGTACATTTTACTCAATTGGTCCCATTGACTCAAACGTACACTCTCGTTTTTGGGCAGAATACTGTATTTGTAACTCGACCCTCGCCGGACCGGTGACCTGAAGTCTCGTAAAGTCACGTATCTCACAAGAAGCAGTAAGGCTTTACGGCAATCCATGTTTACACCTCAGAACAGACGAGCCACACCTGGTTAGCGTTTATTACATCGTGTTCATCGTGGCGAAGCCTCCAGAGAAACAAAGAAAACCTTCATCTGGGTCAAACAAGAGTCAACATCAGGAAGCGAGAGGAAGGATTGACGTGGATGCTGACCTCTCGATCATGCTGTTGCACGTTTTACAGCAGTGATTTAAAACGGACACTAGGGGGTGTTAATCAAGTTTTGTGTCAAAGTTAAAAGAAAAGCCTGACAGGATTTTTTTATGACGGCAGACAAAAACCTTGACATTTATCCAATCTGCAGAGTGTTGTGCTAAAAAAAGAAAAATCAATGTGATGGGCTCTGATTGCATCTGTGGGGAACAAGTCGATGCTCAGAGACCTCCATCTTAAAGATCACAAGACTGAAAGCGTCTGATACCAGAGTCTCAGACTTCCCAGGACACACTCGGATGTTTGAGAGCCAACTCAAAATAGGCTGATTTGTTTAAAAATGACAATTTTACAAATAAAAAACGCATCTTTCCTCTGCTCGTGTGTACGTTTGCCTCTCCTGGAGATCTTGACCGTTGCTCAAGCCCGTTGTAGTGTTGGCGAGTGTTTTCCTGGGAGATGAGAAGCGTTCCAGTCCAGTCAAGTCTCAGATCTGTGAGCGGGTGGCCCGACTAGGAGCCTAGGGGTGAGTTTTGGGTCTGCTGCAGTCACAATATTCCATTCTCTGTCTCAGAGAGCGTGTTTATATGAACTGGGCAGATCTCGCTTCTCAGAGTGAATAAAAGTGTGACATGCTCAGCTGGATGTTCCTGAAAAACTCAGTCCGCCGTCTAAAAAGGGAAAAAACAAATAAAACTCTCTGAAGGCCTCTGTTCAAACAGACACCGTGTGTTAGACAGCTCTCCATCCCTTCCTGTGATTCTTTTTATTTATAGTAACTCAACAATAATTAAAAGAGCAGATATAGAAGTGTGCACCCACTTAGTTAGAATCAAATCCCGTCTGAGCGTACAGTACGTTATCTACACCAGCCAGCTACTCCTCTCAAGCACCGCGTTGTTATTGGGATTATTTTCTTATGACATTGTCTCGTCTAAAGTTGAGTGTTTGTGCGTGTGCTTTCACTTTCTGCATCTACATGGCTGCACGTGTGTGTGTGTGTCTGCTTTAGAGGCTGTGTTTGTTGCAGAGTGACATTGTCGTGTGCAGCAGAGAGGATGGATTACTCAACCCCGAGTTGAGCCTGACAATGACGTCCTCGCTGATGCTTAAGCTGAACGTTTGCTAATTTGTGATACAGATTTGCAGTTTTCATAAATGCAAAGTAAAGAATGCGTGCTGCCTTTTAGGATTACAGCTGATAAAGCGCTGCACACATATGAAGCTGAACTTTGGCAGGCGTGTGTTTCCAAAAGTAAAGTTTTACTTCTTTTCTTGTCCCACTGACTCGTCACCAGAGCAACTTATGATGCTAAAGAATCCCTGAATAGATCTGCAGAATGCTTAAAAGGATTTGTCTTTTTACTGATTTGTTCCAGTTTTGTTTATTTGTCTCTTAAATGTTTTAGATAATAAACAAACAGTTTTCAAAGACGATTAAAGGTGGGATAGGAGATGTTTTTCTGGAGCCTTTTTTGCACTATTGCTTGAAATGCTCGTCACAAACTGATGCCAACCAATAACTTACACAATTCATTAAAAAAGAATAATTTTAATTGCCTCTAAAATGTAAAATCCTTGATAAAACCTCATCCAATCAATGTGGCTGTCACGTTCTATGTGATTGGATCATGGTCCATCCATCAAACTGCCCTCTGACTGTCCCTCCTTCCTCTGCTCATACCCTCTGTGTGCACCAGTCACGCGTTCTCAGCTTGAAGCAGTTGGACAGAAATCAAACTCCTGTAGGGTTGGTAAATTACGGGATATTACCAGGAAAATACTAATACTGGAAGACGATGGGAAAGAGGAGTAAAATCTGGAAGTTCGTTAGACTTGGTAGGTATGCTCCTGCCTTTAAGAGAACAAAGATATCCAAAACCAAGGTGGTTCTGTGTAAAAATCTAACTAACCGCCTTGTTAAAGCATGAATTCACTGATATTGCCTCATTATTTGTAAAGCAGGTTTAACTCTAACCCTAACCCACACCAGGCTGGACTACAGTCAGACCTGTAGATGAAGAAATCCCCTCAGCAGAAGCTGTCTGACTAAAAGGCTAAACGATCTCAAAAAGCAACACATCAGGCACCTTTCTGCAAAAAATCAAGAACATGTGAAGTCCTGCAGACCTTATGAGGTAGTTCCAAAGTGAAAATGACCAAACACTAAAACTAGTCTCACAAATACAAAATAAAATCCTTCTGAGACTTTGGGGAAATATTCTGTGGACTGAGAAGACGAAACGTTTTGGAAGATGTGAGTCCCGTTACCTCTGGACTTAAACTAACACTAAAACATCAGCATAGGTCAAACATGGTGGTGGCAGTGTGATGGTCTGGGGCGTCTTTGCTTCAAAGGCCCAATTTCAATACTCGCACTACGCCCTACACCCTTCTGTGAAGTGCACTTAGAGGAAGTGTGCAGTAAGGCTTCAAGTGCGTAGTACACAAGTGTGCAAATAATTGCCGAATTGGGACAGGGAGCATTGCGTCATCGACCACGACGCATGCTGGGATGCTGGTCGATGTTTGTGCTTTTTAAAAAATCTTTATTAACAGCTTTCAAACACACAAACAAAACAACAACGAGAATGTCTGACCTTTGACTTTAAACAGTTCCTCTTTCACCGAGGGCTTGAAATCACCAGAAACCTGCGTTTTGTTTTTACTCAGGTTCATTTGGGCTGAAACATTTAGGTAAAGCAAAAACTAGCAATGTCTTAGAAATCTGTTACAACTTAAAATATCTGTAACTGTTCACTGTTAATCAGCGTTATTACCAACTCATTAGCATCCAGCCTATGGTTGGTGTTGGAGAAAAGCCTGACAGGACGAAATTTGTGTCATTTCCAGAGTAGTGGAGGAAAACGTCCAATCAGAGGACAGCTATATATATATATGGCTGTATTTCTGATGTAATGATTGGTTCTGGACTGAAGGCATCTCAGCAGATGTTGTGACACCTGGCTGTCCATCTGAAATACCTCAATAAATAAATAAATAACAACCATGCCTCCTACTTTCCATGGACAACAGTTCATGTCTGTGATTACGTTATAATTATTTGTTAATTTGGTCTTCATCACATCTCATTACTTCGTCTTTCTGCCCCACTCGCTTTATGCAGGGAGCTAATTTTCTGTCAGAACTGGCATTTTAAATAAAATCTACGACCACCTAACGCATTTAGCTGCCTTGGAGGTGCTGTCGGAAGCATCCGACTCCGCGGCTCTGATGGGATGAATCATATCAGCGAGCGGGTGAATGTGTCAGAGGAATCACAGGAGACATGACATTTATGACACACAACATACAGATTCTCCTAAATGTCCAGTTTTAAAGCTGAAGTTGTCCCTGAACGTAACTTTATTTGCTGCCTTTTAGTGACAGCTAACACACTCACACACACACACACACACACAGCGGCTCGGAGCTGTGTTCTCTTTGAGGGAAACGTTAGTGGGTGTGCACGTCAAGCACATCAAGCTTCCTACACACTAAGAATAATTTAAAAAAAGTCTGAACAACTTCACCAGAGCCTTTCCTACATGAAGTCATCATCCGCTAGGATGTGCAGCTACGTAATCAGAAAACTGGAACATCTCTCAAGAAGTTTTCAAGATACCGCCGCTGCCGGGGATTCACATTACAACTTTTCCTTGTAGATCTCATGAGTTATTTGAGACTTTTCCAACAATCTGAGCTTGAAGAAGGTGCACACTTTGCTCTGAAGGAAAAGTCCTGCAGCAGCCAGAGATGCAGTGGGTGGAATAAAACCAAAATCTACATTTATTTATGGAGTGAATGTCATGAATAGTTTAAAAAGCTCAAAAGTTATTAGTAGATGGTAAAATCACCAAAAACCATAAAACGTTTTAAAATGTCATTTCAGACTCTTTCTGTGACCCGTTTAAAGGGAGACTAGGCAGTTTTGGCTTGTTTTTAGCACCCCCTAGTGTCCGTTTTGTAGAACTGAAAGCAAAACTCATCTCCTCGCTGTGCGGTTGTCTTTTTAACACCTTAATCTAACAGCTGAAACGTCTCCTCAGCCTTCATTAGTGTCTACAGGAGCGGTTCATCACTAAATCAAACAAATCAGCTGTGTTCATGATCTAAAACATGCAGGAAACATGCTGGAAGCAGACTGCAGCACCAGGTCCAAACAGGCCGGATCGGAAACTGTGAAGTTGCAAGTGGAATATTCTGGCCACAGGGGGCGATAGAGGCTGGGTGGCCTTTCATTAACCCTGGAAAGGGTCATTTTAGCACATAGTGGCTCAAGAAAATGATTTGAAAATATGAAAAAGTTGCAAAAAATCCCTTTAAACCCTGAATGATATTCCTACTATGAGAGTTGAGTTTACGACTAATAATAATGTTTTTTTTATTTATTTAAACTCTGTTTTGTTTTTGTTCTATCTGACACGTTTCTGAAAAGCAGATTTTTATTTTCTTGTTTTCTTTGTATTCGGAGAAATGCATCAATAATGCACCATGTCAGAGCTGTCCCTTTAACAGTTTGGTACTAGATTGATTATTTTTGGATTTAGAGCAGATTAAACACATTTAGTTACTTTCAGCATCCAGGAAAATGCGTTTAAACGAGTTACTGTTGGATCATAGCTCTGCTAACCCACAAAGGCCTGATTCTAAGACTTAATATAAACATTTAAAGATCTAAAGTAGATTTGTGACTTGATATTTTTGTTCAGTTTGACGTGATTCCAACTCTTTATTGCAAAAAAAAAGGAAAGATGCCATAATTTATGTCTTTTTGTTGATGTCAGATAAGTTCATAAGTTTTTCTTGCTCCTGGATACTTTTTCTACTATTATAACTTTTAAATCATTGTGAACTCTTCATGATATTTTAATTTCTAAAATATTTTATGCAAGAGCGGTTCAGGCCAACTATTTAAACCCACACTCTGCTCTAGAAACCTCCTACACTTTGTTGGTATGGTGAGCTGTGAAATCTTCTCTTGCAGCCCTAATGGCTCCATCAGCCAGGGTTTTTTTCCTTTTCAGCTGTAATCTCATAACTGTGACATGCAGCTTCTTGTGAATGGTGAAGCCCGCCCGATTGGGACTTTAAAGCGTCGTACACATTCCTACAACTTTTCCTCATATACATGTGAAGGGTTCAAAGTGTTTCCGTCCTTTCAAACTCAGATCCGACACCGCAGCGCCTGCAGGAAGGAATGACCATGACGGTGCTCTTGTTTGCTAACCGCAGGACTATCGTCTTGTTAAAACTTCACTATGAACGCTTGTCAGACACCGTAACCCCTACCTGCCTAATGAGGAAGCCTTTGCACCAGCTGGAACTGCACTTTTCTTTTTTTTTCCTCACATGTCCTCCGTGCACGTTGCATGGCATCCTGTCGCTCTGCTGCGGCAGAATGCTCTTTGTTTATCCTGTACTTGCATTTGCTCCAGCTCAGGTCCATTGTTGTCCGCTGTTTGTTTACGTATGTCTAACTTTTCCACAGGAGGTTTGAGGTTACTGTGCAGGACAGAGCAACTCTGAGCTGATGTTTTTAGCTACTCCAGGTCTTTTCTAAGCCTATTGTTGGAGGAAACAAAGGGCCAGGCGGCGTCTTTGAGGGACACAAGTTCCTTTTCTCTGTGCCTCCCCGTGGCTCAGTCCGGGCTGGTTGACAGCGGTGCTGAGACACCTGCAGAGCAGCACAGAAGATTTAAGCAAGGGGGTAAAAAAATACACTAAAAAAGCTCCTTCATCATGGAGTATTCTCTAAGGCTATATGATGCGGGTGCTCTCTTACCGACTGAAATCAGGACAGCCACAGACTCAAGGGGTCTCGAGGATTTCTGATGATGTGCATGGGCTGCTTTGCTGGGGAAGTAGGCGCAGACTGTTGAGAAGTCTCCAGAAATGAATGTGGCGGTGATTGTTAGAGGTACGTTGCAGAGGCTGTTTAGAGTAATGACACATTGAGAAAGATCCCGAGCTAAATTGGGTTGTACATGAGATCTGATGGCTTTTATCCGTGTGAAAGCAGCGTTTGTTCCAGCAGATGGCATCTGCATGAGTGGAAGTGAGAGAGCTGATGGCTTTTTGCACCTGTTCAAGCTTAGCCATCAAGGCTTCCAAGATGGCTCCTAATGAGGAGGTAAACAAGTATGGCTGATGTTTATGGCAAGTTGTTGAGCGGTTAGTGTCTTGATTGCTAAGGATCCTGACTTGTACCTGTATTTACACGTATAGAAATAAATAAGTAAAGTTCATATATATATATACATATATATATATATATATATATATATATATGTATATATATATATATATATATATATATATATATATATATATATATATATATATATATATATATATATATATGTATATAGTCAACATTAAAGTGATAATTTCTCCCTGCGGTTTTATTTTTTTAGAACTCCATTGCTAATTAATGACTATAAATTGGTCATAAATATGATTTCACAAAAACTATATTAATTTTATTTGATATCCATAAATATAAAATTTCAAAAATCAAGTTTTTTTTTCATTCATTTGATTCAGGAAAATGTTTCCAAACTAAAAGTTTTCCATTCCAAAATATAAAAATAATAAGCAAAAAAATTCTGGGGAATTTTTTTATTGGTCCAGTTTTAAGAGTGAATATAATTTAGTTTAATTATGAAAATGATTTGAACTAGATAAAAATAGGTAAAACAATTACACGTTAAAAAGTGGGAACTTCAGCGTTTTTTTTATAAAAACAAGCAACTTTTAAAAATGTTTAAAAAATAAAATTAATTAAATTGCAATTTATCCCTTTTTTACATTAATTCATCCTAGTTTGCATGGAAATAAAACAATATTTTGGTTTTAATTTTAAAAAAATTATAACTTTAGTTTTCAAAACAATGTAAAACTTTAACTTGTTCCAACAGTGTTTTTGCTTTTTGTTTTTTTTATTATTTGAGGGATAATTTTCCTACTTTTGGAATAAATACATTATATATATTTTGTAGAGGCCCTAAAATCTGTAATTAAGACAGTTTATTCCCATTATAATAAAATATCCTCATAAAAATAATGAAAGTAAAAATTAGAAGATTTTATTTGAAGTGACACTGTGCTGCTAATACTGATTATTGATCATTTTTCTGGCTGCACCTTTAATGTCGAGCTCTTTAACCTTAGCTGTAGGAAACAAGTGTCGCTGATCAAAGTCAGCGATAACACCAGACATTATTAAACGTGTAATAATAAAACAGCTGTTTTCATCTGAGACAAACGCTGCACATGGAATATCCATTATTGATGTCTGATTACTTATTCAGCATAATAGTATTTTTATGTTTATTTCTGCACATTAGTTGGTCCCATTTAAACCCTGATGTTATCATGTGGTGCTGCAGAAGCTCTGCTGTGTTCAGAGGAAGGACATTTGAAACCAGTTTATTATTAAACTGGGAAAGCTTTTATTGCTTAGAGAGAAAAAAGTCGTGTTCGTCATTTTTTTTATGAAGTTCTTTGTCCGCTGTGGTTCGTAGAAATAACGTTTCTCAAACATCTCTTTGTAGGACAGGCTTCTGAATGAGGAACTTGTTTAGATCAGCAGGAAAATCTGTCCTGATGAAAAGATTTTTCTTCTTTGTTTTGAATCATGGTTTAATTTGACCTTTAAAGGCAAAAAATTTATAAAAATCATTTATGGAGGGTTTTGTGTAAATTACAGCTCAGGATTTTTTTCAGGTTTTTCAAAATGTCGTTTATCCATTGCAAAAAATATGATTATTATTATTATTATTTATTATTATTATTATTATTATTATTATTATTGTTATTATTAATAAACATTATTATTATTATTATTATTATTATTATTATTATTATTATTATTATTAAACATTATTATTATTATTGTTGTTGTTATTAATAATAATAATAATAATAATAATTTTATGACTATTATTAGTTTGTATTTTTTATGATGTGTCATGATGATTTTTTGTCTTTTATATGATGGATTTCAACCAAAATGAAATGTCAGCGGGCTGAAAGAAATACTTTTTTTTTCACTTTTTTTGTATATAATATTTTTAAATAATATTTGGTATTTTTTTCCAAGAACAGAAAAAAGGGAGAAGACATTAAAATATTAGCTTTGTAGCATAATCGCAATTCACTTTAGAGATTAAATAAAGATTGTATTATTATTTATTTTGGAAAGCTCAACAATATTCTGAGTCATAACACAAACACACAGATTTCCGGGTCTCTGTTTGTCTTTTCTGAGCTGAAGACAATCATTATGGCGGAGTTGTACATTGACTTATTGATCAGCTGGTGTGGTTTGTTCTGGGTAATTAAGCTGCGATTGCTGCTGGGAATCGATTGTTGGAAGTTTAAAAGAGAAGTAAAAGGTCAGAATGAACACATCAGTGTCCTTTCTGCTGGCGAAGGTCATCCATGAGGACGCAGATGTGGGGACGATTACATCTGTACTTTTATGTGGCTGAAAGATTCAATTATATTATTTCTTTAAAAAAATAACATCAAAGAGGTTACAGAGGCCACGCCCACTTTAATTTATTGTATCGTGGGTCATTTATAAAATCTTGTCATTTAATTTTAAATGAAACCCGGCGCTACTCCTGTATTACAAAAAATACTTTAGAGAAAAAATAATTTCATATAACTATTCTGAATAAAATAAAATAATACAATGTATTAAAAGCAGAGTAGTTTCCTGAGTAGTACCTTTTTTTATCAAATGATAATTAATTTAAACCAATATTTAGATAATGGCTTGACAACCCAACGCTGCATCCAGAATGTTTTAGTTAAAAAAAAACTAATCAACCACTCCAGGAAATTGGAGCTCAAGGAGATCAAGGGTGACCTATTGTGAGACAAGATGGTGGATTTACCTATGTACATAAAAGAAGAACCTTAAAATGGCTCCGAGTTCACCAGCCAATCAGGAGCTGAGTTGTCCTGTGACAACAGCCAATCCGCTGCTCCGAGAGGGATTTGACAACAACATAAAGTGGAGAGGCCCGGCGCTCGCTGATAGGTTTCCTGAAATCTCACCCAAGGCCCCATTGGCCGCAGCCATCCGGGGTTTCTGACTAGAGTTACTAGGCTGAGCGGCAGAGCCGGCGCGGCGCTCATGCCCCCCGTGTGGTGCATCAGCCAATCCTGAAAGGCTAGCACAGGGTGGTGTTGTTACTGAGAGTCACTCTGGGGCAGGACAATGTGCTAGAACATGGCATCAGTGTTTGCCGTGCACCACAGACTCAGGAACGGCACAGCGGCACGTGAAACCCCTACGAGGGACTTCGTGTACTTCCAAATATCATCCTGCTGGTGCAACTGAGTCTTTACAGCCCAACAAAGTTCCTTCCTGTTGGGAGTATTGAGACGTCTGAAAGTAGCTGTGCTTCCACCGAGCATGGCTGCGCCTCCCTGAGAAGAAGGGGACGCCACCTGGAGTTTCATGGTCCTCGGTGGTGACGAGTTGTTCTTATCCACCCCCACGAAGCCGTAATTAGCTTTTCCAGCGTGCATTCAGGTGTGTGTGTGCGCGGCTCCGAGGGAGGGCAGCCATTGTTTGCTGACAAGTGGAGTTCTCTCCCCCCCACCACCACCACCACTATCTGGCAATTTCTCTATTCTTGGAGGCGAGCTGATGGTATGAGGTGTGGCGGATTGGAGGTGAGAGCCATAGCGGTGGCTGGGAAATTCACTAATGCGACCTCCAAACCACGGAGCTTTCCCTATTCACCCCCCCCCCCCCCCCCCCCCCCCCCCCATGCCCACAGAGTAATCAGAAAGCTGGCAAACTGACAGTGGCAACTGGAATGTGGAGAGCGGCTGATGAAAAACAAGACGGGAGCAGCGTTCCTGCGTTTTCCACGCAGCCTTCCGACCAATCAGAACGCAGCAGAGATGCTGTCAAAATCCCTCATTATCTCCTGCCTCGATTAGTATTCAGCATGTTTATTAACCAGGTCATTTTTCCTTTTTTCCCAGAGTGTGATAGCAATGGAAGAAAGGTTGTTTTTTTCTGAATTGGACCTTATTTGTAACGCGTCTTCATGCTGTGTAACTGTAGCCGCTGTAATCATTGTCTGACGGGAGAAATGAGTGGATATTCAAGCCAAATAGGACGATGGGAGTCATTAAAGGTTAATTAAATCCCAGCTTTGGGTCTGGAATGACCACAGACCTTTGTTCTGACAACAAAAAGAAGAAAATCTGATCAGTTTTACACATTTGGAGCTTAAAACTTGTTCCTAAACGCACCTTTTGTTGTTGCACATGCATTACCTACAGCTGACTCGCCAAAGAGATACCGTTCATTGTTCAGATTGTCATGTTTAAGCTTGACGTGCAAGGGTAACGTGCAGATTAGCTTCTGGAAAAGGATTTAGCACCTTTTTGATCTGAAATATTCTGCATCCAGCCCCAGAATGCATCGTGCCTTTATTCCTGGCAGATTGTGCTTTGTTGCAGGGGAGTGTTTAGCTGCAGCCTCTGTGCGCCGCGCTGCTAATGCCTAGACGACTGTATGGAAGGTGTCTCTCCCTCTGTAATCAGGATTTTCCACGTTCGGATGGGTTTGTCTGCAGGTTGTCACCGGTGCTTTCTTTTTTTGTGGCGTTCTCTCGATGGGAGACTTAGCAAGGCGTCGGCGTTGGATCTCCCTCCCCGAGCTGCAGAATAAGTTTGCCAGCCTCCCGCTGATTTTCACTCTCAGCATCCCCTCATGGTGCCTCATTAAGATGCAGACAAACAAGCGCCTCCGACCCGACGCTACAGTAAGGCCAGGCTTAACACGGCGTCGCTACGCCACAACTCACCGTGCGTTGTGGCCTTCAGCAGCACGCTCTCTCAGGCTGTGTCGGCCATGTTTTTCTGCTTTGTTTTTGTTTTTGTTTTTTCAGGGACGTGTGTGTGTGTGTGTTTTTCTTTGAAAGCGTGCGAGGCGAGGATGGTGGGATTAGGGGATAACATCTGAAGGTCAGCTCGACGCTGAGTAGGGCTTAAATGAGAGGCCAAAGATTTTTTGACTTCATTCTGAATAATGCATTGACAGTGTCTCTGTTTCCAGCTCTCATCTCTTTGAGATGCTTTTAACTGTTCATTCATTTCTGTGTAATTATGCCTAAACGCTAGCGTCTTTTATCACAAAAATGTAGCTTTTCTTCCTTTTGTCGCACACTCTGATTGTTTCTGCACACACTTCCTCCTTCTGCTCAAACCTGTGCACTTTTTCTTAAAACAATCAAAAATGTGTTTTGCAGTCTGCACTTTCTGTTATTTATGTCCACACATCTGTATGTTTGTATGTTTTGGGTGACAAAGCGAGAATATTCTAAACCCAGCTGTGGCGTTGTCTGTTTCTTTTTCTTGTTCTACAGAGATGTTGAAGGAGTTGAACCAACAGCGCAGAGCGAAAGAGTTTACAGACCTGAAAATTATTGTTGAAGGCAAAGAGTTTGAAGTCCACCAAAATGTTCTAGCTTCCTGCAGCTTGTATTTCAAGGACCTGGTGAAAAGGTTTGCCTTCGCTCCCCCTTCCTCCCTCCCTCCCTCCCCGCCCTCCCCTCCACCCCCACCAGCTGTTGATCCAATCTGTTCTTTTCATAGGGCGCATTTGTGTCACTTTTTTTCCCTTCCCCTTCTCTCTCTTGCAGGTGTGTGAAGACTTTGGTTCCTAGCACAGGGCCAGCAGCCATTCCTTCCTCCACTCATTCTCAAATGAATGTATCTGAAACTGGAGAAAAAAGTTTTTGCTTTAAAAGAACAAAACAAAACAAAAGGTCAACATTCGTCATTCCCTTTCCTCCCCATGTAGGGCGATTCTTAACCACACTTCCATTTTAACGAGCAGTGAATATGTTCCATGACTGGGGGATGTTTTTAAAACCCATCGACAGGCCAAAGCAATAGAAACACACACACATCATTTTTTGCTGATTCTTGAAGAGTTTTTTGGTTTTGATTAGTGTGAACAGCCATTTTCACAGGTTACCATCATAACCACTGTGTTTATTTCATTTCAACTCCAGTATTCAGCTTCTTGCTCTTTGGTTTCCACCTGTGTGTTTGTTGTTCTGAGTGCCTGCATCAGCTTCATGCATGAGTACGACTGTGTTGGGGAATGCCACAGAACAGAACCCTAATGTCCTCACCCTTACTTCAAATCTTTGCAGGTGCGCTCAGCTTTGATTGGACCCAAAGTTGCCACTTTTCTGTTGTTTGTGTGTGTGTGAGTGTTCCTGTTTGCATGGTGAGGAAAGGCAGCAAGGACAAAAGGAACACAAGAAAGACTCTAGCGATTTGCCCGTAGGGAAGTCTGCCACTTTGCCCCGCAGCCACGCTGCCACCTCCACCAGCTCATCACAGAACAGAGAGCTGCTTATCAGATGCGGCGGCCTCCTGGCTCGCTACCGATACACTTGTTCCTCTCACACGAGGACGGAATGATAGAGACGAGAGCCAGAACAGAGGTGGAGAAGCAGCAGAGCCAGCGTCCGTTCAAGGACCGGTCGTCTCCGTGACAGCTCCTCACGACATGAATAAAACAGAGACAGTGAGCCCTCCCTATGACCTTGACAGTAGCACAGCCAGTTCCTGAGAGATCGAAGTGACTTTTGATAGAACCGAGGGCCCCCATGCTGCTGAACCTGTCTATCAGGTTGTCTCGTCCGTGAGTCTTATCTAGGCAGTAGCCGGATCACTTCTGGAGCCCCTGAAAGGCTACGAGACTTCCCAGAGGAGCAGGCTGAATTTATCAATCTCCTTTTTATGCCTGATGCTGCATACATTATCTAATTCTTCTTGTTTTATTTGAGTTTAGGAGAAAAAGTTGTCATCAGCTGGGTAAACAAATGAGAAACTTATTTGCTTTCATGTAACTATTGAACGAATGCTTAAAATCATTTAAAGTCCCACTCCGATCATCTTTTAGCTGTTATAAATAGTTCTCAGTGGTCTTTAATCTATAATTATGCCATTTTTAGCCAAAATCACAAAACCTGCCGTTTTCTAGTACTTAGTTTCTACATAGTGGCAGTAGCTCATTAAAAATTCACCTCTGGGTTGTGGGCGGAGCTGTTGGCGCGGAGTCCCCCCCGCCCCTCTTTTCACGGCTGCTGAGATCTTTCTGTTTATGCTAGCTCTCTGTGCTAGCATGCAGCACTGGCTGCTAGCATTGCATCAGCTCCATAAATACAGGCCCATGGTTGAATTAGGAGTTCGTGCTCCGCCCAGTGGGTTTGTGATGTCACAGTCAGTTTTAGGCTGCATTTTTTTGTCTGCTACTGATGCACAGCAATTTGAATGCAGAAATACTCATAAATGCAATTTTGAGCTTAAATTTCTTTAGATATGTCCTGTAGCATAAGAAAAATGCCTCATGAACGTGTTAGAAACAGAAAAAAACCCAAGTTTAGTTACTAGTTATACACTGTCTATACAACTGGTAACCATTTTTGTGTTTCCTGAAATTGGGTGGTTTCCCAAAATTTAAGCAGCAATCAGGAGTTTTCCCTCTTTCAGGAATGATCTGATTTTTTTTTAAAATCCGTAAAGCGATAGTCTCACCCTGTTCTGGGATTTAATGTAAGCAACGTGTCAAGTCACAGCCCAGGATTTTCGCCAATAGCGTTAGACATTCGCTTACGTACAGATGTCGATCACAGAACGTGCACAAACATTTGAGGACGTACCTAGACAGATGCAGAGTTGGCGACATTTCTTATCATAAGTAGATCTTTAAAGGGACACTAGTCAGTTTTGGCTTGTTTTTAGCACCCCCTAGTGTTTGTTGGCAAAACTAAAAGTAAAACTTATCTCCTCGCTGTGCGTTCGTCTTGTTAACACCTTAATCTAACTGCTAAAATGTCTCCCAGCCTTCATTAGTGTCTACAGGAGCGGTTCATCACTAAATCAAACAAATCAGCTGTGTTCATGATCTAAAACATGCAGGAAACGTGCTGGAAGCAGACTGCAGATCCAGGTAGGGCAAGTCCCAACAGACCAGACCGGCAACTGTGAAGTTACAAGTGGAATATTCTGGCCACAGGGGGCGGCAGGGGCTGGGTGGCCTTTCATTAACCCTGTAAAGGGTCATTTTAGCACATACTGGCTCAAGAAAATTATTAAAACTATTAAAAAGTTGCAAAGTATCCCTTTAAAGTGTATAAATATGAATAAGCAGCATAACATAATTGTAAAATAATGTGTTTTTGCTCTGTTGGTCAGCTAGGGGTGAGCGTTCATGAACGAAGCATTGCTTCCAGCTGTAATCGTGGAAGTAGAGAGAGGAGCTTAAGGTGCAATACACATTTCCTCCTCTAGATGGTGCTCTATTGTTGTAGTTGGCAAACAACAAACGTAGGGAAATAATAGTAAAACTCTTGATTTAAAATCAAAACGTGGAAAAAATTAAGTTTAGGTAAAAATCTGTTAAATATTAATGCTAATTTTTAAGGTATTTTTAGCCTGATGCAATGCAGACACGATCTTCAGTAGTTTGCTAGGATGACGCCATCAGATGTGACTGCTAACTCATCTCTGTGTTATTGAAACGAGAATAAGGCTGCAGAGAAAAGTGGACAATGGGAGCACGAGTACAGAGGGAGCAGACAGAAGCAGTTGGTCATAGCTGTGAGGTGTTTCAAGCCAGTTCGGTCAGAGAGGAGCAAAGACAGCCGAAGGCTCATCCGTCTCAGAGTTCTGACCTCCCGTCTGAAGCTCGGGTCGCTGGAATGTTCCGCTGAAGCGTCGCATGGTTTTCCAATGGTCCACGCCTCCATCAGGCCGAATAACAAACGCAGGAGGAGAGGGATGTTCGCTTTCCTCACCGGCCTCAGTCAGACTCCCCAGCTCCTAAAACACTAGAGTTATGGGAGTGTGTATTAAGATGGGAAGTGTGTGTTTACGGTGCCTGATTGGAGCGGGTGTGTGTGGATCTCAGAAGGAGGTGAAATTTAGGTAGGCTGTATTAGTCAGAGGTGTAATTCTGGAGGGTGAGTTTATTTTTGTGGCCTACCCACCCACACATCAACCCACTGACTTACTTATGAAATTAAAGCCAGGCGGCTGCAAAAGTTTAGGAGCTTCAGTCGGGAAAATTGGGAAAAATAGGAACGATTAAGTTGTAATGTTTCAGATTTCTGCTGAATCCTCAGCTGACCCTGTTTGCCCTGGTCTCATCCCAAGCCTCCCTCGACCGTGATAATTCAGCCTACTCTCTTACCCCGACACCTGAAGGGTGTAACGGCATTCCTCAAATGTGCACACACTTTTTCCTCACCCCCCTCCCCTATAAACCTATTACCTTACCCTTTAAAGGGCCAGTGCACCAAGTGGGGAGACAGATCATCTCTGGTAATTCCATTTTACCCCTCGGGATTTTCCAATAAGTGTGCTTGCAGGCGTTTAATTTACGGCCACTGCTTCTTCACACTCATGTAAAAAAAAAAGCTCAAGAATCTTTGAGTAGTCCCAACACGTGCTTTTCTGCCATTCGCTCCAGCACCATTTTTCCTGAGTCAGACCCCGTTATGGCCATGAGATGTGCACAGAGCTGTTTTTAAGGCCCTGACATGGTCGGCCCTGTGTGAACGCTCTGTTCAGCCCGGGGCTGCAGACTCATTACTGTATTACTGCAATTCAGTTTTGCAGAATTGTTCTGGCCGATATTTGAAGGCTTCACTTTCCAAAATCACAAAGCCTAATTGTTCATTAGCTTGTTTTGGCATCTAGCCAAGCAGAACGAAGCATTCTGTTGATTTTTCAGTGTGAGGATTGTAATTGTTTTATTTTTAGGTGGTTTCGGTATCCAAGCAGACTTTTCAAAATGCAATCAAATTCAGAAAGATCAATGAACACGTAGGAAACGGTAAGAGTGCAGTAAGCATCTAGTGTGTGGCCTTTAGTGCCATCTAGTGGTGAAGTTTCTGATTGCAACCAACAGATTTCACCCACCGCCTCTTTCCAATCATGCCCTCTAACGAGACTGTGTTTGTTTTTGTCCCTTTTGTGCTGCCGTAGTAACTTGGCAGCTCGACATTCTAAATAAAAAGGATCAGAGCGTTCTTAAACATCAAACCGACGTTAGGAACAAGCAGCAACAACCCCAGTGTGTCAGTTTGCATCAGCTACATCGAGCCAAACAAATTGCTTTGGAACACACGGCACAAATCCAGCTTGGACACAAGATTTACTCCTGAATACAAAGACATAACTCTGCAGCTTCAGTGCTAATGGCTCCCAGAACAGAAAACAGGAAGATATCCTTCATTTAAGAAGTGTCTCCTGAATCCCGATTGTTAGTTTCATCATTTAGCAGAGGAGGAAAATCTGAAAGCACTGCATGCAACATGTTTGCTTATTTAGTGTTTGGTTTTCTCCTTTCTTATGCAACGTTCAGCTGTGTCAAACATCCAATGAGATAAACCTCTCTGACTGACCTGACGTTAAAAAAAACGCAGATGGGGCCCGCCGGTGCAGACGTGGTTTTACACACTAAAAGACAAGTGAGTCAGTCGTTCACAGATGTTCCAGATGGTCGGTTGTCTTCTCGGTGCGTAAATCACCCGAGATGACACAACGCTAGACGGTTCTTTAGCAGTTAGGAATGTCGTGCCATCTTTTTTTTTAATAGATTATATTGAATCCTATTTTGCTGCATATAGCCTGAATATGGCTTCTCTCAGCACTTTGAATCAGCATTTTTCAACCATAACGACAGTAGAGCCTCGAGAATAAGCCAGATATTTGTTCTTAAAGGAACATTACTGTTTAATTCTTCTTTGTCTGGATGTAGATATCCAGCCGTCCCTGTAGAATAAAAGCTTGGACAACTAAAAATGTCTCTTTTTTAGATTTATTTAAGACAGTAAGGTCCCTAATTATGACACAGTATAACAATCCAAGCCTCAGTCATCATAGCCGTGGCCGATAGTGTTGCCTCAGCACCTGTTTGTGTTATAAACCACACATCTTAATGAAACAAGCCCAACATAAAAACGTGATATAGATATATCAGCTGTGCTGCTTATACCACATAAAATATATTAACCCTTGGAAGTCCCTTAAAAAAGTAACATTGGGGACCCTTAACACAAAAAAATGTCCTTGATAAAAAGGCGTAATTAAAATTATAAAATGTTTCATAAGTCATATTTTTTACACAGATTCCATCTTTGGCTTCACAAAACATAATAAAATATGTGTGTTTTTTAGATTTAACCCCTTATAAAAAAATCTGCATTGTAAAAAAAACAAAAAAAAAACACTGCCTGCACATAAAATGCACGAGGGACCTTAAGGGTTAAAGAAACGTAATTGCGTGCGTGTGTTTGCGTTGTTTGTGTTCGCACTCGTGATTCACGTGCAAAGAACAAAGGAGAAATTCACCGAAAAGAAAACTAAAATGACTCCGTACTAATTTGGTACAAACATATGCTCGCTATGGGCGGCTAATTTTCCTTTTGCAAACTTCCGTTATATCAAGAAAAGAGGCAAAACATTTGTAAATGCTTTTTTTTTTTCTACCTGTTCGATTCTGGCGAGGTGTGCTGGCGGCGGCAGGAATATCCGGGATGCAGTCCAGCTGTTTGTAAATAAACAAACGTGAATCAGAAAATCGAAACAGAAAAGATGCGGAAATCTAGCAAGGGGCGGAGCTAATTTGTTCACCAAGCGCCTACGTCATGTTAGTTCCCCAGGAACCACAAAAAGCCTGCCTCAGAGCTAAAATTGTTCTAGGAACTGCGGGGGGCGGTTCCTTGTTCCTATCTGTCTGAAAAAACGGGCTGGTTCCTAAAAAGGTTACAGGAACTACAAAAGGTTCCTACAGTCCAAAAGCGCCTATTGTCTACATTTTCTTGGCCATGGCTCTAAGTGTTTGGGGGGTAAAGGCAACTGGACGGCTTAATGTTTTTGCTTTCTCAATGTGAAAATGAAAAGCTTTAATAAAAACTTTGATAATGTGAGATATCCACCTCCCTCTCTTCCTGAGGGTCCCACAACACCCTTAACCAGAACGATTTCTCTGCAACTTATAAGCTTTAGTTTGGCTTAATTGACCAAACGCTGCACAACAAATTACAAACAGTCAAGAAATTAAATATCTCAGAACATAAAATGCTGATTTTTCTGATGGATTCTGAAAGCATTAAAAACCAAAAAGCTCCTTGGATGAGAAGCTAAACATCCAGTTTCCTTTTCATTGTTTTTTTTATTTTAGCTCAAAGTTTTTTAGCATCAAGCATCCATCCAATGTCCACTTTGTCCTTCCTTTTTTTCCTCTCCTCCTCTCATGTCCAAGTGTTCACACTTGGATGGATGTTTTAAACTCTCCACCTGTCCCCGTGTCCTTTGTGTCCTGTGGAGTGTTTGTGGAGCACCTGCAACTCAGACACGGGCTATGAATGCAATATCAGACGCTAATATATAACAAGACACTAATCCTAATGCTGATGAAGCTTCTGTTTCCTGTTCATTTATATAATCCATGTCTGATTTATGTTGTGACACGATGTGAATGCGAGCCGTTTTTAGCCCCGCCGGTCTCAGCTCTGCATCTTCCATCTCAGCCTGTGGTGGTAGTGTAGGTACCTCCACAGAATAAATGGTCTTGTTAGAACAAGCTAAATGCATTCCCAGTAAATGGGATTTTTTTTTTAGGTTGGAGGATGAATAAGTGTGTGGGTGTGCTTGTAATTTTGACAGACTTGCCGATTTTATTTTTATTTCCTCCCTGAAAAAGTGAAGCGTTTTTCACAAACAGATTTCTCTGCCTGAGTGTGCCCATCTTCCTCCCCTCCACCCCCCTCCCCTGGTCTCCCCTGTCCTCCCCGCCTCCCTCCTTCAGTATTTAAATTCAAGTCTGCAATCAAACGCAGCATAAATATCCACCTCTTGGTAGAGAGCTCCAGAAAAGTCATTTCCATAACATAAGTGCTCAGACAAAACAAACCGCCACTTGAGCCGGTTCCTGTTGCACTAATTGACCAGGATGATGAGCATGCTCTTCTTTTATTTTTAGCCCCCCCCCCCTCTTTTCTCCCCTCCATCACTTTAACCCTAAACAGCACTCCCCCTTCCCTTTTCTCTGTCTCACCACTTGCCCCCTCTGCAGGGCGGAAAAAGGGGGGCGATAACGCTTTGTGGCTTTTTGCTTTGCAGGAGGACAAAAAAAAAACTAAAAAGAGTAACGACTTTGGTTTTTCCAGCGAATGTCCACCCAGAGACAAAAGCAGTTGCCTTTTCATTTCCTTTTGAATGACCTTCTCCCTCCTCACCTCCTGAGTGCGCTTCATAAATGACGACTAATGTCTCAGTTCATACACCACAGGCTGCTGACCATTATTGCAGCGGGGACAGTGGCTCCGTTTTAGGTGTGACGGTGTATTTTCTCGGGGGTGGGCGGGGATGTCTCTCATTTAAAAGACCAAGGCACAGTCATGGAACACCCCCAACCTTCCCTCAGAAGGATGGCTGCTGGCTCCCTGTGGAAGGACCGTCTCACCCTGCCTCCCTTCCTTTTTTCTCTGCTTCCTACTCATCCACCCCCGCCCCGCCCCCCCGTTCCAACCTTCAGCTTCTCATCTCCAGCCTTCACTCCAGCCATTCTGTCTCATCCTGTCATTTGTTGTTTTGCTTTGCTGATTTTCTAACCCTTCCTCCTTTAAAGTCAGAAGGAAAACGCTAGCACCTGCAGTCACACGGACAGACAACCCGTTATGGCCGCGCTGCCGTGATGATCGGCAGTCGCAAACCGCCTCCATCCATCTTAATGTAGGCTACTTTTTATATTGTTGATGTCCGTATCCACAGGGGAGAGAGCCGTATTAGTGGGGGCATGCCGTCTGCGCGGCTGCCATTCCATTTATTTTGCCCTTGAGTGGATTATTGTTTCACATGGGACATTAAACATGGGTGGTAAGGTGTTATTTAACGCTCTCATACCTCCCCGAGGGGATCCGGCATGTGAACTAATCTTGGCCATTTGATCCCGGCAAAGTTGCGACGTGGCCCAGTTCTGAAAGCCCCCCCACCCCCTCACAAATAGGCTCTGAGAGGGGATATCGTATTCTATTTAATTTGCTCATCCAAGCACTCCCCGGCACTTCTTGCCGGTAGGAGTGGACGTGCAGCTTTGATATTCAACCCGGCAGCTGAGTCGGCTCTGAGTGCTCTGCAACAGGCCACGCTATGCCACATGTCAGGGTGTCTGCTGTGCCATCACTTTCTCCCATCATCTCTCTCTGTTTTCTGTGTTATAGCTCATACTGTCTCGTACCGTATGCATGCTCCACATCTAACCCATGCATACACGGAGCCACACGTGGAAAGCATGCTTACTGAATAAAAGCAATAACTTTTTTTTTATTTTTGCCTAATCTTTATTTAAGGGACATATTTTGTTTCAGATGCAGAGCTATAGTTTGTAAATCTTCTAGGCTCGTATAAAAGTAGAAACCATCCATCTTTGTCCCTTTTCTCTTTACGTTGTTATCTTGTGTAACGATTCTTATTTTTCCCTCCCGATTCTCGGCCCAGGTGTGTTTAGGTGTTGTGTGTTGCATACATGTCTTCACATCCCTATCCACTTTTCGGTTTGCCCCCGCCCCCTTCGAGAACACACCCCTCTAACGAGCCTTTCTCTGCCGTGATTGGTTCGATCAGGTCGTCGGGGGAGACCCGGAGCGGGGAGATGCTGGAGCTCAAGATGACCAACATCAGCGCCGATGTTTTGCAGCTGCTGCTGGAGTTCGTCTACACGGGATCGCTGGTCATCGACTCGGCCAACGCCAAGACGCTGCTGGAGGCCGCCAACAAATTCCAGTTCAACACCTTCTGTAAAGTCTGTGTCTCGTTTCTAGGTAGGAAAACCCCAGAAAAGTAGCAAATCAAGGCTTTTTGTGTATTCGAGTGCTTCCTGATTATAAAACAAGCTACACGTTTTACGGAATGTCTTGGACAGATCCTACATTTCCTCCTGGACTCACATCATGCTCCTCCTTGTCATGTTTCCACAGCTCACAGCCCTGTTAAAATTCCGTTTGCTAGCTCTCTCGGTTGTGCTCGGAGCCTCTGATCTTGTCCCAGTGGGCAGGACCGAGCACCAGCTCCAGATTTCTAAAAAGGTCAGGGAACAATTGTCACTTAAATGTCAAATCCTCAGGCCTGGACTGCGATGGAGTTAAGAAATAGCAAAACAGATTGATGCTTGGACAAGGTGTGGAAGGTGGAGCGAAAGGGGGTGAGGGGGAGTGGCTTTCAGAGGTCCCGAGGGGTCACTTGAGAAGGCAAATGGCATGTTGCAGATACCAGTGGGTCAGGCAACCAAAAGGCTGCAAATGTCAACCTTTTGCATGCCATTAAAGAAATTGTTTTGGGGCTATCAGTAACACAGGGGAAGTGCATGTTGGCAACAAAGGTCAGCGGCAGGAAAGAAAAGTAAAGGAGAACCAGAAGCTTGTGTTATTGATTTGTTTTTCTCCAATTGGGGCTGACAAAAAAAAAACAACCAGGAACACATTTGTAGCCTTCATTGCCAGCGAGACGTCAATCCATTCTTCCTGGACAAGATTCATGGCATTTCAGCGCGTTAGAATGGGAGAAACACGGGAGCAAGCGCGTGTCCTTGAGCTAAGAGAAATTGATACTGCGTCAGGAATTATTGAAGTTTGTAACAAATACACCTAGGATAAATGACAAACATTCCCTCGACCTATTTCCAGTAGACCGCTCTGACCTTTAGTTACACGCGTGGATTCAAGGAAACCCAACGAGCTGATTGTGTGACGGATGCTGCTTTGATGAAGACGTCTGTTATATTTACTCCACAGATTGAACCGCATTCCCGACCCGTTTGCATGAAAGGAGCTCATAGTTTCAACTTTAAAGACGTGAGCATCCACGGTGAAATAATTCGTCTGATCGAAAGTCCTGACAGCGATACTCGCAGGCGGTTTATTTCTAGCCCCATCCTCTCTCTGATGAAGCCTCACGCCTGCTTTTATTTGGTTTGGCTTTTGTTCATGTGGGATTTGCCGGATGTTTAGTGACCTTTCCTGGCTGCTGTTTGCGCCGGAAAGACTCTCAGACTCTGTCTTAAGTGATAAAAGTCTTGCTTCCCTTTGAGAGCTATTGTTTAATTAGGTGCCTTTCAGTGGCTACTGACCTGTTTGATCCATAGGCGCGCTTCACAACGGGGACGTCTCTTGTGATAAACGGCCGTGTTGTTTGTTGAAAAAACAACATTTCCAGTCGCATCGCTTCAAATGTTGCACCCTTAGAAAAGATCACAAACAGCGGCGTGAGGAATCATCCCGTTGGCCTGCCATCAGGGCAGTTTAATTCATCCTCGGTCCAGTGTGTGTGTGTGTGTGTGTGTGTGTGTGTAGATCCTGAGATCTGACAGGACTTCTTTAAAGTGGCCCAGCTAATCCCACATAGCGCTCCCTGATATCCTCCACCTCATGCCCGGGCTGTGAGCGATCGATTCCCCTCGTTGTTTGTCCCCGGAGCTGTTTTGAGTTATTAGAGTTGTTCTCCCGTAGTCTCCGGCAGATACAAAGCCCAGTAGGGCTACGAGGCTGTGCTACCTGGAGCCACTTTGTCTGTTTCTGTACCTTTGTACATCTTTTTATGGATGTCTGAAACGTGTTTTGTTCCCCCATGTCTTAATCAATCTGCTTGTGTCTTTTCCCTCCCTCTCTCTCTCTCTCTCTCTCTCTCTCTCTCTCTCTCTCTCTCCCTCACCTCCTTTATTGACTCCAGAGAAACAGTTGACTGCGGCTAACTGTCTTGGAGTGCTGGCCATGGCTGAAGCCATGAGTTGCACCGAGCTCCACAACATGGCCAAAGCTTTCGCGCTGCAGAACTTTCCTGAGGTGAGCAGAACTTGATCAACCTCCTTAAAGGGACACTTTGCAACTTTTTAATACTTTTAAATCATGTTCTTGAGCCAGTTTGTGCTAAAATGACCCTTTACAGGGTTAATGAAAGGCCACCCAGCCCCTGTTGCCCCCTGTGGCCAGAATATTCAACTTCAGGGTTTCCAATCTGGTCTGTTTGGACCGGGCGCTGCAGTCTGGTTCCAGCATGTTTCCTGCATGTTTTAGATCATGAACACAGCTGATTTGTTTGATTTAGTGATGAACCGCTCCTGTAGACACTAATGAAGGCTGAGGAGACATTTCAGCATTTAGATTAAGGTGTTAAAAAGACGAACGCACAGCGAGGAGATAAGTTTTACTTTCGGTTTCGCCAACGAACACTAGGGGGTGCTAAAAACAAGCCAAAACGGACTAGTGTCCCTTTAAGTCCTTAAATTCTCAGCAAAATTTTTTTCAGTGGATTATTTTCTGCAGAGCACAAATGGGAACAAATTGAAAGAAGTTTGAAGTTTGGAAGAAGGCAAATGCAGCTACTGCCTGAAAATTCAAAATCCAACGTAGATCAGATTTCTTCTATAAAGTTGTAATTTGAAACATTCTTTTGTAATGATTTAAGGTAAGAAAGCTTAGTTTTGATGTAAGAAAAACCAAAAGCAACGACCAGCAAGCTACTGAGGAAATTCTGAATTTGACCATCATCCTCCCAAACAAAGGGAAACAGAACTCTCAGCAGATCTTTAGGAAGCATGTCGATCCAGAAATCATTCTGACCTCCAAAAGTGGCTCCATTTCTGCTGAGCTGTTCCTTAATCTGTTTCTGTCTCCTGGTTGTGATTATTCTGAAATCCTTTGGCAGGCAGAGAGTGGTAACGGAGTTCCCAGAGCAGCTCCCAAGTTGTAGATCCAAAACAAGTTGGTCAGGGGTGTCCAAATGTTTCAAGATGAGGGCCAACATTGTAAAAGTGGTACTTTTTTATTTGTGCTCCTCAAAATGGGTCCAAAAAAAGGTATTTTAGTAAAAATCTGAACATAAAAATGTTGAAAAGTGTTGATCTACATCAACAGTCTGCTGGAGAAATAAGATTCATCATTCTAGAAATGTAAGTGGGGCCAAAAATGGCCCCAGGGTTAGGGTTAGGGCCGCACTTTGGACATGTCTGAAGTGGGTCCGTCCTCAGAAATGGTCCAAACCAGTGGAAATGAGAAAAAAAAGAGTGTCAGATCCAATAGTTTATCATTGCTGAGCTTCCTGGACACATTAATGTTCTTCTGGTGAAGACCTGTTGGTCAATCGGTCAGCAGAAGAGCCTGTGTGAAGATATTTCAAGCAGCAGGATGAGTCTCCAAGAGAAGATTCCTCCATTAAGGAGGACAGAACCTGAAGAGTTCAGATCTGACACAGCCAGCACATCCAAGGTTGTTCCAGTCACCAAGATTCAACCTGAATATTAAAAGGAAGAACAATGGATCCAAAGATGACTCCAAGAATCTGGATCCAGATACATCAAACGAGGTGCAGAGGCAGCTTTTCGTCAAACTTTATCCTCAAAGCAATGGTTTGATGTTTTGGCAAAGGTGGCATGAGCCGAAGAGGCGTCCTTCCCTGGTTCTACTCAGACGTCTCCATACTTGGTCCCTCAGATGTTTTAGTTCTTCATGTAGGAGACAATCTGGGTCTCGTGGAGCTCGCCTCTCTAATCCAAAACAATAATAAGCCTAATAGGTCAATCTGATCCTACTGAACGTCTGATAAACGATTTATTCTAACACAGCAGTGTCCTGAATGTACATTTCTGTCTGCATCTTAAGTTTAGAACAGATTTTTTTTTTCAAATAACTTAGAGAAATGTGTTTTTTTTATGTACACAAACAAGAAAATTCTTCTGCTTCTTGCAGCCTAAATGGAAGGTGAATCACAGAAAATTACATAGGATTGAAAATGAGAGTATCCGAGCATAGCATCAGAAAATGCACTCAAGGGTTTGAAAGCACGCAGCTTCTCTGACCTTATCTTGGTTCCATCACTGAACAAAATAACCTTAACCTTTGGGCGTGAAGCCAGAGACAGCTATTCATCAAAAAAACATTTATTTGGTTTCAGAATAATTGCCTCATGTTTCGTAAAGTATGCAGCATCCTCCAAAGGTGTGAACAGGCTTTGAATTTTAACTTTGGCTTGTATGAGTTTTATTGACATCCAATAATGTAAGAAAATGTAAAATTACATAAAACAACACGTCTGAAGTGTACAGTACGATGCACTTCAACACAAACGTATTTTAAGCACGCTCAATGTCTTTGAATCTGAAAATAGCCACTTTGGACTTTGATCACGTTCCTGCAAACACCTCGGCAGGAGAACTTGTTATTATCTCTATGCGAAGTAAACATCCTCTACAGTTTGAAGACATTCCTAAAACAGCTTGAAGTTCAGTGTTTGGATCCCAATAAACACCATGAGGTGAAGAGACACAACTGTACAGTACAGTTCATCAACACTCCCAAATCAGCTCACACCATGAAAAAATCACACTTTTCATGTGTCCAAATGATGGAAAACAGAAATATGAGGGTTTGTAGTTAATGAATAATAAGACTAAATCCATTGTGGATCTTCATCTTTGAGTCTTCTATAGTTTTTTTGCCATAAAAGTGTTTTTTACTAACTCTGCCTGGACCACTTTCCTTGTCGTGACCAATCAACATTTGGATAATTTATCACTAAGGCTTGGTTCACATGAGATAATTTTGCCAGTTTTGACCTAATTCTTCTCCTCTGTTAATCCTTAGAATGCACCCTTTTACTGAAATGACTCTAAAGATAATCTTATCAGACACTCCTGCTGTGTGTGGTGTGCTGAGAATGCTCTGGTCTGCTCCGAAGCACGTCAGGACAGCTTCGATCATAAATCGGGGATATTAAACATGTTGGATTGTCTTGCCCCAATTTCGAGGACAACCAAGCATTCTGTCTGGTGAATGTGATGTGTAGCCAATCTGGCGCTGCTGTAGTGGCCGGCCGCCATCTTAGATGGGTCTCCATTCGGCCCCAGTGCAGTGTAGCTTTGAATGTGACATGGTACCAGCTGATCTACTGGGATTTGAACCCACAACCATCTAGACCACAGACATATATACGTAGATGCCTCGTGGACTGGCGCTGCCTATTGGAGCTGCCGTAGTGGCCAGCCGCCATCTTAGATGGGTCTCCATTCACCCCCAGTGCATTCATTTCTACTGAGGAAGGTGCTTACCCAGCTAAAACACACATTTTATCAAGCTTTTTCACAAAACCAGACACATGGTATGGCATGATAATTAGAATATAAACATAATTAAACAAAATAAATTAAAATAAATTAAAATATAAAATCCCATCAGATAGGCTAGAAAAGTCAATAGTAATCCCACGTGATCTGTTTTCAACAGTACGCCGGTTGTTGCAACTGTAGGCTGCACAGAAAACGGGTATAGTTGCTCACCCTGTATTGGCTTTAGAGAATGAGGAGACCCATCCAATACGGTGGCAACGCTGTTACGCTCTCCAGCGCCCAATGGGGTGTCTATGTAGTCATGTCTATGATTGGAGCTACCGTAGTGGCCGGTCGCCATTTTGGATGGGTCTCCATTCACTCCAAGTGCATTCATTTCTACTGAGGGAGATGCTTACCCAACGAAAAACCGCATTTTATTATGCTTTCTCACAAAATCTGACATGTGGTATGGCATGAGAATTAAAATATAAAAATAATTAAATGAAAAAAATTAAAATATAAAATCCCAACAGGTAGGTTAGAAAAGTCCCAGAAAAGTCCCACGTGATCTGTTTTCAATAGTGAGCTGGTTGTTGCAACCATAGGCTGCACAAAAAACGGGTATATTTTCTCATTCTGTTGACTCCAGTTGGGTTTGGAGTGTGAGGGACCCATCCAATATGGCGGCGACGCTGTTACGCTCTCCAGCACCCAATGGGGCATCTACGTATTCATGTCTATGTGCTGCACGCTCTTCTTCCGTCATCTTTGTTTAGTTCACGTTTGATCTTGAGAAGTTTCGTGAGATTTCCCATCCAACCGGTGGAATGTTCGTGAGTCAAATCGGTTAGTGTGTAGTTTTTGCCATATGGCCGGAGACCACTTCCTAAAGGACTAAAACTGGTATATCTGTGATCGTTTATCACCATGTGTGGTCTTTTATGCTTTCAAATGAACAATGTTTAAATCCTGTCTTTGGAACCAGGACTTAGGGAGCACAAGGATCCAAAAACTGCATCAGATTCATGGTAACTGTAACTTCCTTTATTCTTCTTATCTTTTAAACTATAGCATTATCGCCCCCTACTGGGATAGAGAGGAAACTACTGACGTGCGTGCACACATGATTGGCCTACATGAAGAGGAACAGCCATGTTTCCTGTCTTGTTCTTAATTTAAACCAATAAAGTTGACTGACATGAAACTGTATCGGTACTTTTAGAAGGTGCTTCATTTATTCTCCTTTTCTTTCTATTGAGTGTTAGTGGAGATGAGAAGGTCAGTCCTCCAGTCAGCTCCGTCCAATAAATATGACACTACCACCTGAAGACAGTCAGGTTAGCCTAATATAAAAGCTGGACACAGGGGAAAAACGGTTTGCCTGTCTCTCCTCTAACATAAAAAAGGTATACATTATATATTACCTTTACTGTGAGGTTTCCAGTCAGTGTGCCTGGTGCTGGTTACAAAGAGATCTGCTGTATCTGAAATCACTATCTGCTGACTCTGTTTGTGCTCTGTTTGCCCCTGTAGGTTTCTTTGAATGTCTGAATTCAGAATGAGACATTTTCTCATTCTACATTATGGAATGAAAATATTGTATCCATAGAGGATACGCTTCTTTACAAAAGCTAAAATTCCTGAGTCAGCATTTACTGCTCCAGATCTGTTTCTATCCCCTTTATGATCTTTGTGTGTTTTGTTTGGATGGAACCATCAGGAAACTCCATAAGCTTTTAGCTGAGAGCCTCAATCAAAATGGCTGTTTGTCCTGAAAGGAAATCTATAATGAAAGTGGTAATAATCATCCATGATGGTCTTTCTTTTTGCCAACGACATGAAAGAACCACATCTCTTGTTTTCCTAAATCACAGTTATGCCGTGAAGATGGGAGAGATAAAAGATCACAGTTTCTGAGCCGGTCCAGTCATTTAGAAAAATAATGACCAAACTACCTCATGGTGTGTATGTTTATGCTCCACTCTGCCGAATGCTTCACGTTCAGCACCAGAAGGCTGCTCTGAGCGTCGTATGATGAAACTGGAGGGTTTCATCATAAGCTACAGTTTTTAACCTCAAGGTTTTCTCTCCGTGAGGAAGATGTGTGAAATCAAGATCAGCTCTGGTCGCCTTTCCAGGGTTATACAGATGTCTACGTACTGTTTCCAATAAGCAGACATTTTTGATACATGCTTGTACCTGGATGGATGTTAATGAGACTCTCGGAAAGTTAGCATTTTATGTATATCTACTGATTGACTATTGTGGTTATGGTGCGTTCCAGTTGTCCTCGTAACTCGGAATTTCTGACCAGGAAATGACGTAACGAGCTTGTTTTGCGTTCCAGATTCCAACTCGGAAAAACGGACGCCGCCAGTCAAGCTGCGTGTGTTGTTGCTCTGTATGAGTACAAAGAACTAATAATAACAAAGTATTCTCTGCACCTAAAGTCCCTCGAGGAGGAATGCAGGAAACGCATAGATAGTGTCACACACAACAATCGGCAGTTGCCACATAAAACCAGAAAAAAACATTAAAAATCAAACGTAAACACCAGGAACAGTTAAAAAACCATAAACACCGGTCAATTTTGGTGGCAATGCTGACGTTTTCAGCAACGTAACTATTGATAACAAGAATAAACAACAAGTCAGTGCTGTTAAATAGCAAAAAGAAAGAAAACAGAACATATAAATGATGAAAAAAATAAAGACTACAACAACACTGGGCGTGGCCATCTTTAAAATGGAGATCTCGGGGTCCTCTGAAACAAACAAGCTCGGAATTCCGAGTTGCGTCATTTCCGGTAAACTTATCTCAGAAAAATGAGTTCCGAGGACAACTGGAACGCACTATTAATCCAATTCAAGATGGCTGCCACAGTTGATCAACATCAGCAAAAACAAAATGATTCAAACTTGGTCAGTTTTACTGAATTCAACTGAAGGAATTGTTGTGGTAGTACCTGAGAGGTAGTCACACACTTTGAGTCCTAACAGATCAAGCTAGATTATATAATGTTGAGATCAAGTGAAACATTATTTTTTCAAGATTTGACCAAAGTGGCGCGTTCTTTTTCTTTTCCTAGATTCATCTGATAAGGGATTTCTAGCTTTCTTTGGTAAGCCAAAGGGATAAAAAAAGCGTGCGTTCTAAAGTTGCGTTATGACAACTTAACGCGCAATTTTAGAATGCACTTTTTTTGCCCCCTTTGACGTCAAAACGTGCGTTCAAGACGCACATTTTGGCGGACATAACACACGTTTAGAACGCACACTTTTTTATCCCTTTGGCTCACCATATTATGCCGTAAAAAACGACACGCAGTCAGTACTTCCTGTTTCTACCTGGAGCAAAAAACTGTATAGTGCGGTAAACTGACGTGGGACCCCCCAACACTATCACAGGTGCGATAAATGAACATAATAGATGATAGTATGATGCCAAAACTTTACAATAAACATTACTTTAAGGTGTAAAAGTTGCGGAGTGTTGCTTTAAGGTTGATCCCGCCCACCCTACAGGATAATCCCCATTTTATCCGCTTGATCTTGTTTTTTGGTAACAATCCATACTTCATAACCACAGGTGAAGGTTGGAAAGTAGATGGACCAGTAAACTAAGAACTTTTTCACTCAACTCCTTCCTCACCATAAGGGGTGACGGTGGCATAGGAGTTAAGTGGACGCCCCGCAATCGAAAGGTCGCGGGTTCGCGTCCCACTCGGTCTGTCGCCGTCGTTGTGTCCTTGGGCAAGACACTTAACCCGAATTGCCTCTGTTGGTGGTGGTCAGAGGGGCCCATGGCGCAACAATGCTGCCTCACCTCTGTCAGACCACCCCAGGGCGGCTGTGTCTACTCAGTAGCTTACCATCATCAGCAGTGTTTGAATGTGTGAGTGCATGCAGCGTCTTTGAGTGTCCTAACAAAGCGCTATATAAGTTCGATGAATTATTATTATTATTATTATTATTATTAAACCGTAGAAAATTCCTATTTTCCAATCAGGAAGCATGGCCTCACATTAGCATTCCGTGACCAATTTATTTTGTAATGAAAATGGAATAATCGAACATCTTTTTAATTAAGGGAAAAGCATGTTGAATGTGTTTGACATGATTTTGACTGTTTGACCTCTTCCAGGTGGCGGGTCAGGAGGAGATCTTGAGCGTGTCCAAGGAGGACCTGGTGGCGTATCTGTCCAACGACAGTCTGAACACAAAGGCCGAGGAGCTGGTCTATGAAACAGTCATCAAATGGATCAAACAAGACCCCAGTTCCAGAGTTCAGGTACATAAACAAGCTCAGCTACTCCAGAAAGTGTGTTTGATTTTATTATTTCATTTGAGCGCAGACTGTTCCTGTAACATGAAACAAAAAGCAGCAAGAATAAAGTACTTGTTACCTCTGACAGCACTCCTCCTGCAGGTATGTAGAGCGCTAATAAAACAATGGTTCTGTCGTCTCCAAAGGGGCGCACAGCGTGAATACCAGACAAGCAGCTCCTTGTTCTCTCCTGCTGGAGTTCATCAACTTATTTCTGAAGATACAGCCTAACATAGCAGTAGTTTATAAGTCCAGGAGGGTGCTTTTCCCTCTTCCCTTCTGTTTGTGTAACAACATAAACACAAACAGCCACAGTCATTTCATCTGTTGCCCCAAACAGGTGTCAGATTTATTCTTATGGAGGTTTTTAATCATAATCTGAGGTTATATCCCTGAGATTGGTATTGACAGGGAGGTGCAGCAGGTCAAATTTTAACCGTCCTGGAAATCGATGAACATCAAGGTGAGAGCGCCAACTCCGGCCCACGCGTGTGAAAAGGTAAACGGACTCCGGCTCTGAGGGAGAAAACTGTGAGGAATTTATGGCTCTGTGAATTTCATACGGATGATTTTAAAATATTTTATAGCCGTCTTAAAACGGAGTTGAGATTATTATCTGATAAATTGCACCGGTCTGTAGTTGCGAGGATCGTTCCGCTCAAAGTAATGTCTTCTCATCAAGCGGCGAGTGGAGGAGCGGCTTCCTATCAGCTGGATCGGCTTCAGCACAGGCCTCAGCAATCAATGTTACTTTTATTGGCACCTTTTTTTATGAGGCTTGTACGTCAATATTTGAAGCCCTCGCCTTCTTGGATTAAACATTTAGCATTTGGAACTGTAATCGCAGTGAAGTCCATCAGAAACAAACGCTAAAAATGTTTGATTAATGGAAAATCAACACAATTGCTAAATTTCCTTATATAGCAGCACTTTTTTAGGAAAATATTAAAAAATCCCATCCTAGTCAGCTCGGTCCAGTGGACTCCTCCAATCTCACACTCTGTTGGAGAGGTGCAGAGGTGAGTTAGTCAGATGAAGTGGAAGAAATTTTCCCGGTTGTCTGAACAAACCCACCACACTGGTTCCTGAAACGAGACACCAGGGTCAGCCCGCCTTCGGGAGACGGGAGAGGTAGAAGGTATCAGAGGGAGGCAGGAAGAGGAACGGCACAAGTCCGAGTTTCAGTTCTGATCTGATATCCAGCTGTTTGTGTCTCTGCACACATTCAGCCATGACACCCAGAGAGCAGCAACCCGCGGGTCCGTATGTAACTAAAAAAATCTAGCAGCCTGAAGAGAGGACAGGACACGGCTGCTTCCATGATGCCACAGGAGAGGTCTGATGTGACCCCGAAGGCCGGCTTCATACGCATGATCCAACTCTGACTCGTCATCCCCTTCCTCCCTCGCCTCTGTCCCTTCTGCCCGTTTGGAGGCAGAGCATGGCGGAAATCACTCCCCCGGAACCTGTGACACTTTTTAATGACGTGTCAGGGCAGAATGTCACAGCACTGCTAGGGCAGAACAAAGGGTCCAGCTCAGGAGGGGAACTAAAGCCTTGAGCCAAGTCGGTGTGTGTTTGCATTTATCAGAGCCTTGTGCATCTTTTAGGTTTATGTGTCCGTGCATGTGCTGTGAGTTGTAAGCTGCAGGCTATAGAGTGGAAAAGTGGCATATTGAAGGCGCTGGGTAAATAATATGCAATTTTCTGTCTCCACTATGCTGTCACTAACAACCGACGGCTTCGGGAAATGGGGCCCGGACATTGCTTAGAGACAGGGAGAGCATTTGGCCGTTAGAAATGGTTCGCTATGAGACACAAAGCCTCTAAATGGAAGTCGAGAGCTATTTCCTCTTACATAAAAATATATATTTCCATCACCGAATATGTGCCATCCTGCATGTGTCTAAAAATATAAATGGAAAAGGAGTTGCTAACGTTTTAAAGGAAAGTGATGAAGCCTTTCAGCAGAGGGGCCCCTGCGGGATTTATTGCTGAAACAAGTAGCAGATAAATCTACGTCAGCTTCAATAACCGATAAATATTTATAGGACTAGTTTGGCGTATTTTACAGCAGCTTATTTGTTTCCTCGTCTAGCTGAAAGAGAAGATTGATACTTATAATTATACATCAGTTAGTGAAAAGGGGGGAAATTGTGCAGCGTTCCAGAAAAACAAACGGGAGGCTTTAAAAAAGCCGTGTCATGCTTCTGTGAAGGTGCTGACAGAGACTTTCCTGTTCTTTCTGTGCTTCCAGCAGGTTTTTTTTTCTTCTTTTGTGGGACAGACGCATTGCTCTAATTATAACTGACCAGTTCCTACCAAATCCCTGAATAGGACCTCCATTACACCTCCCTTCAACAGATTTTATAAAAAGGATCTTATCCTGCCAGGTGACTCAACCTGACAAAAGAGGCTGATTAATTGGCTCTTTGGAGAGTGGCCAACTAATGTAAGCGCTCAAAAGGACAGTTAATGGTGTATTTTCATGAAAAAGGCCAGCGTGGCCATTAGAGAGGACCTGCCGTCCACTCATCAGAAATAACAATAGCCCGAGCTGACACGTCCCATCTCCCCGCCAAATTAACCTGGATGAAGGTATTACTTCTATAAGTCGCTGCTGATTATTTGGGGGGATTTTAGACAATTGCATGAAAATGTAGTTTTCTTTTTTATTAGGAAGAAAACATAATTTCCCTCAGAACAAATGATGCTATCATTATGTATGAAATTATCAAAGCGGGAAAAGCTTTGAGGCTGGATATAAACCGCCGATGACCCCGTCACTTTTAATTTGAAGATCCCCTTCATTTAGGCCCTTATTTCAAAACGGTAACTTTTGATCATCTTGAAGCCTCTGCAGGAGCGTTTAAATTGCTTTTGGATAAGAGGAGCTTCATTCCACAATAGTCATCCTTGGAGAAGGAGCCGAAACTGCCAGGCGGGTCGCCGTGATCCCTTTGAAGAGACAAAACGAGGCGATGGGAGATCGATGCGGTGGATGGTGTTTGTTGTTTTTCCTCCCCGTCTGTGTCCTCTCCTCTGTACACAACCCCCCCACATGGGGATTCATACATAAACTCACAGGATGATGTTGTTGTTTACACACACGTTAGGTGCTCAAACATTCACACAAGACGGGGAGCCACATGTATAATGACCCGAGTAGGACTTATATGGGAGAGGATGTGGTGCGAGCCAGTAAACTCAGGATGTCCGTTCTCGTCTGTGTCCTTTGTTGTCCTCGAGCGCTCTCTGTCCTGATGTGTGCAGCCAGTTGAACCACAGCCATTCAACCACGGCGGCTGCATATCCAGAGGCGTTCCATCTCCTCTGGGTTCTCTTATGAACACAAAGGATCTGCATGAACGGTCTGATTTATGGAGAACTGATACATTTATTTTTGTTTCTCTAAAAATGTTTGAAGGAGCTTGTAGCGCACCAGCAGCTAGCATACGCGAGCAAAGCTGAGTCCGTGAGTTGCAGTAACGGTGAAAAGGCAGTACACCTTCTGTTTGAGTTTAGAGTTTTACGTTTCAGGACCAATCAGAATGATCCGATCTTCACCGGGTTCTAACATGATTCAAATCTAATCTCAGGTGTGTCGCCGTGCATCATGGGTAAACGTCTCTACTTTGGTCTCAGAGAGCATTGTTCCTGGAGTCTTGTGGTTCATTCAGATGCAGATTGACAAATCTGGGTCATGCTGACATGTTGTTTTTGGAAAACAGATGTTTTCTTCTGCTACTCTTCCAAAAATCATCCAAACTTCTGATTTTCATGAACTTTAACCTTTAACCTGCTAACTGCAGCAGAGTCTGAAATGGAGCTTCTGGGCTTTTCTTATGTTGTCTGAACTTACGGGTGAATTTTCTAGGATTTCCTTGTCCAGGATAATTGGCAGCTGTCTTTGTAGAATGATGAAGTAAATGACCTTTAACCTTTCTCAGATTGACAGGCAGCAACGGTTGCTTCTCTAAGGTCATTGCTAAAGTTGTGTTAACACACACCTGTATGCTCCAGAGCATCAAACTGCTTTTACAGACGATCAGTTAAGTTTCATTTTTGTTTATTATGTATTTATCATGTGCATGAGTGCACCAGATTGTTAGGTTTATAACCTGATAAAGATGGGATCTTTTCACATTTATGTCCTCATACATAAAACTCTAAAAACTAAACAAGGGCGTACTCTCTTTTTACCATGACTGTAAAACAAAGTTTACAAAAATATATAGAAAGCAGCTTTTCCAACAAATCTGTTTTTAATTAAAGCAGGAAGAAAGCTTTTTGCTTTTTTCCCTATGAAGGAAGTCATGCTGAAACGGGGCTCCGAGGAGAACACATGGCACCTGTCAGTCGTTGCTCAGGGCAGCGTTCAGCGTCTGTCGTCCGCCACGTCTAACTCCATCTCTCATCCCTCCTTCTGGCAGATAAGCACACACAGTCACGGAGGCACGAGAGGACACAAACAACTCGGCAAAGCCTTTCTAGAACTTCGAAAATAAATAAATAAAAGTGCCATTTGCTAGAGCATATTTTACTCGTCCATATTGTGTTGGCAGAAGAAAGGTCACACGTGTGTGCTTTTTTTTTAGTCCACAGAAACCTACACTTACATTCAAAAGGGCACATCGCTGTGGTCTTTCAGCTGAGTGGGTTTTGGAGTGCTGTGGGGTACATATGAGCATGTGCTTCGTTGAACGCACGCTTGTAATCCGAAGTCTGTTTGTGTGTTTATTATTTTTCATATAAAAATGTGTTTTTTTAGCTTCAAGTTGTCCATTTTTTAGCTCTAAAGCAGACACATGCTGCTATCTGCTAGGAGCAAAGCAAATAGGAGCGCTTGTGTGTCATTTATTTGATGCTGCCATGGCACTGAATCATTACACACACACTCACACACACACACAAACACACACACACGGTGAGAGGCGTTAGTCCTCTCTGACAGTAGTGGAATGGGAAATGCTCAGCGGACATTTGTCATCTGTCTTAGCGGGTAGCGGCCCCCTGGCTCCCTCTCTGCTGCTCCTGACAGATCTGAGAGGCTCCCTGTTAGACGTTTTATCCCGGCCTTTCACCAGCCTCAACCTTTTCACATCCTCTGTCCACCTGCCTGGATATTTCTCTGAGTGTAAATAAAGTGAACAGAAGAAAGTTAAACGTGGACCGTGGGGCAGGAAACTCCTCACAACTGGCTTGTTATTTTGGCACCAGGATAAGGACGTTGACCTGCCGTGTTTGTTATCTCCATCAGCAGAGATTTTAAATCACACAGTGGTTATAATTATAATTAGGGGTGGGACTCGATTAAAAAAATTAATCTAATTAATTAGAGGCTTTGTAATTAATTAATCTTGATTAATCGCATTTTAATCGTTCAAGAAAATTTGCCCCGAAAGCAATTTTTTAAAATTAAAAATAATGAGACAGAGAATCAAACAATAGTCATTGACATTATTATTGTAAACACAAGCTCTTTTAATTTCTAAAAAAAAAATGCTTTTAAATTGTATTTCAATTCAAAACAAGAGAAAATTATATATATGTATATCACTGGCAAAAATAGGACAGACCTAAAAGTACAATACTATTTTAAGTACATTTTGATAATGGTATTGTCTTTAAAATAATAATAATAATAATAATAATAATAATAATAATAATAATAATAATAATAATGGGTTGATAGAATGTGTGTGCAATTAGATTTTTGAGCATCATTAGAGACAGAAATTAAGGCAAAAACACATGAAGAGGGATTTCTGATCACTCATTTGATTGTAGTTTTAGTTGTGTTTGGAGCACATAAAAAATGTTTACATGGTCTTGTAGCCAAGGTTCTGAGCTTTCTTTAGAGGTGCAGCTTGACTAGATTGATATTTAGGGCATGTGTTTTGTGCTAAACTTCAACATCCCCCAATTGAGGGACCCTCAGGCTTAAAGGGTTAAATGCGTTAATTTTTATTACGCATAATTTTTTCTAATTAATTAATCATAATTAATGCGTTAAATTCCCACCCCTAACTATAATATAATGGGATATGCATATAAATCTATAGGAATGCTACTTATCCAGCGAGAACAGGATGCAGATGAAACGTGCGAGCTAAAAAGGAGCATCTACCATATGCTGTCAGTCTCCTGTGGATACCTTCCATATGTTTAGAGTGTTAGAAAATCATTAACTTCTGAGGCAGATCTTTATACACTAACCTCCGTATGCAGTTGTCACAGCAACATTAGTTTGCATCCTTTATTTAAAAATGTACAGGAGTTGGGAAAGGTGAAAATGACAGGTCATTCATCTGGAGAGGACATGCTCTCATTTACTCTCCATGAGGAGTGATTGCTCTAGAGCCGGTTGGAGATAAAGAGGAATTGAGCTGGATGCACGTTACCTCCTCTCATCTGCTGAGAGGATGTCACTCATTGGCCCAAGTGTTGCGAGTGCTGTCGTTTAGCTCACACCTACATAGGAAGAAATTACCATCAAACCCTTTTAGCACACTGTTAGAAATGCTCTCCGTGTGTGCACTTCACATGCTTCCAGCGGACGCTAAAAGCCTGCAAGCCTTAGCAGCCATCAGCGTTAACACCTGAGAGGAATTTGTACTATAAATAACAGGACTTTTACCTTTCAGCTGCATTTTATTTTTTTATTTATTCTTTGATGAGCTGAGAAGTTGGCCTATACATCATGTACGAAGGTCGAACACAAGAATATTATGTCTGAAACGCAAGCTCCCCCTAGTGGCTGGTTCCAGTACATGTTATAAGCCCCACCCCCTTCATGTAAACAATTAGAACATTTTCCTTTTTTTTTTTTCTCTGTGTCCTGTCCGGCTGTAAAACAATCAGAATTTATGTCTGAGTGCCGAAAACAACCCTTACAGTTTTACTGGTGGAGCGTTATAAGGTGCGTTTCCTTTATCGGAACTTCCGGGTAAATCTGTGACCGTGAAATTGACCAGGAGATCCGAAGCCCCGGTCCTCTTAAGCTGTCCTGTCTCCATATATATTTGGCCCTGTAAGGAATTTGATGAAACGTCAGCACATCGCAACCGCTGCGCAGTGACGTCATCGATCAGCGCAAAATGCGCGAAAAGCAGTAAACAAAGATCGACACAATGGAGGAAGCAGCAATAGTCGGCACGTTTATGTTTGCTATGTTGTTATATGCAGCGATAGCTTCCATCGCTCGTGTCTCTAACAACTCGTGTTTTCCTAAATAATGGTTCCCGCCACATATATGCATTTCCTATTTCCTCCTTAGCTGACATAATTTCCGACTGAGTTACAACCAATTGGCAACGATCCCGCCGAGCGTCTTCACTGGGCCTTTTATCAAGCCATTCCGAGTAACTTACCCCTGATCAGGTACTCAGAAGGTTCCGGAAAACCGTTCGGAAAATGGCCGCATGGCCGGCCCGGTCAAATGGAGACAAGTGCACATTGGGAACTTCCTGTAAATTTACCCCGAAGTTCCGATAAAGGAAACGCACCTATAGTTTCAGCTATAATGCCCCGCCTGATATCAGAACTTTATTAGAAATGCTTTTGGTTGTTTTAAATCCCAACGGACACAGAGACGGAAAATAGAGAGATAAAAAAGAAAAGAAGAGAGGAAAGTACAAGAAAATGTTCACAAAAATAAACAATACAGGATGTACAAGAATCTGCTTCTAGGCCTGCAGAAAGAGAAGTGAAACACAAAAATACAACAGAACCAATATATCACTGCACCAAACAACATAAGGATATATAACAGTAACAATATTTTGTGGAAAGCACATGGTAATAATTCAGAGTACATTTAGTGCCAACCACAGCCCAAGGTAATGTGTCAAAAACACCCAAGTCCATACTTGTGAGAGCACCATGTGAGCACCTGTGTGCGTACATGTGTTTGTGTATGTAAGGTTTCTCTATGGGAGTGTCCAATAGTGAGTTTGAGGGGTCCACTGACCTGCTCCCCAAGACCTACAGAAGACGGAGGAGATCGAAGCCCCAGACATCCAGAGGTCCCTCTGGAGCGTGGAGAACCCATGGAGGCCGCCGCCTGATTGAACGTCTAAATTACTTCTGATTAGCGTTGAAGACACTAGCTACGTTTACATGCGCCAAATTTCCCCAATCCTATTCAAATCTTGGTTGATCGGAAATCTCAAATCTCTGTTTACATGGACACTAACTGAAACGATCCGATCATGCCGTGAGTATACATGCACCAAGCATTCAATCAGATTAAATAGGTTGAGGATGCACAGAGCTGTCTTTCCCAGAAAAAAATTGTAAACAAATGCCATCTTGTCCGCATGTCTTTTGCAATTTTGAGTTTTTGTCTTGTAATACACTGCTTTCAAACTTTTCCAGCAATTTTTGATTCCAGCAATTTCCTGCATCTTTAGTTGCACTTGAGCGTATAACTCGGCATTTCTAGCCTTTCGACCATCGAGACATTCAATAATATTGAGTTCCCATAGTGTTTCCGGTTAAAAAATAGTGTCGACAACAGACCACTGCTGTTTACCTCCTGCCATGTTCTCGACTTGTCCTGAGCGTCTGCAAAGGCGGAAAGACGTCACACTGAAGTGTGTGCCGTATCGAATCAGAATATTCCGACTGACATGTTTACATGTAGAATTTTTGATCTGATTCATTCCGATTACTTGTACCCATGTAAACGTAGCTAGTGAAAACTTCATGATCAGGACATTCTAGCTGTGACTTAACTATTCCTGCTGACACAGATACATCTAATAGAATACATTTTCTTATAAGATGATAATTATGAACATTTAGATATCAAGTAATTCCACAACATATTTGATGCTATTAGCTAAAATCAATCTGTGAATTTAGCTAGTTAGCTAGCCAGTAAAATAAAAAATAAAAAAGTTAGCTAGCTAGTGCTAGTTAGCTAGCAGCAGGATTATCATGGCGGCTTTTATTCTTTCTGTTCAGGACAAAATTGCTTCCAGGTATTTTACTATTTAGAAAAAGGCCATTTGAGAATGCTTTTATAGTGTTTGCTAATGTTTTACAAATCCTTAAACCAAATAAAAAAGATGCGGATTGTTGCAAATGAGCACTTAGCTCAGGGGACTGTTGCTTATAAGTGAGTGTAGTTCATCCTGAGTGAAACATGGAAAACAGTGGATGTTTCTTTGTAAAACACAAATGTATGTATTATAAAAGATAACCAACCTTGAGCATAAAGAATGTGCAATAAATTCAGCTTGAGGAGTTCAATGGCTGACATGAAGCAGGACTTCAGGGTTTTTTTTCTTGCTTTTGACAGATTGTATTTGAATATTAACATGAAGGGTTCAACTCGCTCCTATTTCCATGCCAATGTATGCGTGTGTGGGAGGAAGAGCGAGGAGCAGGAATAGAGGTGGAGACAGAAGCGTAAAGTGAAGAATCAGGAGATACAGAGAGTTACTTAGAATTAGAGATGAAGAAGGCTCTTTATTTTTTTATGTTGTGCTTTTTAAGGAGGAGGGTAAAGATGGCAAGTTGGAGGAAGGAGTTGGTTTTATGTAGAGAAAATCTCACACACACACACACACACACATTTGAATACTCATTAGCTGTTTACGGTTTTATTAATCAGCCTCAGAGGTTATAAGTTGTTTAAAAAGACGATTTACAGTCACATCAGCTTTCAGACGGAGCTCAAACCTAATCCAGCCTTACTCCAGAAGATGTAACAATGTCTGTTTACGCACACATTTATCTCCTTTTTTATGCATGTGTGGGTGTGATGTTGGGCGGATGGTTTCCTGTATGTGGCACCACTAAATGTCCCAACCCTTTTGCGTAGACCAGATGCTTTATGAGGCAGTTCCACTGTTGTTAAATGATATTTGGCAAGCGAAAAGAGGCCACGACAGATGTGGGGTTTGTGTGCAGACGGTTTACTGGGATGCTTTTTCCCCATGTTTTCACTGGTAAAAGAAAACAGAATCGTGTGTAACTAAGACCTGGGAGTGTGGTTTTTACATTTTCCGCTCCTGTCTGCAGATTTAAAGTGTAAAATAAAATAAATCTTCAGCTTTGATCAGGTGAGAGAGGTGATTCACTCCAGCTAGAATTCAGACAACCTTGCATACTCAGTCCTACTGTCAGTTTGGAGATACCTGTTAGCTTAACATGGCTGTTTTTGGACTGGAGGAGGTAAAATGCACAAACCTTTTCTCAGGATGATGATGATGATGATGATGACGATGATAACTACATCAGAGTGGCACCCACCCAAGCCAGATTCAGTTTGCTAGGTACACAGGACTAAATTACCTCATCACTCTGTCACATGCCTTTGGAGCAGTACTAACTCCTGGTCCTGGAGAACCAGTATCCAGCATGTTTTTGTTGTTCCTCTACTCCAACACACCTGATTCAGTGGTTGAATCACATGTTCAGCAGCTCATCAGGCTCTGCAGAAGCCTGTTAATCACCTGCTGATTGAAATCAGGTGTGTTGAAGTAGGGTTAAAGCTAAAACATGCTGGATACAGGCTCTCCAGGACCTTTACAACCATGCTTCTTTGGAGCTTTGAGGTAGTTCTAGATTGTTCTTAAGGTTTTGTAAAGCATTTAACCAGATTTGAGGTCTGAACTTTGACTGGTCCATTGACAAACCTCAGTTCTGTTCTTTATGGTCTAGATTTGCTTGAATCGATGCTGCTGAGTGACCTGTTCTCGGGTCAACCTTTGGTCTACAGAGGAGTTCGTCTTTGATTCAGTGATAAGCCCAAATCATCACCCCTCCACTGCCATGCTTTACATTTACATTTAGATAAACATTTCCACTTTAGTCTCTTTCAGGAATGTTTCAGATCTGTTCAGATGCACTTTTGTAAACGTGCAGTCTTGCAAGGTTCTGTTTAAAAATAGATGTCTATCTTCTGGCAGCTCTTCCAAAGCAGCCGTACTTCTTCAGCTGATTTTAAAATTTTACTGGCACATTTGACAGGCTAACTTAGACCAAGAGACAAAACTCTCTCTCTCTCTTTTGTTTCTCTGAGCGTTGAGATGGCTGCCCTTGGAAAATCAACCTTCATGAGTATTTTCTGCTTGTTCGTGGTCTCTCTCTCTGTGAATCATGGACTCTGTCTCTCAAGGATTCGTCGTATCTCAGCGTTCCAAACAGCAGACTACCAAAACCTCTGCTTTCGTAGACGTGGTGTCGCTGAACTCATCAGCTCCAGGGAATGTCCTGGTAAAGGAACACCAGTCCCAAAATCTAAAACAAGCACTGCATCAGAGACACTACATTTAAAAGTGAGATCTTTAGATTCACACAGTGACACGAGCATTAGAGCACAGTTGTGTTCTCCACTAAGGCACCACCTGGCTGAAACTGGCCCACATACAGCTTTATTTTGCTCTCCGGGTCAGAACAGCCACCAGGGGACCTACTTTGTATCCCCAGCTGATGTATGCGCGTTCACATCTTATTCGTTCTCAGATTGCACCATTTTTTTTAAATGCAGAACAACTTGACGGTAAAAAGTTTTACTACCTTCATGTAGTTTCTGAATAAGTAAGTACTGAGCTTAAAGCCACACTCCTGAACTTTGCGGATATATGCTCTCTGTCGCCCCCTCAAGGCTTGCTGCGTAACGTCTGTCGTAAAATCAAATCTCTCTCGGGCATAAGAGCCATGTTTACATTACTAATTTAAGGCAAAACAACGAAAACAAACTTTTCCACCTCCACACATTGACTAAATAATTTTATCAGGACTGTATAACAACTTTATGCCCGACCAAACACAATAACCCTGGTGAAATCATTTATTACTTTCCTATCCATTAGCAGCACGGCTAGGTCAGAGTCCGTAGTACATGCCGTTCTTACTAAAAGAGCTCTCCAGCGAGGAAAAGACGGCCCAATAATAACTCTGGTCTTTGCTCTTGCTTTATCGCATTCTCTGTTTCTTTTCCTAGATTCCTCTGATAAAGAATTTCTAGCTTTCTGTGGTGGATCTGCCACTGCTTAAGTCTCTAAACCGCGGGTCTACGTTATACTCTATGGCAAGCCAAAGGGGTGAAAAAAGCACACGTTCTAAACTCACATTATGTCCGCCAAAACGCACATCTTGAAGGAGTATTTTGACGCCAAGGGGGCAAAAAAACACGTGTTCTAAAATCACTCATTCTAAACACGCGTTATGTTCGCCAATACACGCATCTTGAAGGAGCGTTTTGACACCAAAGGGGGCGAAAAAAGCGCGCGTTCTAAACAGGGTTATTATCGTAAATGAAAACTAACGAAATAACGAAAAAAAATCGTTAACTGAAATAAAAATAAAAATGAATTTAAAATAAAAAACTTAAACTGTAATGAGCGTTAACAAAACTAACTAAAACTAACTGACTTTATAGAGAAAATTAGCTTAGTTTTCATGTTTATGTTTTATTCTAATTTCCGGTAGTAGTTTTCTTTTGTGTGCGCGTGCCACAACAGACGGCTCGTCAGTCAACATCGAGCGTCATGTCGGCAAGAGCTGGGAGGAAGTGACAGGCAGTGTTGTACATGAATGTGTTCATTAAACGATCGTTTGTGAACTGAACTCGCTTGTATTTTGCCTGACGAACGTTAAAGTGAGTGCGCTCATTCTGGCGTGTGTGAACAGGTTTATGAACAGCGTTCCCTCGTAGTTCGTGAGCTCCAAATCTCCACAGAGCTAAAGTACCGGTAGCTAAAACCCAGCCAAGACCTTCTCGCTAAAACAAAACAGCCTGTGAATCAAATACTTTATAAAAAGTAGACCCTGAAATTTTGGCCGCCTTAGGGAATAGCGGTCAGTGTGGCGTCTACTCTTCAATGTCTATGCTGTGGAGGCCGGACCTCCTAGTGCGTTCAATTTCCCTTGGAGAACATACAACTGCACATAACATCGATTTTAGATGCACCCTTACAAGTTTATCTTGTAAAATAAACACGTTTCAACCACAGCTACTGTTGTTATTACAAGAAGCTGCTATGTTGAACCTCAAAGTTGGATTCAAAAACATTCTCTGACTTAGGGGGGGTGTTCCAGTTCATTATTTCTACTCGGAAGTTAGAATTTCCGAGATTTTTTTGTTACTCTGCCCTATCTTTGATACTTACCTGGAACGTATGATAGCTCACCTGTTCTAACTGAATACATTTTTGAAAAACTATGATGATTTTCTGGGATTTTGTTACACACAACAATCTATCCTTTTATTCATTCTTGTCCCTGATATGTAACTAATATTACAAAAAAGACTAAAACTATAACTGAAACTAATAAAAACTAAACTGAAACTAAGCATTTTAAAAAAATATATACTAAACTAAAACTAAAAAACAAGTTGTAAAAACATATTAAAACTAAATAGAATTGAAAATTTTATCTAAAAACTAAATGAAAATAAAAACTAATAAAAAATGCAAAACTATTAAAACCTCAGTTCTAAACGTGCGTTATGTCTGCCAAAACACGCATTTTGGCGGACATAACGCGCGTTTAGAACGCTTTTTTCGCCCCTTTGGCTTGCCATATAGTGCCATAAAGCAACACGCAGTCAGTACTTCCGGTGTCGGGTCGCGGGTGAAAAACTGTATAGTGCCGTAAACAGACGTGGGACCCCCTAGACTAGCACCATCACAGCTCCAAAAATGAACATAATGAATGATAGTGGGGCGCCAAAACTTTACAAAAAACATTATTTTAAGGTGTAAAAGTTGCGGAATGTGGCTTTAAAGCTTTAAAGTTTCTCTCTTTAATTACTCAAGACGTCCTCCTGCTGAAGTTTATTGTATTCTACTGGGCTTGATTCAGCATTATCTTATTTGGCTTCTTCAATTCCAGAATTTACTAATGTTTATGTGTCTATTGAGTTATTTGACATAAACCGTGAAAATCAGACAGTTTGCCTCTAAGCGTGCTCGTGGACCGGAAATGCCATCAGCAGTTAGCTCTGACTCTCGTAGAACCATCACTTCTTCTCTTTATGTTGTTTAAGCATTTTTTACAGTTCATCCTCAGTGTTCTGATCTATTCTGTCCTGTCCACCCTTGTTCTCTCATCCCTGCCCTTGCATTTTTTTTCTTCTCTTGTTTTGGTCAGACGAGCCCAGAACAAACAGACGACAGAGTAAAAAAACCTCAGGTGGGAGAGAGAGCTGGCTAGGCACAGTGTCGGCTTATTATGTGTCCTCCTCTGAATGATGTTTGTTGTTTTGTGTCTCTCCCCACGCCGCTCGGTCACTTCGTTCTGAGACGAAGGGTCGGCGAGGTCAGTCCCCACCCAGCTCTCTGTCGCTTTGTCCGAGCTTGTTTACAGCTTTTACTGTCGACACGGATGAGACTCCTGTGGGGACACACACACACATTGAGGAGTATCTCTGCTGCTGGAGCTATAAACAAGGTTGCCTTGGTAACGTCATGTCCTGCTACTGAGTCCGAACGCCGTTATGTACATAAAAAAATATGCACAGCTCAAAAGAGAGCAAAAGTACATGAAAATGCAAATATTTGTGCTGAAGATGTTTTTTCTTCTTGCTTTTAAATATTTTTATTCCAAGTGTTAATTATACCAAACCAGTTCCTCTCTGTGGGAAATTAAAAGAACCAGATTTTAGCTAACTACTTATTGAAATTAATCTTTTTTGATTTTCTTTTTTGCTCCAACTAAAAAAAAAAAAAAAAAACTTGCTGATGGCGCTGCAGTGTTTTGGCTTGAATGAGTTATGATTACTGGCAACAGGGTCTTAATTTAGCCACAGAATCGTTGTGTCTGATGAAAGATTTAATTCAGAAACAGGAGGTGGAAGTACGATACTCCCCGCCGCTACGTTACAGCTCACGCTGCGAAACTAAATCCATATATGAAAGTGAAACTGAGCACAGATCTAACTACAAACTTCTCCAAATGTCACTTCTGGCTCCACTTTCACTGCGTGAATCTCTTTTAGTGACGGAAGTCGAAGCAAACCTCGTTTTTTTATTTTTGTTGAGTTTTCTGTGAATATGTATCTGATGGTAAATTGGGGGAAATGCATGCCTGAATTTCATTTCATCTCTTTGCCATCCTTGTTTTGAACAGTTTGTCCTGCACAAGTGAGAAAATGCAAAAGTGAAACATGTTGGGTAATGAACTGGAGCTTTGAGGATCTGACACAGGCTGTGACTAAACTAATGGCCTCGCTGCTGCCAAGCTTCCCCACGCTAATAGACCAGAGTTTATTAAACATGATAGCGTCTGTTCCCATATTTTCTGGAATATTCTGAAAAATAAACATTTAAATAAAGCTGGTTCTGGTGATATTTCCTTTGATCAGCCACTGCAACGCTTCTCTTATCCTCATTTCCTCAGAATTTGTCGGAGCTCTTAGCGGTGGTCCGTCTTCCCTTCATCCACCCGTCCTACCTGCTCAACGTGGTGGACAACGAGGAGCTGATCAAATCCTCGGAGGCGTGCCGCGATCTGGTCAACGAAGCCAAGCGGTACCACATGCTGCCTCATGCGCGGCAGGAGATGCAGACGCCCAGAACCCGGCCGAGGCTTTCTGCAGGTACGCGCAAGATAAACTGCTTTATGTGGTCTTTGGCCCCGGCCTTGTTGCAGTACACATGATGGGCCTCACATAAACCTGATTTATTAATTATTGTTGGCATCTGTGCTCCCACACACATCCAGCATTCATGTTTTACAGCATCAGAGAGGTCAGCGTCTCCACCAGGAGACTCAGACCTGTCAGGATTGATTTGAACCCACGACTGGAAAGAAATGATGTAGAACTCCATAAAGTTTTCCACACAGCAACATTTGTTCTTTTTCTTCCTGCAATCAAACAAATGACTTCTACGCCCAAAAATAACACTTAGAAGCCAATTATCCAAATATTTCAAAGGTTTTCCAAGATACTTCACCCCGTCTTTTTCCTTTCCTTTTTTTTTCACCCACTCTCCGACCGCCAGCCATGTCCAAACCGTTTGAAGTCTGTTTGTTTACAACATTAAAATCACAGAATAATGCATGAAAATTGAGCAGCAGCAGCAAATTGCTTTTGGTCTGTTAGATTATTTTTTTATATTATTTCCCCCCACAGGGTCGTGCAGGACCTCATTCTTTTCCCTGTAAAGAGCTGCTAATTATAGTGTCTGCACGGTATTATGAGTTTTGCACCAGCACACCTTACCATTCAGCAAGAGGTATTTTCTGCTTGGCAGAATTGGGATAATTGCCTAACAAATGGCATTTTATGGGGAGGTTGGTCTACCAGCCAGTCCGGTTATTTACCGGTAAACAAACGGTTTTTCTCCTCCTTTAATTGCATCTAACACAGTTGCACGAGGCGTGATGAAGCCTCTGGAGAGGAGAGGTCCGTGGCATTTCGTGGACATCACCGCTTCGCGTTTCTCACCCTCCATGCAGGAGTTTTCTCCCAGCCGTTTCAGTGAAGCATTTCCTATAGGAACCCGTTTTATTGTGTTTTCTATGTGCATATCTTCCTTGGTCTGCATCCTCATTATGCAGGCTGAAGTGTGCTGATTCACAGCAGCTCATGGCCCTGTACTACAGAAATGTATAAATGCATAAATGCTGCAGGGATGAATAGATTCATGATGTGGTTTTTTTTTTTTACCCCAGAGGCTTATTGAATAAGAAGCTGTATATACTTATGTTCTTCCTGATTAGGGTTTGAACTCATCTGGAGCCAACGCCGTTATCACCATGGACTCATTTTTCTTCGTTTTACGTTGGTTTTTCTAAAGTTAAACGCGCCCTAATGCATATTCCATACGCACTGCTTATTTTTGTTCAGCATGTATACGTTGGCTGTTACGTCTGCGTGCATGAGCTGCTCAACCATCTGCTGCATTGGATGGAGTGGGCACTAACCTGCAGGGGGCCTCGTCTCTGGGATCGGTAGATGTGACGGGGGGAAAAAAGACAAAATCATGACTGGAAGGAGAGTTTGAGGTTATTGGGTAGCGTCGCAGGCCGGCTGAGGATATGAAAGAGAAAGGACGTGGGCGAACAGGAGGAGAGGTCACGGTGTGGCCAGCGAGGAGGATGGCGAGGCAGGGGGAGGCGGCCGGGACATCAGAAATGAAATTTGAAGGGCAGACATTTGATTGAGTTTATTCCTTGAGCATGTGTCTTCTTGTGTAAGCAGTAAGCGACTGTGTGTTTGTGTGTGGATTTTAAATGTGCGCAAGCAGATGGGGCACCACCTGAGCTGGGTTGATAAGTCTGTCAGGCGGAAAAAGAAAGGAAAACTGCCATCCGTGAAGCACTTCTTGCTGAGCGCAGTCAATCTGTGAACTCGTGAGTTTTTGTGTGAATGTGGGTGTTTTATTGCAAGTGTGTGTGTGTGTGTGTGTGTGTGTGCGTGTGTGTGTGTGTGTGTGTGTGTGTGTGTGTGTGTGTGTGAGGGTTAGTGCATGGGCACGTGTCTGAGGGCCTCACACAGACAGTCTTTTTAACTTGTGATGACTTTGATTTGATTTGAAGCTTTTTTCCACCCGGAAATGTGAGTTAGTCTTGTGAGACAGAATTTTAATTAACAGCCTCTCACGTTCTGACTTAAATAGTTTGGAGTTACGGTCACAGTTCAGGTGTTTTACAGTTTGTGTGTAGAGCAAAGTTAATAGAGGAGTACTTCTTAGAATGAGTGTGTTAATATTTGAGAATAAACAAACAGGAAGCAGTAATAATATACTGATCATTCTAAAAAAAAAAAAAAAGCACTCGTTAGAAGATTTATGGATGAAAAAAGTTTAGTGTTGTACTTCTCTTCAAACCAGACCCAGCCTCTTGGTTTAGCTCCTCGGACCTTGGTAGTCTAGACCATAGACATGAATACGTAGACGCCCCATTCAGCGCTGGAGAGCGTAACAGTGTTGCCGCCATATTGGATGGGTCTCCTCATTCTCCAAAGTCAATGCAGAGTGAGCTCCTATGCCCGTTTTTGTGCAGCCTACAGTTGCAACAACCTTTGTACTATTGAAAACAGACCACGTGGGATTACTATTGACTTTTCTAGCCTACCTGATGGGATTTTATATTTTAATTTATTTTACTTTTTTTGTTTAATTATGTTTATATTTTAACTATCATGCCATACCATGTGTCTGATTTTGTGAAAAAGCTTGCTCAAATGTGTTTTTTAGCTGGGTAAGCACCTTCCTCAGTAGAAATGAATGCACTGGGGGTGAATGGAGACCTATCTAAGATGGCGGGCAGACACTACGGCAGCTCCAATAGGCAGCGCCAGTCCACGAGGCGTCTACGTATATATGTCTGTGGTCTAGATGGTTGTGGGTTCAAATCCCAGTAGATCAGCTGGTACCATGTCACATTCAAAGCCACATAAATCTCCATTCTGATGCTCAGTTTTAACTTCACATCATCTACTTACATTGCTGCTTTCTGATTGGCTAATAGGACTTAAACATGAGTTTCATTTGAATCAGGAGAGCTACATCACATGACAGACTGGTCATGTTTAAATAAAGTAGATGAATAACTGGGGGGAGGAGCTTATGCTCATTATTTTTGTCCACCACTTGAGCATATCAATTGTAATGCAAATGTAAGAGGGTGGAGAGGAGAGCACAGGTGGCTCCTCATGACATTAGAGACGAGTATCAGCTGGGTGATGAGGAAAAGGAGGAGAGTCAGCAAAAAAAAAGACAATCTGTCTGCAGAGGCTCCGTCAGGGTGACTTCCTTCAGGTCTAAGTCTCTACTTCTGTTTCAAATGTTACACCAATGAATACTCAAGTGTAAAAGAGGTAATTTCTCATCCTCACGCTCATCCTAGTTTCTGTTTACATGTATTAGCAGCATTTCAATAAATGAGACATCAGTGGAGGCAAGCATTTAGGGAAAAACAGGAAATAATAAATCTGTGGCAAAACTCTGATGAGTCCTCAGCGTCTAATGAACAATCCGGTCCCAGATGAAGATAGGAAATCAAACCAGGACCTGCCAGGGTTTAGATGATTGCATTGGCAGCAGAGTTGGCTATTGGCGTTGATGGTTGGAGAACACGAGGAGGAAATGGAGAGGATCGGCCAGTTGAATGCACAATGTGAATGATTCATGAATTACAGTATTTAAAGCATAGGCGCCGAATTAAGAGAACAAGGCAGTGATGCAGAAATGTGAGAAAATTATGTTTTGACAGGAAATGACAAAGAAACAGGCGGCCATTTGTACAAATATTCTCTAAGATCCGTGTGAGAGGAGGGCTGGAGTTGATCTCAGCAGATATTAGACAGAAAGCCTCGATATATTCATTCACAAGACATGAAAAACATGTAACATTTAGATCATTTAACGTGAAGCAAAAACATAAAACTGTTATTCCCATTATGGAGGTCTGTGTTCATTAGTTGCTGAACATAGGAAACCTCTAATCCCCCTCCCCACAGAGATGTAAACCATGTGTTTTATTAAACAAACCCAGATTCTTTCCTCTGGTCTTCATTTGCATCTTTTTTTCTATTTAGTGTTCTTACAGTGATTTCTAATTTTCATATCAGTATTCAGCTAGTTAAACACAAATATATTGAATAAACTGACACTAATAGTACAAAAAAACCTGAGAACGTTATTGCTGACACTGATAAACTCTTGCTAATTGGCACAAACAGGGTAGCAACATTCATTTAAAGACCCACTCCAATGAAAATTGTGTTTTTTCTGTTTCTAACACGTTCTTGAGGCATTTTTTCTTATGCTACAGGACATATCTAAAGAAATTTAAGCTCAAATTGCATTTCTGAGTATTTCTGCATTCAAATTGCTGTGCATTAGTAGCAGATGAAAAAATGCAGCCTAAAACTGACTGAGCACAAACTCCAAATTCAACCATCGGCCTGTATTTATGGAGCTGATGTAATGCTAGCAGCCAGTGCTGCATGCTAGCACAGAGAGCTAGCATAAACAGAAAGATCTCAACAGTCGTGAAAAGAGGGGCGGGGGGGACTCCGCGCCAGCGGCTCCGCCCACAACACAGAGGCAAATTTTTAATGAGCTACTGCTACTATGTAGAAACTAAGTACAGAAAACCACACAGGTTTTGTGATTTTGGCTAAAAACAGCATAATCATAGTTTAAAGACCACTGAGAACTATTTAAAACAGCTAAAAAATGATCGGAGTGGGACTTTAAGTTCTTCAGGACTAATTTTCTGTCTAACTAATTAGTATCTTTTCAGTATTTAAACACCTTCATTTAGCTTTAGCGAATTAGCCTGTTGCTTCTTTTCTCTGAAGGTGTTGATGGTTGACATTATTTTAGGAGAATGCGATGTTTTTAATTTAGCAAACGCCTACGTTACCATAGGGAGCAAAGAAAACAGGAAACTATAGAGAACGATCCGTAACACGGATGTTATGTGTCGTTATGGCAGATAACAACGTTTCATCCAGGCTAGTCCCCTGGAAAAAAAATAAGATCAGGACAACAAATATCAGATATATGGAGAGTTGCAAAGAGTTTAGTCACATTAACGACCTGCAAGCCAATCTGAATGCTGATGGGAAAACGAACGTTGAGGAGAATGTTGAACGTCTTCGGAACATAAATTTTACAATCTATTGATTTGATTTTCCCCAGCTTCACTCAGGCTGTCAATCAGCTGCCAATTTTATCTCTGCTTGTACATATTGATGTAACACCAGACAGATGTAACCTATAGATCACCGAATGGCTTCTTTTTTCATGAGATGCTAGCATGACTAACCATGGCTTCAAAGTCGTGCTAGTGTGGTTGCTGTTTTGGGCAGTAGTCCAGAAGGACGCTACAGTTCTACAGATCCTAGCAGGATGTGATGGAATCTGTAAATGATCATCTGGAGCCAACCTCTGAGCATATGAGATTGACCCGACCCTTTAGTTTCTGTAGCAACTTTGCTCAACTGTAGATCCATGGTGATTTTGTCCTTCCAGGTCGCCATTGGGCTCTCCACAAACCAGTTCCTATCCCTTAATGTTGCTAAATTAGTTGTAAATACGTGTAGGGCTCTGAATTTTTGCTAATGAACACAATTATGCACCAATGGGACCAGATGAATAAAATACAGCTAATCACTGAGTAGCACCAGTGTGTTTCCAAAAGCTAACCCCTGGCCCGTGTCATCAGGTGACGTATGCAGGACACCGCTCTTTACGATTAGAGAACTTTATTTTGCTCATAATGATTTATGACTAAATTGTGTAAGGAAAAGAAAACCTGAAATGATTTATTTTTATTAAGATGGTGTAGTGTAGCTACATGGAATTTGAAGGCAACTGGACTTCTTTGGTTTCTTGAAGATGTTTCGCTTCTCATTCGAGGAACTTTTTCAATGTGAATATGGGAGGGTCAAGCTTATAAACTGTAGCTGTCTGTTGTTGCTTAACGAGCCGAAACTACCTATGAATACCCCTCCCCCCTTACCCCCTGAGGAGTCGCTGAGTTATTAGGGCTTATTGTGTTAAAATGGTTGTTTTGATTAGATGCAGGAGGGTTTATAACCCCCACCCCCGGATTCCAGTCAGAATTGACAAAGCTACTCGGATGAGTTCTTTAAAAAACCAAAGAAGTCCAGTTGCTTTCATTGGAACCCTTTTGGATTACCATGACCTGGATGACTGAGAACCTTCACCAGCATACATTGAATTTCAATTATTTTTAAATAGTCTGGAAAGTAGCTTTAAATTGTCCCATATTCATTTATTAAACTGTTTCCCATTTTGAATCAATACAGGGAAACATATGTACCTTATTTCCAAGTTTTCCTGAACACAACATCCTCTTGTCCATATTTTGAATCAAACACAGATGGTTGGACAGATTTATTTGGCTTTATGGATAAATGAAGTGACTGAGCCCATCTGTCAACTATTTTATTAACAACTGGAGTTTAAAAATAATTTATTATTTTTACTATAATATCTAACAGGAATAAAGCCCTTCAGATCTGAGCTACTGTAATGCCTTCCTCAGAAGCTTTTATTTTAGCATCCACTCTTTTAAAGATGTTTTTGATTCATTTTGATCACTTTTTAATCAAATGTATTAATTAGGACAGCTTTTAGTTTTACTAAGTGGCAATAAAATCAGTCTCACTGTAAACTAGTTGTCTAAATTACTTTTTTATTTACGGTTTTTGGTTTTAATCAAGCTAATTAACAGTGTTAATAGAGCACAATAGAGTTGCGTTAAACCTTTTCATTCTTTATTTTTAAAGGAGCTCATTTTAATGAGGCTTCATGCTCCGTTAGCTTAGGTAAAAATTATTTTTACTTTAACCAAACAGAAGCAGCCAGATGGTTTTCACTTACTCCCTAATTGTCTCAGGATTCTCTGTATACTTTAAATCTGGATTGTTTTATTATTTCTGTTTTTATTATCATGTGGACTTCACATTGCCCTTTTTTCACTGATGGTAATTTTTTTTTCCATCAGATCAAACCGTGTCCCACATCATTCCAGTCTGTCTGCTTCTGTACTAAATTAAAGAAAATTGCTTGAAAGAGAGAAAGATATCTGGACCATGGTTCCTTGTTTCTGGTGTGCATTCAGCTTTTTTTTTCTTTCATAAAAGCCTTGATACAAACCATGACATCAAGTTTGTTTTGGAGCAGCCATGCTGCCTTAAATAAGGATATATGCTGTGCTCATTTTATATCCTGGAGTGTATACACACACACACACACACACACACACATATATATATATATATTGCTCAAGAAAATAAAGGGAACACAAAAATAGGACATCCTAGATCTGAATGAATAAAATATTCTTTGTTCTTTACATGGTTAAATGTGCTGCTGACAACAAAATCACACAGAAATTATCAATGGAAATCAAATTTATCAACCAACTTTGATGTAATGTCCTTAAAACAAGTCAGAATGAGGCTCAGTAGTGTGTGTGGCCTCCACGTGTCTGTATGACCTCCCTACAACGCCTGGGCATGCTCCTGATGAGGTGGTGGATGGTCTCCTGAGGGATCTCCTCCCAGACCTGAACTAAAGCATCCGCCAACTCCTGGACAGTCTGTGGTGCAACGTGGCGTTGGTGGATGGAGCGAGACATGATGTCCCAGATGTGCTCAATTGGATTCAGGTCTGGGGAACGGGCGGGCCAGTCCATAGCATCAATGCCTTCATCTTGCAGGAACTGCTGACACACTCTAGCCACATGAGGGCTAGCATTGTCTTGCATTAGGAGGAACCCAGGGCCAACCGCACCAGCATGGTCTCACAAGGGGTCTGAGGATCTCATCTCGGTACCTAATGGCAGTCAGGCTACCTCTGGTGAGCACATGGAGGGCTGTGCCGCCCCCCAAAGGAATGCCACCCCACACCATTACTGACCCACTACCAAACCGGTCATGCTGGAGGATGTTGCAGGCAGCAGAACGTTCTCCACGGCGTCTCCAGACTCTGTCACGTCTGTCATGTGCTCAGTGTGAACCTGCTTTCATCTGTGAAGAGCACAGGGTGCCAGTTGTGAATATGCCAATATTGGTGTTCTCTGGCAAATGCCAAACGTCCTGCATGGTGTTGGGCTGTAAGCACAACCCCCACCTGTGGACGGCGGGCCCTCATACCACCCTCATGGATTCTGTTTCTGACCGTTTGAGCAGACACATGCACATTTGTGGCCCGCTGGAGGTCATGTTGCAGGGCTCTGGCAGTGCTCTTCCTGTTCCTCCTTGCACAAAGGCAGAGGTAGTGGTGCTGGGTTGTTGCCCTCCTACGGCCTCATCCATGTCTCCTGATGTACTGGCCTGTCTCCTGGTAGCGCCTCCAAGGTCTGGACACTACACCGACAGACACAGCAAACCTTCTTGCCACAGCTCGCATTGATCCTGGATGAGCTGCACTACCTGAGCCACTCGTGTGGGTTGTAGACTCCGTCTCATGCTACCACTAGAGTGAAAGCACCGCCAGCATTCAACAGTGACCAAAACATCAGCCAGAAAGCAGGAACTGAGAAGTGGTTTGTGGTCACCATCTGCAAAACCACTCCCTTATTGGGGATGTCCTGCTAATTGCCTATAATTTCCACCTGTTGTCTATTCCAATTGCACATAGATAGATAGATAGATAGATAGATAGATAGATAGATAGATAGATAGATAGATAGATAGATAGATAGATAGATAGATAGATAGATAGATAGATAGATAGATAAGTTAATCATTCTTACATTATAATCTTATAAACTTTGACGCTCATGATTGATTTCAACAATAAGTTTATTTCTCCTTTTCTAATTGAAACGGGGGGGTCGCTCATAGCCTCTGTTAACAGCCTGCTGTCGTCCTAATTTGTCCAGAAAAGTGTCTGGGGTAAAGTGAAAACTATGTGTGTCTCTTAATGAATCCATGCCATTTTGCATGGTGTTTGTGTATCCATTAGATGCTAATTGGTTAATTAGACTGTGGATGTGCATCTGATTAGCTGCCATTAGACTTTCCAGGGGATCGGAAGGATTAAACAGCCGCTGGTGCTGTGAGTTTAATCACAAATCTTTTTGTGTTTGAAGTCATGATCTGCACTTTATGTGTACTTGTGGTCTGTTAAGAAGGGAAAAAACCCAACCAAATCCTCCCTGGTGTTTATGTTGTGTACATGCATGCCCTCCCCCACAAAGTCATACATTATGCTCCCATTTCCTCCTCTCCACATGTGTCGCTGTGCTCGACTCAGAGGAGGGTGGAGAGCGCCAGGACAAACTGTTAACTCAACCCAGCCAAGTGGAATAGCACTCAGACAAATGAGCTGTAATGACTAGGAGACGCAGGGGTCCAGCTCTGCTCACACTGCTCCTCTGTCTCGCTCGCGCACTCACACTGGTGCAGCGGCGGCTCCGCTCTCCTCCAGCTCGTTTCTCTTTCTGTCCACTTCATCATTTGTAATGAAAGCGGTTATGTGAGTCAAGGCAGAAAAAAAGTTTAACTACTGTCGCGGGAAGCAGAAACGGAGCTTAGAAAATCATTTTTTGATTATGTTGCAAGTTTACTCCGGAGTTTCTGCACAAGAGCCATCTTCATTCCTCGTGAATCATTTGGGTTTTTAAAATTCGAGGTGACCACCAACTTTCTAAGCTGCATTGCGCGATCAGAGATGCTTCCTTGAAAATTTTGGAAATAGTTCCCGATTCGCTGCAGAGTTTTACGCTCCACTCTGGATTTTGGATTTCTATAAAACCAGCCCGTGCAATAATGAGTGGCTTGCATTCGGCATTTGGAGATGGTAAAAATAGGCTGTTCTGCAAAAGTCTGAAGCCTGTAGGCGTGACATTCATCTACTCATTCACACCTCCGCCAGCCAGCAGCTCCTCTGAGATTAGCTGTAGTGTACCGCCGCCGCGAAGAGAGACGAACAAGACTCACACCTTGTAAAGAGAGCAGAAAAGATCATCAGATGACTTTCCTCTGAAGTCTGCCACCTCCTGCTTGTGGCTCTGCTCCCCGATTATCTTTATTTTTTCACCCGTCCCTCGTGACAGGGCTTCCACTGACGCTCCTCAGCTGACACTCCATGTTTCTGTAGAATAATTGAATTTATTTGTCATTTGTAATCCTAAAACTAGCCATTAGGCGAGCTGTCGGTAGCGTGGAAGCTGTCAGCCGTTTAGAAAGACAGCTATAAGCCTTTTATTTTGTTTTTTCCAGTCCTGACTTGTTGATTATTGTCCCGTTCTGTGTAATTATTCAGCCCGGTTTGCCTTTTGGAGCCAATTCAGCGTGAGATTACTCCGTTTCACCTCTCACACTGAAGCAGGATGCAGGAAAATGTACCAGAAATGTCCTAATCGCTCTTTGTTACCAGTGCCCTTCAGCAAAAATTTTCATGCACTTTTATATTCCTGAGTCTGGAATTGTATTTTAGGAGTAGATAGGAAGATCCGGAACAAGCCGGCACGAGGGAGAAAGTTCAGTGCAGCTATCGTGTGCAGAATCAGGGTTGGACTTTTTCATATTCCTTTGGCTTATCGGAGAAATCTCAAGAAACGCGTCGGTCTCTGCTCATGAATGTAACATGGAGGAAGTAAATCTGGATTAAGAAGCCTCTGGTGTGCACGCCTGCAGGGATTGCGGCCAAAATTAAGGTTTTGTTCGCTTGACCCTTTGACTGGTGAATAATGTCACGGGAAAGGAGGGGAATAGCGGAGCAGGAAGATGTAGCCATGGCTACTGTCAGAGCGCTCCGTGCTGAGACAGAAACACGGATCAGCCTGAGCACATCTGGCACTTTGACCCGCCGTACCTGCTTCAGTATTCAGCTTTGAGCCGGATCAGAGCGTGTGCTGATGGTGCAGAGTTGGTTGGACTTGTGTGTCTGCATAAAAATCATTCACTAAGTCAAAGTTTATCCAAATAACAAAAAACGTTCAATGTTTTACACTTTAGTGGGAAATCTTCCAGACGCTGATCAATAATCTGGATAAATTAGGGCAAAACTGTAATTACGCTCTTAGAATAATAAAGGAGGGTGAAAATTTAGACAGAATTGAGCTTTTAAATGTCCTTTGAGGACACTTAAAGTCTTAAACCAGGTTTCTAAGGGCACATTTTTACTCCACAGATGCCCAACAGACAGCTCAGGGCATGCACACATGCATGGATAAAACACACTAGATGGAACCGTGCATGCACGGCACTTCTGTGGCCCCTGAAATAATTTGGGAGCCCTTGGATCCCTGATCCTCAGCCCTGCAAATTAACTCTCTGGGAGAAAAATCACGGGATTAGGAAGGAGAGTTAAAAAAACGTCTGAGAGAGAGAGAGCGAGAGAGAGAGAGAGAGAGAGAGAGAGAGAGAGAAGCAGCAGAGATAAGAGGAAATGTTTGTGGACCAGCAGTAAGTGGCTCTGAGCCCTCAGAGACGGACGGAGGCTCAGTGAGTACAAATCTGTTACATATTAAATATATTCATGCTTAAAGTAAATATTTATGAAGGTTACATTATTTTAATATTTCGACTTCTCCATGTACCACCTGTGATTTATTTGTTTCATGCTTAGGAGCACATTCTAGACCATATTTATGAAATAAAGCCTTAAATCACATTTTCCTTCTTTAGTTTAAATGTTAGTTTTGGGACTAAAACATCTCAAGCTTCACTAAAGATCATCAATAAGCAGTGTTTGAGTCTATATAAGCAGCTTCTACTGAGAGCTCCCCTCACTGGCGATGGCGAGCACGAGGCAGCGTGTAATTATTTATAAAGGAAAAACTCAGAAACATGTGATGCAATAAACCGCTGGCTGCTGAGCTGTAAAGACTGCTTTCACAAGTCCAGCTGTGAACTAAAATGAAGCAAAGTGTTTGAAACAGAAACAGAAAGAAGAGTGCTGAAAACTGTCCAAACAGCGGGTTGATGCGGTTAGGGTTAGGGTTAGGGTTAGGGTTAACCCAAACTACAAACCAGAGGTTTTACTGAAAATATCACTTTGTTTTCTGACTCTGATGCATGGAAAAAAGAAACAACAATAACTTTATTGTATTTTTACAGTTTTTATAATTAGAAGCTACTGTTTTTATATAACAATCTGATTTTTATCTAAAAATGGAGATGCCTTTTGGAGAATATTAAAAGTTCTAGTTAATTTTAATCAATCTTTTCTTTATAGATAATAAACATTGTTAACTACAGAAGATACTTAATGATCCTTGTTGGTTGATGGTGGCTAATCCTTAGGAGCCACCATGCAACGTATTTTAGATGCTTTTCTGCCTTAACACACCTGACTCAGTGGCTGGTTGCTCTGGACAGTGAGATACTTCTTTAAACTTTCTTCTGGAGGCCGTACAAACATCTTTTCTTTAATTTTTCTGCTTCCAAGGTCTCTTTATTATGTTTTATTTCTCAGCTGTATCTACGAGGAAAAAAATATCCCAGGAAGGAGCAGCGTGGGAAAGCTGCAGAAGTGGACGTCAATCAGAACAGTGTTCTGGCTAAATGAAAATTATCTGCAGGAGATTAGGGAAATTTGAAAACCTTCAACAGGACGTCCAAGATGCATCTACGTCTCTTCAGTTGATGCAACAAAACTTTATCAGAAATGTTCTCAGTGGGAGAAAAGGTCAACCTCAAGGAGGAAAAGATTAGTGTAAAATGTGAGATATACTTAATTAAACACAAACTAGACTGAAAACCCGCAGCAACGGGCTGATTGTAGTCATGGAAGCTGTGGTCATGTTGAGGGAAGTTAAAGTCAGAATTTGATCCATCATATCTCAAAATTGCCTTAAACAGAAAAAAAGCAAAAGTAACCCCAGTTGTGGATTGACCTCCCATGACCCCGGGTGACAGCATGAGTATAGCAGCGTGAGGTCATTTTATAATGACCCTTCAGTCTGTCTTTAATCGTTTTTATATGAAAAAATGGTACAATTGTTGTTTTGCTTGTAGACAGCTCTTTAAATGACTTCAGTTTGGAGACTAGCTAACAAGAACGGCTAAGCTAAGTAAGACTAAGACTAAAGTGGAGACTTCCTGTTTTGAAGTTTAATTTCATAATATTTCTGCTAGAATAATGAAAACGTCACATCACTAGCCTTAAAGGTTTTTGAGTTTAAAAATGTTTTATCTTTGCAGAAATAACATTTTTTATTAGTAGCCCCACTGTGACTTGGGCGTTGGTGGCTCAGGGTTAGGAGGTCACCCTTTAACTGGTGGGTTGCTGGTTCGAACCCATGCTCCGTCTATGTTAGTTATTGTGTCTTTGGGCAAGACACTTGACTCTAATTTTTTTGGGTCAGAGGGACCGTTGGTATCCTCGCCTCAGGGTTTTGATGATGTAGCTCATCACCACCAGTGTGTGAATGTGTGTGAATGGGTAAACGATAACACTTTGGATTCCTCTGACTTAGAAAGATGCTGTATAAGTGCAGGTCATTCATCATTAGCTTATAGGGCTTCCACACTAGCATCGGCTCTACCCCGCCTAGATAGGGTAGCGAGTGTCCACATCAGCCTAGCCTGGATTTTTTCCGTGCGCAACCGGTTGTTTTTTCAGCCCTCTTCCCAAACCGGTCTACTATGGGCTGAACTGCTCCAACACACCCACTGTCAACTGATTGGCCGGCTCAAATTCACGCCTACCATTAGGGGAGCCTCCGATTGGCAGATAGAATCAGCCACCGGGGCCTTCCCGCATGCGCGATTCATTATCATTCTGGATGCTGAGGAGCAAGCCTCTGACTGAAGCCGTTTTGTTCTCTGCCTCTCTGGAGCGCACGCACACACACACACACACACATACACACACACACTCACAGAGCTGCCAGGACACACAGCAAAGCAGGATGCAATATCAGAGTCAGAAAGCCTCCAAAAGCAACACTGCTCAGGCCGCCTTTGTTTAATAATGAAGACACCACAGACTTCTCCACGCTCTTTTGCCCCGCCCACGTGCTTGGAGACGTGCTCATGACATCACTGATATCTTTGCTCCAATTTTGGAGATCGCCTATGTGCTCAATCACGTCCACATTCCTAAGGCAGTGTGGAACGAATGCGGCCAGGCTGGAGCGGGCGGCGCGGAGTGGAGTAGAGCCGATGCTAGTGTGGAAGAGCCATTAGAACTAATCTCTATTTCTCCAATCTAAGGTTGTTCAGGGAGCTAGCTAAAACAGCTAAGGTTCATCGTCTGATCTAATGATCTGATTTATCTTTTCTTCAAAGTACCGGCAAAAATCCGGGACCAAAATATAAATTCCTTGGTATGCATTCAAAAAAGCCTGTAGAAGTATTCCTATTCAATTCAATTCAATTCAGTTTATTTATATAGCGCCAAATCACGACAAGAGTCGTCTCAAGGCACTTCACAAAGTAAACATTTCAATACAGTTCAGTTCATAAGCCAATCAGTAAAAAAGTTTTCTATATAGGGGACCCAGCAGATTGCATCAAGACACTGACTAGTGTCATTGTGTTGGTACAATCCTCCTAAACTCTACCTGAAGTAGTTACAAAAACACTCAGCTTAATAAAGAAAAGTTGAGCCATCATCCCTGTTAGAACTGTACAAACTCTCTTATCGCCATCTCTTATCCGTTTGCACATTTCAATAAACCCCTTCACCTGCTTGATGTTTTAAAAAAAGAGATAAAACACTCAGGAATTTTCCTCAGCACTGTAAGGTCATAGAAGCGCGCTAAAGGTAAAATGTGTGTTTGCTGAAAGAATAGAAACCGTAAAGAAAGATGAAGTTGTGAGTATATTAAAGAGCAAAGAATCCTGGGGTTTAGGAGGAAACGACCTGGAGAGAGCGTAGGAGAAGCAGGCTGAGTTCAAGTAGGAGATGTTTGCTGCAGGGCAAAAAAAGAGAAGAGGAATAAAGAAGGCAGGGTCGCAGCATGAGGTGGAGAGCAAGGTGAGAAGAGGAAATGACAGAATCTCCACGTTGGGTCTTTGTCTCTCCACTTGCCTCACTTCATCACATCCGTGTGCGCGTCCGTGTCCACTCTGATTTGTGGACTTGTTCCTGCATGGTATAAAGCATGGGTGGCATGTTCCTGCTGAGGATTGGTTCGTTTATTTGAAGTGGAACTTGTGCTGGCTGCAATCTGCAGAAACTGTCAGGAGTGTTTTTGCATTCACGTATATGCGTTTCAGCTCGTCTCGCTCTGCAGGTGGGCATCATCTTCAATATGTGAGTCGGCTCTAACATAAGACCATCCTGATTTATATTCCTTTTATCTGTGCAGACTCTAGTTTAGAACTAGAGCGTCTTTGTGAAGGGTGTCTAAGGACCAGATGCATACATCTCTGTAAAGTAAAAGCTGTCTACTCTTCCTAAAGTTTTGCACTCAGATGATCGTTTTTTGTAAATTTAAAAGGATTACTTATGGAGGAACTTTTTTTTGCTTTTATGTTTACTCCCACATGGTTGTATACACTACTACACCCTAACTAACATCTCAACCTCATTCACGTTCATATCTGCTTTCAGCCAAGAGATGCTGTTTGATGGTCCTTTAGATATTTCTATCCTGGTCCGTTGCAGTCTCCAGCTGGGGAACTAGATATTTGTTGCTCAGCTTTCTGATGGTTTCCGGCTCAACTCCTTCTGCCAGGCCTAAAACCAGCAGGAGGTTCTTTCTGCTGCTTCCTCCTACCTACGAGCTACAGTTTTCTGTTCCCTCCCCTCTTTATCTTTCAGACAGATTATACAGCAGAACCCCTGCAGCCAGTCTTAGTGTGGAACAGCCATGAATGCCGTCCACTGTTGGACTTCCTTTCAACACTTTCTCATCTTCGTCCCTCTGTCCTGATAATCTCCTTTGCCTCTTAAACGTAAACGCCATCCTCAGTGATGATGGGTAGCGTCTTCCACTCTCATCGTCAGTATTAGAGCTGTTGGTAGAAGAATTTTCTGATCTTTAGGTAGGGATCGGTCCTCAGGCAGTCTTTCAGTGACCTTTGGAGAATTTTTGCCCTGGCATAGGAGCGCTAGAGGAGTTTTGGATGGATGATGTCTCCATTAAGGCTACAACAAGTGACAATTGTGATCGCCCTTTTGGTTTTTGTGGTTACTTATTTCCTTTATTATTTTACACAGCAAATTCAGCATGCTCAAATGAACACTGTCAGAGTTGATTTCAACACTTTTAAAGTATCTATATGGGTCCACACCAGAAAGAGTTCATTTAACTCTTTTTGGAGAGTTGGTGCTTTAACTCTGATTTAGTGTCAAAAACCAACTCTCCTGGAGTTGACGATTTACCACTGGTGTTGGAGTTAATATAGTAACTCTTATCAACATGACACAACAAGTAACACCACATTTGCAAGCGTGAACAAAGTAATAACTAAGAACAACACAACCCCCCCAAAATAAACATGCATAAACACCCCAAAATAGAACAAACTAACTAAAAACATGACTACCCACAATGCACCTTGCCCACTGCAGCTCCTGCAGCTCTCTGCAGCCAATCGGTCGCTACCAGTCCAACTTTTAGAATAAAGGGGTGGAGTCTGTGAATTACCTCTGCAGGTGTTATAACAGCTGTGAGTTGATTAGGACACACTTCTTTTAAACACTTGGTTTTAACTCTCATGTCATATCAACTATAAAACTCTTTCAGTGTTAAATTAACTATTCTTAGTGTTAAATCTATCTTTCATCTTTTTGTTTATTTCGTAATTCTATTTATGAGCATGTGATGCCGACTTGTAATTGTTTTGCCTTTTCTGTTTAATATCACCCAGATTATGTTGTTTTTCTATTGCCAAACTCTTATTTGCAAATGGATTTGTATGTGTATTTTATATTTGCATATATGTTGTTACAAGTATGCCTATAGATACATGAGGTAAGCCACAGCAAGTGTTTTTTTTTTATTTTTTTTTTATCTTAGTTTGTAATGGTTTACTTGTATGGTAGGAGGACCTGCTCGAAAACGAGATGTCACATCTCAAGCAGTTTATCCTTAAAAATAAAAAAATAAGTAAATTGGACCAACACCCCAACATTAACACTTTTAAATTTGCTGTGTACTTTCTGATTAAATTTTTTCCCTGAAACTGAACATAACCATAAGAAAAGAGATGTGCTGCACTTGCAGGAATAAGACATTGCAGGATCTTCATGAACCTTGACACCAGCAATGGAGGAGGCTAAGTCCTTTAAAGGTGGAGGTAACATTTCTAGAAAAAGCATTCAAGCAAGTTACATTTTGAAAAACAATAGTATTAATTTTAAGGTGCAACCCCGTTTCTTCAGCCCCCCCTTGAATCACAGAATCTGATGATTGTAGAAACTGCTACAACACCAGACGCAACGGGTACGGTCAAAGAAGCATAAAAACATGACGTTATCTTACGTGTTTGAACCATTGTTGGCACCTTTTTCATATTATCAAACACACCAGCAAAATCATCGGTTCAGTTTGAAGACCATCGTCTGAGCTGTCAATAAGTAGTTGGTTACCTTCATAATCATTTGTTGCAGCCCCAGGTACCATTGATGTTTCCTCTTGCCGGCACCAGGAATGGGCCTGCAGCCTACCTGGGTCCGACACCACCTGCAGAGGTGTTTGCTAAATCTCCTTGGATTCCTCCAACCGCTGTCGTAAACATTTCATAGAGAGGCTAAAAAGGACTAAAGAAAATAAATGTGTTTCATTTTGTTTCGCATACAGAAAAAAAAAACTGCTAAATAAAAACTAGTCACAGCAGGTATCTGCTCTGTAAATTCAGACAAGGTTATGAAAAAACCCAGAATATTGATGTTTTTGTCTTTTAGCTGTGCTGCTGCCTCGGTTTTCACTTCCCTCTTTACTCTCCCTAAATTAGATCGAGCTTTGTGCTCCACGGGTGAGTGTTTCAGCTCAGATGAGTCGACTCCTCGGGTCAAGACTCAAACTTCCTCCTACGTCCAAAATCTGAAGGAGCGACTTTGGAGGGCAGCTTTGTAAACACTCTGGACAAAGGAGGCTGATGGAAAACAAACCTGTAAACACGCTGAGCATCACCTGTCATCTGCATATGATTCAGCCTTTCACATCTCTACCTAAATGGCCTCAGCACTATTCATGCTTTGATTCACACCCCTTCATCATCCCACATGTTTGAGGTTGTTGTTGCAGCAGGGTCAGCAAAACAGGTGTGACCGAAACGACTATAAAGATGTGAATAACCCTCCGAGCGCTTAAATACCTGCTTCTCTCTGCCTGCCAGTTACAACTAATGAGCAGTGAAATGTCTCCGAGAGTCAAAAGAAGGTCCAGCTGCCTTCTCTTTAAAAGCACTTCCCCAGCCCTGGATGACTTGTGAAGCACAGTGTGAAGTATGCATGAGGAGGGTGTGTGTTTACCACATGGTCCTCCTCTTTAAACACAGCTTTGGCATTAACGTGAAAACTCGTTTGCGTTTCATCGTAAAGCTTCAGCCTCGGGTGTTTTCCACTGTGGTCCTTGTTTATTCTCAACCATTACTTCTATCCTCCTTCTCCAGAGTCTCCCTGAAGATCTGCTCCGTAGTTTCTGTTCATTTAAAGGAACATTTCAACAGTTTTTACAAACAGCAACGCTAAAAGCATGTCACATTTTTGGTTATTGGTTTATTAGCACAAGTTATGCATTCTAATAATTTTTATATCCAATCTGCACAGATAGAATAGAATAGAATAGAATAGAATAGAATAGAATAGACTTTATTGATCCCACAGTGGGGAAATTCACTTGTCACAGCAGCACCATCACTCAAAAGGTAATTAGAAGAAGATAAAAACAAGTATACATGTATATACACATAGTCAGTAATCTACTATTGTAATCCTAGATCACTAAAAAAACCACAAATAAAGATAAAAACAGACTTGGTACCAACACTATGCAGCATACTGTAAGAGACACAGACAACAGTGAGAATCCGTTGTTGCACAATTATAGAACACATGAATATTGCATTGGTGTTATTGTGAACCAGGATGATACCAGTACAGCTTAAACTGAACAGTTATAAACTCTTACAGCAGAGGGGATGAAAGATCTACGATAGCGCTCAGTTTTACATCTGGGATGTCTCAGTCTACCTTTGGAGGAGCTGTCCATGACCTCCACCGTGGAGTGCAGTGGATGGGAGGGGTTTCTTAAGATGGAGGTCATCTTCCCCAGCATCCTCCTTTCACACGTCTCCTCAACAGAATCCAGTGGGCAGCCCAGAACCGAGCTAGCTTTGGTAGCTAGCTTGTTCAGTCTCTTTCTGTCTCGGTCAGAGCTGCCTACACCCCAACAGACCACAGCAGAATGAATAACAGAGCCAACAACAGAGTGATAAAAGGATAAGATATTTAATAAAACATTTATTGCACCAATTCTCTTGCAAACAGTGTATTTAATTTATTAATAATTGTACATTATTTGTGCCCTGTATCTGTTCCGTCTCAGCATCGTTTTCACAAATACCGTAAATCCTCTAGTACAGGCCCGGGCCTTTATTTACTCAAGCGCATCCTGGTTCAGGAAGGAGGCCAGAATTAGAGGCAGGCCTCGATTTCAATTTGAGCAAAATAAACTACCAGTAGAATGAATAAAAACAAGATTTTGTGTCTATTTGAGTGGTGACTGAAGTCTCACGTGCAAATCAAAAGTGATGATTGGTGGGTTTCATTCACGTGACAGCGCCGCCGCGCTGAACTCAAACAGTAGACAGGAAGTGTTTTGCTCTACTATAAAACACAGCGTGAAGGATGAAAGTGAGTGTTCTAAACGAGCTGGCACAGACACGATATCTTCCTTTAGGTTATGACTCATTTAATTTTAAAAGTTGGACTTTTAATACATGCTGGAGGATTTACCCAACGCTGAAGCGATCGACGCAACAAACTCTCTCGTGTGGCAAATCTCATATTACACTGCAAACCAAAAGCCTTTTATGAGTCTGAAAGCCTACAACTATTTTATTTCAGGTTGGTTAACAGTTTAGAGATCCGGAGAAGCTTTAAATGACCGTTGTCCAAATTTCTGGTACATTTGTTTGATTTTATTAAGGTATGATTGCCACGTTACAACAGTGAGCTAACTGCTAAAAACATTAGCATGCTAAAAGCTATTTGCGGTGAGGACACGTGGAAACAGTATCAAACTGTTTACCTGCTGTTTTTGTAGCTGCGTTTCTTAATAACTGTTCAAAAAAACGCCCTAAAAAAACTTTAGTAAACCCTTAGTGATCACTGCAAACTAGCATTTTCCATTCTGTTTCTGCTCATCTTGCAGCCGGAGATCATGATCCACTATTCCGTCTTCGTTCAGTAAGTTTCTGTAAGTCCTTTGTGGCGCTCTACTTTCGGGACACGAAAAAACCCCGTTGTTTAATAGTAGCCCCGGCCACTATTAGAGACCGGCCTGTATTTACCCCCGCTGACAGCGAGACCGGCTAATGTAGGAGACCCGGCCAGTAATGGAATGCAGGCCAATATTAGAGGATTTACGATATCTAATTCTGGCATAGCTGGATTGTAAGCAAATTTAGGATTTTTTTTCTATAAGCATGTTTTATTTTGTATTAAAATAAGATTTGAATCTAAAAACTATTTAGACCTTTTAATTGTAGAAGCAACATTTTTAGGTTCTAATCTCTGGAAGACAGAAAAATTCTGGAATGTCATCTTTTTCCTGACATACCCGCCCTAAAATGTGTTTCACAAGGAGCACTGTTTTTTTAATCAAATGTCCAAGACATTAATATTATTTATGTTTTTTATTCCTTACATACATACTATATAACTCATTTATATTTGAACAAACTGCAGGAGCCCAGAAATATGCTGTTTGAAGTCTTCTTTACTGAGAACTTTGTGGAATTATTTGTAAAAGTAATTATACCGCTGGTCTATCACAGAAAGTCTCAATAAAAATAGCTTGTGGATGTAGGGTGTCAAAATGTGTATAAGTTCAAGGGGAAAGAATCTTTACAATACATTGTAAATAGCGCATTAGTATTTATTTTTAAGGTAAAATTGTGGGTGGCTTTATAGGCTTGACAAATGGTAATTTACGAATTTTGTGCATATTGCTTTGCTTGTTGGAAACCAGAACAATTGAGATTATTTTCAGGTTTTTGATCACTTTCTGCAGCTTTTACCACAGAAGGGTTGCAGTCATGGGTGGGAGGCAGGGAACACCGCCACACAGCCATTCACACAGGCCCGGAGGGCATTTTAGAGTCATCGATTAACCCAACATGCATGTTTTTGGTCTGTGGGAGGAAACTGGAGAAAATCAATGCATGCACGTGGAGAATATGCTAACTTCATAACCGGGATTCGAACCCGTGAGCAACAGTGCTGCCAACTGCACCACCATGCAACCTGTTTTTTCCTACTCTGTCATTAAATTTGTGCTGAAAACTTAAAGGCTTGAGATAAAAACGATCAATTTTGCTAAATAAGCTGCAGTTTCTATAAGAGGATTTACTTTCTTGGTATTTTGATATGTGATTATCACATTCATCATCGCCCTCTACTGGCACGGCAACGTCCCTGTCTGAGTGGAGATTTTTTTTTTCAAACACAGAAATATGTGTTTTTTTTAAAAAAACATCCAAAGTAGTGTTTCTGGTGCTTAAATCAGAGCCCGCCGACACGTTGACTTGCACATTTTTGTGGTAAATGTCTGAAAGAAAGAGAAGGAATAAATTTGATGCCACAACAGGACAAAAAAGTTTTTGACAGTAACTGGATTCACAATAAAAAGTATCGTCTTACTTAAAACTTGTGCTGAGGTTTTTTGTTTTTTTTGTTTTTTTGTGAATATAAGGAAGCTAAAAAATATGCCAACAGTATCAAAAAAGGTCAGTAACAATGTGAAGAAGGAGAAATTTCCCCCCAAACTGCCATGGGTATAAATCCTGTCAGGAAAAAAAGAGCTGTCAAGACTCGGTTATCCCTTCATCCCCAAACGCTCCTCTCCACCGTACTCTCCTCCATCCCTTCATCCCGGTACCTAACTCCCATCAAACCTCACGCTGACTGACAGCCGTCCCTGTGAGGCCTTGTTTTCTGAGGAAAACACACTCACACACACGCTCACGTGATGCGTCGGCGTGGCGCCCCGCTTGTGTTTGGCTCGGTTCTGACAGGCCGGCGTTGGTTCATGTTAGCCTGCAAGTGTTTTCAGGGCTTCAGGGGTCAGAGCCTACCTCTGACGGGTGTGGTCAAGCAGAAAGCACAGAGAATGTCCGTGCACGTGTGCGCACGAGGTGTTAATAAACTCCTTCATGTGTGTGTGTGAGAAATGTTGAGGCAGCATGTGGAATCGCTTAAGTTGCTCTAATTGTATACTGCGGGGATGAAGCAAACAGCAGTAAAAATGATTGTTTTGCAGTTTTCTTTCAAAACTGTTCTTTTATTTTTTTACATTTCGTGACATTTCTGTTGAAACAGCCGTGTCGCATCAGGAACCGTTGGGTTTGAACGTCTTCCGCAAAGTTTTAGGATGAAAGTGAATTTCACTTTCCGTCTTTTACAATAAGTGAGTGTTTTAACTTTAGAGCTTTGACTGACAGAAAGAAAATCCTCAAATTGGCTCAGACGTAGACAAAGGAACTGCCAATTCAGGTTATTGAAATCAACAAACTAGAGCTACACTGATGAGAGAGAGAGAGAGAGAGAGAGAGAGAGAGAGAGAGAGAGAGAGAGAGAGAGAGAGGGAGGGAGAGGGTGGCAATAGTCTAACTTTTAAAACCCTGTAAAGGTGAAAAAGGGTGTGTGATAAAGAGAAATGGACTACAGCAGCAAACTTATCACCAGCAAGAACAATAAGAGAACAGTAGAGCGTGTGTGTGTGTGTGTGTGTGTGTGTGTGTGTGTGTGTGTGTGTGTGTGTGTGTGTGTGTGTGTGTGAGAGGCTCCTGAGAGGGAAGACAAAGATCCTGTTTACCCTCCGTTATTTTTGTCTAAGAACAGCCGCTGTCCCATAAAGCTGCACCCCCATTTATAACCGGAGCATCAGAGGTCCACTGGAGGTCTTAGAGACCGGTCCAGGATTCCAGTTTGGGTTAGAAGACATAGTCGAGTTTAAAATAGATCCTAGACGGGATTTAAAATCTTCTGCCGCATCATTCTGAGTGTTTTTCACACGCCGTCGTCCACATTTTGTCATGATTGTGCACCAGACACGGCTACGGTTTTCTCCCTCAGCCGTCACTTTATTTTCCAGAGCAACTTTCTTAAAATCCCACAGAGGAAAAGGAGCCAGCAGGCTTTAAGCTGTCCACTAAGTCTAAGCTGTGTGTTCTCGATATGTCTGAGGCGCTTCTCACAGCTCTCTCTTGCCTCTGCTCCAGCCACGGGAGTTTTTGCATCTTTTTCTGCCTTTTCCATCAATGGAAAGTGAGGGGGAAAAATAACAGGATAGTTTAAACCTGCAGCATGCATTATGGAAAGCCCAGCAGAGTCAGTAATCAATCCAAGCAGGTAAAGTCACTGGTTAGCCTCAGCTTGAAGTTCATAACGATTATCTTTCCCTCTTTCTCATTTCTTCTTATTTTATTCTCCCCTTCCTTCACACACTCCGTATCTGTCTCCTTACCCCACCCCCACCCCCCGCTCGCCTGCCTGCCTGCTGCTTACAACCACACAGCTCATTTTGGTCCCGTTTCCTCGCCTGCTCACTGGAGCCTGAGAGGACCTGAACACACACACACACACACACGCAGCATCCTGCCAGCTCGTGTGTGTGTGTGTGTGTGTTTTAGATCACTGGTGTATTTATCCAACATGTGTGTGCATGCATGTGTGTGTGTGTGCATGCGTGCGTGCGTGTGTGTGTGTGTGTGTGTGCATGCGTGCGTGTGTGTGTGTGTGTTGGTTAGAGCTGAAATCTACTGAACCAAACCCGCTTCATCCTCTTATCACACAAGTCCACCTTAACATGCAAATGCACACAAATTGATTTGTTTATTGATTTTGTGATTGTCTTACGCTACACACACACACACACACTTGTGGAGTATGTTTTACAACGTGTGTGGATCGCTGTAAGAGTGGGGGTAGCAACCACACATACAGCAGCCCCATCAGTCTTCCTAATTGAGTTATACTTTCCCGTTTACTCGGGACTTTCCTGTAAAAACAGGAAACTTTGCTGTTTTGCATTTCATTTTCCAACAAGCTCATTGATTCAGGGACGGCCGAGGCCTGCTGAATTTGAAATAAGCAGTTTTTGTCTGTAGGCTGGTTTGAAATCTCCTCAGTGGGACTTCAGATCTTCACCACCTCTAGATGCTTACGCATATTAAGTTGCTGCCACGTGATTGGCTGATTATCTGTTAACAGGTTATTGAACAGGTGTTTCTAATACATAAAACATATACAATGTATGCTACCCTCTAAACCCTTTATCCAGTCTTATTTACTGATGGAAACTTTCCCCAGTGACCCGTTTTCTCCTCTCTCCTTCCTCCCGTTTGTCCCGTAGGTGTAGCGGAGGTGATAGTTCTGGTGGGGGGGCGTCAGGCCATCGGCATGAACCAGCGCTCCTTAACAGCTGTCACGTGTTTTAACCCCCAGAACAGTAAGTGGTACCCGCTGGCTAGCCTGCCCTTCTACGACCGCGAGTTCTTCAGCGTCATCTCAGCGGGGGACAACATCTACCTGTCAGGTGAGCTAAACTGTTCGTGCTGCTGCATGCTTTTAACAGCTCAGAGTAGGGGGGGCATGTACAACCTTTGCAGTTATCCTGCTGCTAAGATGATGCTAATATCAGATGAGCTTTACTTCTAGCCAAAAAACAGCTAGCTTTAATTTTCTAATGAATGAAACTCCACAACACTCCTCCTAATTGTTTCCTTTAAAGGAAACTAACCAAGAAGTGGACTACTGGTGTTATTTATTTATTCATTTATTTATCTCTAAGCCAGGGGCGGATCTAGGATTTTTCTGAGTATGGGGCCATCAAGAGGCCAAGTTTTAGTCCAGCATTCTGACACAATATTTCATGTGAAAATTTCTATTTGGTTCATTAGCACCACTAGTGTTTGGACTTGAAATTGCATCCACCTATAATCTGATCATCACGCAAAGGACAGATGGCACTTCATGGGGCCTATCAAGCCCTTTTTATGAGACACACCATGCCGGCAAATCAGCGTAATATTGCTGCTATGGTGTGTCTTATGAACGTGCCGTGGCGGCATGGCGTTGCAGGAATTTTGCGGCATTCGAGCCGCCACGCTTGATAGTAATATTGCTGCAACACCGGTCTTGTGGGTGCAGATTACACATTGGCACAACATGGGGTGTCATGATCACGTGGGGAGTTAAGCCTAATTTATGCTAAGGACACACGCAACAACATTATCCGTGGTTGCAAGAGCTCTCCGATAGGCCTGCAAGGACAGACGGAGTCAAGCTCTCTTTTCTAAACATTCGTCCAACGAGACGGAGAGCGCAAGCTTGTGATTGGCCAGGATGCCACTTGCTTTAAGTACGTAAACAGCACCGCCATCGCCACCTCAAAAAATTAAAAGAGAGGTGAAGATATCTAGCGGCAGACACGGAGCAGCTTGAAGAATACCTCGTGGAAAATATTAAAGTTTATTCACCCATGACTGGAGGAGTATAAAGATATGCAGCAAACATTTTATTCATGGGCGGGAAATGTGGGTTTAGAGGTGGGGAACCCATGAAGAGGTGGAGGAGAATAAGGGACAAATTTGTCCATGTTAAAAAGTCTCTAAAATACAAAAGGCACAATGTAAACTGCAAATATAAACTGTAAATGCACCAGCTTGGACCAGATACATGACAGGATACCCCAGAAAAGCGATACGCCCTCTGTTGTCCTGGCGGGGAACTGCTTTGCAGCACTCTCCAGGTGACAAAGTCCGAAAGTAAAACGTCTCCATCAATGCTTGTGCGTCTCTGCCTCGGGGAGCTGATGGAGAAGCATAAATTAGGCTTTACTGCCGAGCTCTGGCCAGCAACTATATTGAAAATGAAAGTAAACACGGGCATAATTTTCACTTTTTTAAACAGAATCAGCCGAGATGATAAACTGGAGCGATGCAGAGCTCCAGGAGCTTATCTCCGTAAGCTGGAGCTCAGATCTCCATAGGCTGCACAGGGATGATGGAGGACAGACACCTTTAGGAGCTTAACTTAAAGAGTGCAGCTTAGATCCCAATAAAAAACAAGTTATGTCCAAGATACACAGAAGACCGCCCCCATACCCCATTTATACCGCCGTCGCGTAATCTTTTGTAAAAAGGACACGTGTTGCGCCACATTACCGCCACGGTCTGACCACTTATAAACGACCAAACTGATGCCGCATCGGCATTGTGGCAAATTGGCAGCATTGTTTTATAAAAGAGGCTGATGATTTCAGCAGGGGTCCATGCCCTTGTGGCCCCACCCCTAGATTTGCCAATGCTCTAAGCCAGGGGTGCCCAATCCTGGTCCTGGAGGACCGGTTTCCAGCATGTTTTAGTTCTTCCTCTGCTCCAGCATACTTGACTCAGTGGTTGAATCACCTGCTGATTGGAATCAGGTGTGTTGGAGCATGGACAGAACAAAAACATGATGGATACTGGCCCTCTAGAACCAGGATTGGCACCTCTGCTTCAAGCTAAAGTAGTTTTAAACATTATTGCAGGACAGCTGCTTGATTTGGGCTTTCTTGCTCCTACAGATTTGCGTTCTTCCTGAATCTGTAATTTAAGAGCATCGCGGTTCCAAAGTCAGTCAGAAAACATGAAATCTTTCATTTCATTTGTTAAATGTGGAATTTGACAACCACGTGTTTTTGTCTGCTGAACCTGCAGACCATTGCTCGATTCTTGTGACCTTCCTGCAACATTTAAAGAGTTTTAAAGTTACAGAGACCTGAAAAAGTTTCCACATGTGGCTTTAAAAGTCTCTCAGCTCAACACCTTTAATGTCTTTCTTTTGGGGAAACGCGTTTCTGATTACCTTCTGTGAACGTTTTTTTCTATTTTCTTTCATTTAGCTTCACTTCTGCTCAAGTTTATTTTGTGGCACCTTTAAGCTGCTCTTTTTCTCCCTCCTCAGTGCATTGTGCACCGGGCCCAGCCCTTCACACTGCACTGAGGAAATGCAACAGGATTTGTCCTGCGTGTGCCTTTCCTCTCCCGCTTCTTTCATATAAATGTAAATTTGTGTTCGGGCTTTGGAAACAGGTCTGCATGTGTCTACCAGGAGTCGCTCAGCCAGCGGGGAAATCAGAGCTTTGCGGGACAGCCAATCAGGAGGCGCCGTTCTGTAACCTTCCTCTCAAGCTGCATCAGGGTCACTGATGGTGTTACAAGTCCGAGTACAGCGTCAAAAGGGCTGATTTAAGAACAAGCATATTGTTTTTGGCTGCTTGGTTGGCTAGTCAGCACAACCTTAAACCGCTTCTGGTAGTTCCAGTTATCCTGCCTTCACTGGTGAATGTGGTGCAGACTCAACAAAGGCTGATGGGTTTTAAACAATAACAGCTGTGATTTTTGTCATCATTTTGTGAGAAGCTGTCGCTCACAAACCAAATGTTGGTTTAAATTACATTAAATATACTCTCTTAAAGAGCAAATTGCAGGTTAGAGCCTCCCTTGAACCAATGTTTAGAGAAACATAATAGGAACTCGTTCTATATAAAAATGTATACATACATAAATTATTTAGGCTTTTAGAGTCATTTTTGTGAGAAAAATGTTTTTTTCTGCCAAACCTGAAGTGACGTCAGCAAAGGGAGTCCTGTTAGCTTAATCCAGAAAAAAATATGGATTCTAATGCGGCTCTGACACAGAGGAAGCTTTAAATGTTTATAATTATACTTATGGAGGACCACAACCATACAGTTATGAGTCTGCTGCACGTCTCAGAGAGCAGAGACAAGCCGGAGGGAGAAACGATCGGCTAAAGAGAGAAATTGAGCTGTGATGTGAGGAGCAGCAGGTGTCTTGGTGAGTTAACGATGTTAGCTTAAACGGTGTTAGCTTTAACTCGTGTGCTAACATCACAATATTGTACAGATTACTATCATGTAGCAGACAATTCAAATAGTATCGGTCAGTTAATATAACATTAATACTTGACAATAATAAATTATAATGAGCGTCTGTCAGCTGTCTCATACTCGTTAATATCCGTTCACGTAGCGTAGTTTAGCACTAGAGGGAGAGAGAGACACCTGTCATCCTGTTCTGGAGCTCAGGGCGGGCTGCTGTGAGCTAGTTCTGACCCAGAAACCAGCTCTACTGTCCTGCTGGTATTTTTTAAAAGCCACCCATCCTCTTCTGGAGGTCGGGTGATTCTGACCTGGATCCGACCCTGATCTGGGCTCCAGGAACCCACAGTACATTTTTGAAAACCCCGCCACGGGTCTCTGGAGGCCAGCGCGGACCTCCCTGAGCTGGTTCCAATGCTGATCTGGGCTCCAGGAGCCTGCAGGCTATTTTTAAAAGCCTCCCATCCTGTTCTGGGGGATGGGAGACTTGTTGAACTCCATCACACCGGTCTGAAGTGCGCACCACAACGACCACGTTTTTCACAGCTGAAGCAGAAGATTTTCTTATTTGGAAACTGGTGGACTTGATATCCAGACAGGCTGGAGTTTCTACAGCCTTCACAAACAATATTTTATCAAAACGAACACAATCCAAAGCTAGTGAACACACACACTGACTGGATAACACAGCCTCTCAACTCTAAAACTACCCACTCTCCACACTGAGCTGAGGCAGCACCTAGCTTACATCAGAGGCTAAGATTTAGAAAAAAGAGCGTTTTTAGAAGCTTTGCTGAAAAAGGCCACTTTTTACTCAAAAATCTGTGCTGTTATGTATTTTAAGATGAAATATCCACAATAAGCATTTCAAATAGTATTTTTTTGACAGCATTTTATATGAATTTAAAAAAAGTTAACCTGCAATTTGATCTTTAATCTCTAAATACAATAATGTCTTGTGCACTTGCATGTGATAGTGCCCATGATTTCTCATGAAGCAAAGTTCAGAGGAGCTTTCACTCCGGGCCAAAGTGGATTTTCCAAGGAAAAAAACTCTGGTCTGTTTAAACAGCTCAAAAATACATGCAAATGTTACTTTATAAACTGTATTACTTGGTAGTTTTTGCAGAAATATTGTGAATTTACAGTCAAAACGACCAAAGATTCACAGGAAGTGCTAATGCTAGCTGTACATTTTGACGTAATCAAACCACTTCCTGCAGGTAACGTGATAAATGTTCCCAACCTTTCCACAGATCCACCCGATCAGAGTTTAGCTCTACAAACTCTCTTCCCACCAGAAACTCACACCAACATGCAGATTTAATCCCAAGCATCACTGGCTCATGTAAACTTCTGAAGTTCTTCAAAGAGTTTATGGTGCCACCGGGGAGTTAACATGTTGAATCACAATTAAGAGCCCTTATTATGCATTACAGGAGGCACCGAGTCGGGGGTGATGGTGGCTGACGTGTGGTGCTACATGTCCCTGTTGGACAACTGGAACTTGGTGTCCCGGATGACCGTGGCCCGCTGCAGACACAACAGCCTGGTGTACGACGGCAAACTGTACACCCTCGGAGGACTGGGCGTGTCTGGGAACCTGGACCACGTAGAGAGGTAAAAGTTCCCCCCGTCCCCGCTGAGCTCTAACCCCCGGTTTTACTGCTATCTCTGAACGTGGGCAGTCCTGCAAAAGTAGGTGAATGCAAAGCAACACAGATATGAGCGAATAAATATTCTCTCTGCACAGCGACATGTGGCAGATGGTGAGGCATGCAGTAGTGCGGTGCAGCATATTGCAAAAGTGGTTGGACAGGTTTGTTAGCATTTTCTAGGTGAGCAAGAGGTGCAGAGGAGTGGAGCTGAGCTGGAGAATATTAAATGGCCACAGCTGTGAGTGTCGCGGCGCGGCGGAGTGGCTTCTTTTGAGAGTGAGAAGATTTACTTTCAGAAGTCAGAGTGGTGCGCCGTGTCTGATTCCATCCACTTCAACGTCAAAACACATCACCAACACTTCATCTGAAGGTTGTACATCATGCCCTATTCATCTGGGGCTTCTTATTTTTCACTGAGCCGATTGAAAGTCCTTCAGCACAAAGCCAGCCAAAGGCAGACTTCTCATGGAGTCTAATGATTTCCTGTTGGTGCAAAATGTGAACAAGAATCAGCCTGATTTATTAGTTTGATTCATTTTGCCGCTCTCGTTTTAACTCAGCTTTCCATTTCTTATTTTCCCCTCCAACCTGAGCTGATGTGTGTGCTTCGGCAGAGGGAGGGAGGAGATACCCCCAACACACACACACACACACACACACACACCTCTGCACAGCAAAGCAAGATTAACCAAAGCAATCAAAAGAACATTACTGAGTATATTAGAGCAGGCCGCTGCCGCTCATTACCTAGCAGCTCAATTGATCTCCGAAGCTGTTTGCAATGCACAACAGTCCTCCAAATGAAACAGCCTAATTTGATATTTCCCCATAATGCTGCTATACGGTGTCGTTATGACTGGGAGTAGATGGAATATTTGCCCCGTAATGGAAACGCATTTGATTCATCTGTCTCCGAGCTGCTTAATTTGAGGGCTGTCGATGCGTCCGGGGCTTTTGCGGCTCCGAAGAAATCAGCGTTTCTGCACGGTGTTTGTTTGTCGGCGTTCTTCCCCCTCATGTGCGTTTTTGTGCGATCGTGGAGCTTCTCTGAGGCCCTCAGCAACTGGACTCAATTAGCAGCACCGTAAAAGCCGTAACCTACTTGGACTCCTTTCGAGAAGGCTTCCTCCATCTGGTGCTGGTGCCTCGGCGAGGGGCAGCGGGAGGTTGCACAGGGGAGAGAATAATTACCCAAACACACACAAACAACTCAGGCTGGATATTGGAGGAGTTATGAAGAAAAAGCTCCGTGTTGAAGCTAACAGCGAGCCATTTGAAGCGCAGGGTCAGAGCTGGTGTCACCTGCATTATAAAAGCTGACGGGCCTCTCAACATGTTTGGGAAATGTTTGGAGCCTGTCAATGGGCTTGTTTCCAGGCAACACAGGCTTTTATTTTGTATTCCTCCCAAAAAAGCATCAAATGGTGCTGGGCTCAGAATTGAGTGAGAAAGTCTTAAAATTCATAAAAGTGAAAAATAAACATAATCTTTGAGCGGACGTGGACTGGATGTGTTCCTGACTTATCTGCTGGTATTCTGAAAAATGCACATTTTTACTTGTTTTATTGTTCAGACTTTTATGATAATGAGCACAGATGTATTATTCATGGTTCAGATACCCATTTAAAACGTGTTAGTGTAGGTTTTTTTACTGACTAGATGTGTTGACCTGCTGTGAATGCCTTAACCGTCAACTTTGCTGCTGAAATATTGATTAAGCAGCTGGCAGACACGGTCAGTGGGAGCTGTGTGGACATTTGTAAAGATCAGAACATCCAACTGTATTTGGAGGAAGTAAGGGTCAAAAAGGTAGTAAATATTTAGCTTCTTACAGAAAGAATTGGCAGACAGTCTTTAACGTAGCTTTAAAAACCTGGACAGAGCATTCCTGCGTAATACCTTGATGGGGCACAAAACTAAAAAGCAAGCTCCCCAATAGTTTCTGCTAGCTTTAGGGGTTTTTGAAGGCCCTGAGATGGGAGAGCACGGGATGGAACATAGAGGTGCACAATGTTACGTTTGAGCATCGGCATTGTGGTGTATGTATGCTAGTCACATCTAATGTTAAGGGTACCTGACATGCATGCAGAGAGTCACAACCCGTACTCAGTTTGCAGAAGCAGATGTGAGATTTTGTTGTTTTCTGAATTTCATTGGTGATTTGACTCTTCACCTGTTGGAAGATGGCGATCAAAAGTTAATATGAGGATGCTATAACAAACGTATTTGAAGGATATTATTAATGCTTTCAGTGGTTTACTAAGTTGGATTGTGGACGTAAGACTTGGTGTGGACTAAAACTCTTATCGGAGGACATTATTTGGACCCTTGTAAAATTGAGATGTCTCTATTCTGTCATTGATATGTGGGTTTGAACGGTGTGCTGGACATTATTTTGCATTTCTGAGTGATTTGACAAAAGCGTTTACTGAGTCTACAGTTATGATTGTATCATGTTGCAAAAAAATAAACAATTTGATCTGGAAGAATGTAATTTATCACCTGCAGTGCGTGAAACGCCAACGGGTTAATTGCCAACCAGGTAGCAGGAATGCAGCACAACTTAAAGTGCTATTTAAGTCATCTACTGAAAATTCCTGTTTTTTATATTGCAGTATATGTCGCAGGGTTAGAAAAATTGGAGTGTGAACATTTTCTATCATGCAGCCTCTTAAACCTTGCAGGTGAAAAACAGGCAGGACCTTAAAATCTGCTGGAACCAGACAAGACAACCCGAGAAGACATTTCATTATTGTAATGAGCTCGTATTCCCAGTTCCTTTAAAATGTGAGCTGCAGCCTTCTGTTATATCTGTACACCTCTGAAACATTTCTCTTCCCAGAAAGGAGAATATTACAATGATAAATGTCTAAGATCTTTACCTCGTCCCTCCAGTTTATGACTTAGAGTTAGGGTTAGAGCTGCTGTTAGGGTTACATCAGTTTTGGGACGATCATTTAATGGTTCAGTGTAACTTTGCAGGCTGTAATTATTCCTTCATACAGCCACTTTTTCCTATAATAAATAGATGATTCTACAGGGTTGGCCATTTATATAATAACTCATGAAAGAATAAAGTTACGTTAAAACCAAGCACACCATTGTTTTTCTTGTGACATTACCAATAAGTTTGATGTGTCACATGACCCTCTTCCTATTGCAAAAACAAAAGTTGGATCCAAGATGGCTGACTTCAAAATGGCCACCATGGTCACCACTCATCTTGAAAAGTTTGCCCCCTCACATATACTAATGTGCCACAAACAGGACGATAATATCGCCAACCATTCCCATTTTATTAAGGTGTATCCATATAAATGCCCCACTCTGTAAATAAAATCTATGTTTCAGACATTCAGCTTTAATATTTTACAGGTATAAGACACATCTCAGTAATAAAAACTCATAAAAGAAAGGGTTTTTTAGTCATTACTGAGTAGAAATACATACAAACCTGCTTTCTGAATTGCATCAGATTCTGTAATAAGTTACAAGTGATGCAGGGAATCGTGTGGAAAGACTTGTGTGGATTTCTGATGTGTGCTCAAACCACAAAAACAAGAATACATACACGCTAATGTAGTTGTGTCGAAGTGTGCATACGCATGAATCCAAGCATCTTTCTCCTGCATCGCTATGGAACAGAGCATAAATGAGGCAAAACCAGACAGGTCTCTCACGTAGATAAATGCAAACATGCCCTGCATGTGTGATGTTTCTCTGCACAACATAAACCAGGTTCCTATAAAGAGAGTTGGAGACACTCCTACGTGAGGTAGAATCGTGTTTGGGAAGCTGTCCTCTGACAGCTAATATCTTCTTCTAAGACTAATGCTGTTTTTTCTGCACTCATTTATTTATCCGCTCATGTAACTGCATCCATGATTGTATTAGTTCATCTTGGGTCTCTAATGGGTTCAGTAATTGGTTTGATATCATTAACAGCTTCCCACGATACCACATAAGTGTCGCCAACGCACGTGCCAGGTATGAAGTTGATTTGTGTTTGTGCACTTTTTGAGAAAATACTTTGTTAAAGGCAAGAAAATTAGTCAAGTTTGAGTTCAAATTTCATCTACATGTAGACGTAGGGTACGTCTACGCTTTAGTATGAGGGACGAAACCTTCAAACTGAAATTCACATTTAATTTTATGTCCACGTGATTTGTCTCTTTGCCGGTCTCACTCTGTTGCCTCAGCCAGAGGCCATAAATTCAGTAGAGTTAACTACGCAACAGGAGGAGTACCTAGGCCTCTGACACTTAGCACTCACTTGTCTGCCGAAACTGTCAGAACAGGACAGATAAAACAAGATTGTGTAGAAATTAGGGGTGGGACTAGATTAAAAAATTAATCTAATTAATTAGAGGCTTTGAAATTAATTAATCTTGATTAATCTTGATTAATCACATTTTAATCGTTCAAGAAAATTTGCCACGGAAAAAAAAAAATTTAATTAAAAATAATGAGACAGAGAATCAAACAATAGTCATTGACATTATTATTGTAAACACAAGATCTTTTAATTTCTAAAAAAATGCTTTTAAATTGTATTTCAATTCAAAACAGGAGAAAATATATGTATATCACTGGCAAAAATAGAAACAGACCTAAAAGTACAATACTATTTTAAATACATTTTGATCATGGTATTGTCTTTATAATAATAATAATAATAATAATAATAATGGGTTGATAGAATGTGTGTGCAATTTGATTTGATTTAGCATCATTAGAGACAGAAATGAAGGCAAAAACACATGAAAAGTGATTTCTGATCAATCATTTGTATTGTATGTTTTAGTTGTGTTTGGAGCACATGAAAAAGGTTTAACTGGTCTTGTAGCCAAGGTTCTGAGCTTTCTTTAGAGGTGCAGCTTGACTATATTGATATTTAGGGCATGTATTATGCTACTAAATTTCAACATCCCCCATTTGGGGGACCCTCAGGCTTAAAGGGTTAAATGCGTTAATTTTTTTAACGTGTTATTTTTTTCTAATTAATTAACCATAATTAACGCATTAAATTCCCACCCCTAGTAGAAATACTGTACTTTTTGGGGGGTCTTTTTTAGAATGTGCAGCAGTATATTTAAAGAGAGGAAATCCCACATTATTTTTGTTCACCATAGTCTTATTTAGGTTGAAAGCTCGTAATTACGTACACATGCACAATTCCCTACATCTGCATCTGCATCTGGAAATTGTCCACAGCTTTACTAAACATTCAGGTTTATTTTAGGATCGAATAATAATTCAGGATTAACTTTGTTTTTAACCCTTTGCTTCATGAGTCAATCAAAAACCAGCATGTTTTTCATTTTTTTGGCTAATGCTAAAGCGTTTTGTTGTTTGATGATTTAAGTGATGATATTAAAAATTAATAAATAAAATTGGTGCTTGCTACTTATGATGCTTAGATTCTCCACCAGAGAGCAGAAGACGTATCTGGCTTTAGATGCAGCTGTTTTTTAGGGAATGTACTGACAGTGTTAAGGAGGTAGAGCTCTTAGAAGCATAGATGTTTCAGAAATGATGATATGACATAATATTGTTAAATTACACGTTTTTATTATATGTTTACATCACTTATGAGTCTGATTTGATTTGAATTGGCTGCTTTTATCTCCCTTCACAAAAACCAAAGTAATACCTCTACCAGATGATTCTCTTTGCTTTTTACCAACAGAAAATCCTTTTACCGACCTGAGGCGAGACCTCGGGGGTTCGCCCTCACTGCCGAGGATAAAGTTGGACTCAACAACATTAATACAATAAAGAGAGCTCCTTTTAGAGAGGAGAAGAGCTCGTTTTGTTCTTACACATGAAAATCTGCATCCATCAATAATAAATGTGTCCCTGTTGATCTCAGTCGGGTTTTGCTGCTACATCCTTATGGCACCTCTCTCTCTCTCCCTCTCTCTCTCTCTCTCTCTCTCTCTCTCTCTCTCTCTCTCTGTTTCTTTCTCTCTCTCTCTCTCTCTCTGTCTGTTTTTTCTCCCTCTCTCTCTCTCTTTCTCTCTGTCTCTCTCTCTGTCTCTCTCTTTCTCTGTTTCTTTCTCTCTCTCTCTCTCTCTCTTTTTCTCTTTCTCTTTCTCTCTCTCCCTCATTGTTTCTCTCTCTCTCCCTCTCTCTCTCCCTCTCTTTTCTCTCTCTCTCCCTCCCTCCCTCTCCTCTTGTCTGTTTGAGGCTCTGCCACGGTGCTGCAGCTCTGTCAGTCTGCCATATTTATCATTTTACACTGTTCCTTTTAAAAGCTGCTCTGTGATACATACGTTTATTTCCAGACAACTCACCACAGTGGAGATGTTTAAAAGTGACAGAGCAACTTCATTTATTTCAGGGTGAGATGCATAAACGGTGCGGTGGGCCGGGCGTCGCAGCTTCATACGTCTCCACGTTTGTTTTTGCTGAAGAGGAATGAGCTGTTTTTTTTTTTGGGAGATTAAGGAGGATTTGTGAACAACAGGCAGCTGGTCTGTCAAATTACCTTGAAAGGCAGGTGCTATAAATCATATGAATCCCAACAGCTTGGTGAAGGGCGCGACAGATTAACGGCAGAACTTTTACACGACTCAGACGGGATTTAAATTCTTCAAATTGTTATTCTTTTTGGGGAAACAAGAGTCGGATTAATTCCCAGAAGGTTTCTCCGAATCTGCAAAGTCTTTGTGTTTGTTTGTTTCAGCCTGCAGCCACGATGACCCGACCAGCTCATGCTCCTACTGAACAGCTGTGATCTGAATACTGCTTTATTTTAAAACCTTGACATCCCACGCACAAGTGCCTAAAGTCTGCTGCCTCACACTCTGCAAGCTCTTTTTCAATCTTAACACTTTACATGTGAATCACTGTGTAAGTCTCACAGCGAGTGAAAAGCAGCAGCTGAAGGATATTAAGATCAATTTCAGGCCATTTCTCCAAGTATTTGTCCATATTGAGGTTGATAAATGAGCCCCATTAGAGGCTGATCTTTAATTTTTGCAGCTAACTACCAGATTTGGCAAGTGAGTCTCTGCTGTGGCTACAACTCTGAAGAGAGGGGAGACTAGAGCAGGGCTGCAGCTAGTCAATAACAGGAGTAATTCCTGGTCAGTGAAGATAAGAGAACAGTTTGTCTTTTCCTTTAGTTTTTATTTCTGGCTTTTGCACAGGGAGGAAAAACTGAACACATCTGCAGAGCAGTTGCAATGTGGAGAGTTAATATTAGAGAAATATGAATCAGTGCTTTGTGAGTGGCTGATGTGGGCCTGAAGGTCAGAGAATCACATAAAGAGGTTGATTCACTCCGATCATACGCTGATTGTGCTTTTGCATTTTGCAGCGTTTTAGCTTTTCATGTTATCCTGAGAATTTTAACTTTACAGAATACGTGGAAAACTGTTGCAGACTCGAACTTTTCCCGTGATGCAGGGGCAACTCTAGGAAGTTTCCAAACAGAGGCCAGATGGGGGTCGCTGATAATCAGGAGATTACACACCCAAAACAAAATCAGGATTTCAGGAGTTGTATTATGATGTGGTCAGATATGGGTCATTAGAAAAATGCATCAGTCTGAGGGTTAAAATCTACTTAAGTTTCCTACTTTAGCATACACAGACAAAAAATGATCTAAGTATAAATAAATACACACACACTAAAGCTGAACTTTAATCTATTTATCTACTGAATATTATGCATATTATGACCTGAGGGATTCGTCATTCTATGGAAGTGATCGATAATGACAGACTAATGGGGCTTTCACCTGTATTTGTTGTTTTTTTAAGCTGGTGAGTTGAGCATGTAATCAAGCACCCAGTGGAGCTGTTCAATTTTTACTTTCATTTATTTTTTTCATGCTTTTATTTAGTCATTCATTCCAAACGACATGCACTTCCTGTCCCTTCCTACATCTTGTTGCGTTTTAAAAAGTCAGAGTGAGTGAAGCTGGCAGAATGAGGGCTAAACACACTGGCTGCATCATAAAGATGCACTAAAAATCTTATTTTCTTAACTTTATTCTTTTTTCTTCCATTGACACATTTTAAGTTCACTTACATCAGCTTGGACATCTGAACTGCTGTAGCAGCATTGTTTATCCATGTTTACTTCCTGTGATGGATCAGTTTATAATTTATTCTTTCAGAGCCTTTAATCAGCACTAAACAGCTCAACTCTGCTCTCCATTGATGTAAATCAGTGCCTTCAGTCTCCTTAAAATGCTAACTCTGGATAATGTTTGCTAACTTAGCGAGTAGCCGTGTTTAATAAGAATGTTTAATCAATCACTGACCATTATATCCATTTCATAATTGAGCAGCAGTATCCTCAGAGACTCTACTAAAGGTTTAGACGGCATCCATCCAGGAGTTTCCTGTCGTTTCTTGGCAGCCGTCTTCCTGAAACCTAAACCTTTAGTCCATCCTGGGATTTTCAGGACTTGAGTTTTGATCTTTTCCCACATCCTGATGAAACCTTCAGCCACTTACGGCCCAAACTCCTCCTCAGAGACGGACTGTAATTTCAGCTTCTTTGATTTCAGAGTGGCCGAGGCTGCAGCGATTTCCGGCTCATCCGCGACGTTAAAGAGGACGTTGTGAGTGTGGATGGAGGGATGAACTGATAGATGAATGAAAATCAGGTGGATTCTTGAAATGTTTCAGGGATCTGTGATTGTAGGAAACACCAACGCTCGGTTTGAACTTCAAAGAAGTATAATTGAACATTTCTTAAAATGAAAAAATAAAGTTCTTTGGTTTGGGTTTTCATCTTTTTAGACATATAAAGTGCGTAAAACTGTCCGTCAATCATCCCACACATTTGTTCTTCTGTCCATCCTGTGTGTCTGCACACTTCACCCGACACCAGTCCACCTCTCACCTCCAGTTTCGGCACCTTGACACCTAATTTGCAGCCCTTTCCTCTTCCCTCCCTTCCCTATCTCTCCATCCATCTCGCTGAGGGTTTCACGCTCCTAACCGTGAAATTCACCCACAATCACAATTATGTCTTCAATCAGAAACATCTCAGAGCCGCTGGGATCCTGCCTTTTCTCTGGAAGCAGCAGGAGGTCCAAATCAGCACGGAGGACCGAGCGGGCCTTGTTCCCGTCACCGCTCTCCGCTCTAATGACTGACAGGTTTTCAGAGAGGCGTTTGGGCTGGTTTGGGAGCCTTTTAACTTGCAATCAGGTACCCAGGGCTTGCACACTCCTCAGCATGTTGATCCATTTGGCGAACCAATATGATTGCAGATATTGAATAATTCATGGGTGACTAATGATATGTCAATCAACTGGTTTTGTTTTATTTATTGCCGACTATGCATAGGTTTTTGGCATCCTTTGAGCTCTATTGCAAGTTAATATTGCATGAAGACTGTTAGCAACACGATACTGAGTAGAGCAACTAGGTTTTCTCCTCAGGGATGTTGTACTGTTTGGTTAACAAGGCTGAATGAGATAGGCGAGGCTTTTGTGTTGCGTTTCAGACCGAGATGACCTTTTGTGCTGCATATGTGCCTGTGAAATCTGTTGTGAAAGCTCCATTGTCCGTGTGGTTTTCAGTCTCATTTACATCCGTTGCTGTTGTAAAAACATCCCTGCTTTTCTGAGCGTAATTATTCATGAATCGGACATCTGAGGGTGAGGATTGTGGGTTTTTTCCAATCTTCACGAAGGCTGTTGAGCTCCGGTAGCCTTGGTTTGACTCAACTAATTCTTTTTTTTTCTATCTGCTTGGTAAGTTTGTCGGACTGAACAGAGTGTGGCTCATTCTGCAGCAGGAAGCGAACTGTAATGCTCTGACAGCCTTGAGCTGCTGGGAAATTTCTTCAAAAAGAAGCATGACCAAGAACATGCGGCGTAACTGAGATTAGAGCAGGAGGAGGTTTCGTCATACCTCGCTTCTCTCACGTGGGCTGCTCCTTGAACTTCTAAGATATTAAATGTTGGATGTCAGCAGGAGGTACGAGCACCGAGCCGATGTTCACCTCTTTGTGTGGGGCAGGCTGGGTGGGAGAAGGCACACCTGGCTGGTCACATCTCATCTAGAAACTTAAAGAGGAGCTGGGATTTCAACCCAACACTCGGAGGAAGAGCAGCTTCCTGCCCAACAGCACTCTCTGTTGGTGATGTTGTGTAAAAAGCAGCAGGGCGGTGATGCCGGCAGGGCGTCCTGCAGCTCAGCAGCCCCAGGTGTCCCGGCGCCTGCAGTGAAACAGTTAAGAAGGAGAGAAACAGCGAGAGGAACAGGAAGAGTTTAGACGATGAGAGGGAGGTGGTGTCGATGCAGCAGCTCCAGGTGGGCTATGAGCTCTGCATCATCAGTCACGCTGGAACCAACGGGCCCTCTCTCTCTCTCTCTCTCTCTGTCTGTCTCCCTCTCTCCCCCTCTCTCTCTTTCTCTCTCACTCTCTCTCTCGCTCTTTCTCTCTCTGTCTGTCTCGCTCGCTCTTTCTCTCCCTGTCTCTCTCTCTCTTTCTCTCTCACTCTGTCTTTCTCTCTCTGTTTCTCTCCCTCTCTCTCCCTACCTCTCTCCCTCTCTGTCTCTCTCTCTATCTCTCTCCCTCTCGCTCTCTCTCTCTATATATATATATATATCTGTCTCTCTCTCTTTCTCTCTCTGTCTCTCTCTCTTTCTCTCTCTGTCTCTCTCTCTGTCTCTCTCTGTCTCTGTCTCTCTCCCGCTCTGTCTCCGTCTCTCCTTCTGTCTCTCCCTCCCTCTCTCTCTCTCTCTCTCCCTCTCTCTCTCTCTGTCTCTCTCTCTCTCTCTCTCTCTCTCTCCCTATCTCTCTCAGCATCGCTGCTGCCATAATGAACTGAAGAGCTGCTCTGGATGTCTTTTAAAAGTTTGTGTGTTTCAGCGTGAATTTGTTTCCCACATGTTCTGTTACACATCGCCCCAGGGCCGGTTCTGTTTGAGAGGGAGAGAGTTGGGGGGGGGGGGGGGGGGGGGGGGGGGGGGGGGGGGGGGGGTGCAGCCACTCACCATGGCTCTGTGTTTGGGCACAATCAGGCTCCCAGAGCCCCCTTGCTGAGGCAGTTCCCTCCTGTGGAGCTAATCTCCACTCCTCAGGATTAAGCAACTTCACAGCGCTGGCCCCTACTGCGCTGTCAAGGCACCGCTTCACCCTCCAACTCCTCCTCAGCCACAAACTCAAACGCCACCCCCGGCCCTGGCTTTAAAGTCCACACTCACCCTCTTCTGTCACAATGAACATCAGGAAATCACCGAGTTCTTTATTAAAAAAGTTTGTGCTCTTCTGAATGATAATTAATTCACTGTTTTATATCGGTACTAATTAGCCAGCTTTGGGTTCTGAGACAGCGTTTGAAGTTACTTTTGCCAAAAGAGAAGAGTCTGGATGCAGCCTCCTCACAGCTGTGTTGTGTGTTGATAGAAAGAAGCTTTTCCCTCCGTTTTACGTGCCGTCATTTTCCATCTCCACGGAGGAGTTTTCACATCTTTCAGTAATAATGAGGCTCCAGGGAAGAGCCAGTGGGCCCACATCGGACAGATTAGCTCATGTCTCATCCCTCTGTCCTCCCCCCTGCTTTCCACTTTTATAACCACCATCTCCAACCTCTCCTGCTCCTTCTGCACCATTGCTCCCTCTGTCTCTTCATGGTGCTGATTAGGTGGGCAAGAAGATGATGGGTGTATCTGGGGGGGGGGTGCTGCGAGGCTGGTAATGTCGTATCTGTCTGACATGCTCGAGCAAAGACAGCGTCTAGCCTTCATTGTCTTCTAATGGAGCGCCGGGGTCCTGGAGACGAGGAAGGTGGTAGATGGCGCGTCGAGGGTGTGCAGTTACAGAGACACCGGCGATTGGCGGCAGGTGTGCCGGAGGATTGAGGGGAGGCAGAGAGAGACACCGCAGGTAATGACTGGTACGAGCAGCATGTGCTTCTGCCTCGCTGATAAATGACGGCTGGCACTTCAGACAATTTGCAGCCTTTACTAAAAAGCTAGCCATTTGTCATTCCCCTCTTTTATTCCTCCTCCTTCCATCTTTCACTCACATGTAATCTCAGCCTCACTCTGAGCACTTACTGTAGTCTCCCTCTTATCTGACTGCCTCCCTGTCCTTCGTCCATGTGCTCAGGTTGCAGCACATTGTTGCTGATTAATTATCAATAATTAGGATGTGACAGATGCTGCAGAGACAGTTGGCCTTCAGTTGGATGTAGAGACCTGGCAATGCCTTCCAAAGTCCAGGAACTGCACCTAGCCAGCACCCAGGGAAGGATGGACGCTAGAGGCGGGAGGGTTAGCAGTTATATATAGATTCGTCCTGAGCATGTGTGTGTGTGTGTGTGTGTGTGTGTGTGTGTGTGTGTGTGTGTGTGTGTGTGTGTGTGTGTGTGTGTGTGTGTGTGTGTGTGTGTGTGTGTGTGTTACCAAGGTTAGGATGCTCTCATGTACAAAGGATAAGAACAAATGTGTTTTTAGCTTTATCACAGGTCACAGGTTTGTAAGGCTGCTCAAATCTCAGTATTTTTTAGACAACAACATTACTTAAACTCACACTTTGCTGCGTTTCAAATTCAAGGCACTTGAATTTTACAGGGTCTACATTAAAACATGTTCTAGATGTAAGTAAAAACAAGCTCTTCAGTTCCTTCAAAATAGTACGACTCTGTGTCCAGGGAACAATAATAATAATAATAATAATAATAATAATAATAATAATAATAATAATAATATAATAACATAGGGTATGATAGCACACAAGATCAAGTAATAATGTTTGTGGGAAAGCATTGAAAAGGTTTTAGATATTCCTATCACACATGGATAAAAGACACATCTTTGTTACCACATTATTCCCAAGGGACACAAGTCTGAGTAATTAAGTTTGTCTTTGAACGTATATGGACTCGATGGACTTTGTTGAGGAGGTTTGCTACAGTGTGCGAAGAAGCTGGGATGAAGTTCATCACCTCCAATTCTGAGCCGTGTTTCCATTGTCAGAACTTCAGGGTAAAATCTGGGAAAGGGAAACTGACCGGGAGATACGATGGCCCGGTCCTCTCAGCTGTTGTCTCCATAAAAATTCAGCTCTTTCAGGACTTAGCACAGACGTCAGCATATCGCGACTGCTTCGGCAGTGAGTGATGTCACCGATCAGCGCCAAAAAGTTTTATTCTGTGCGGCAATTTTATCCATCTGGAGAACCGGAAGAGCAGAGGCGTGATGTAAAATGTGGCGTTCTTATTTGCTTGTGCTTCCATTCCGCTTCACCAGCAACTCTTCTAATTTTACTGATGCCGGTTGTTTTGGACGACGTCTGCTGAGTAACAACCAATCAGCATGAGTTAACCAAAAGTTCCGCTCAGCAACGCTAATGGGTCTTTCTGCCTACCTGCTCCTATTCAGGGACTCTGTCGGTTCCTGATAACGGCCCATTTGGGTCGGCCCGGTGAAGTAGAAACACACATGCCGGGAAGTTCTAGTAAAATTACCCTGAAGTTCCGATAGTGGAAACACGCCTATGGTTCTCAACTGGAAATCCCTCCACTGGGGTGTTAGAGGTGTGCAGAACGAAGGTGCAGTATTTCCTTTAAAATCTATATTTTAATAAAAAAATAATCAAATATTTATTTTGACGGGAATGACACTGGGTTTACGTTTACATCTACCAGCCAAAGAGGGCACCATTGCAGTTTTCCAAATACGATAAACAGTCTGCTCGGCACAGCGAGGCTGGCACTGTGGAAAATGGCGGACTCAGCAAGTCAAGCAGCTGCTTCTGAGCCCAGAAGATGTCGTTATCCTTCTCAGAAGAGGATAACCAGAGTGAGTTTAGGTTGTCACTGTGTCGATTCAAGTCTGTCCTAAAGGTCTACTTTTATCATTTAGCCTTTGATTAATGATCATTCTTTTTAGTGTTTTAGTTTGTGGTATCTTACCTGTGGACATGTGCTACCCTTTTAGTATGTTTTTATGTTTTTAGTTGTATTTTTGTTTATTCTCTAGCATGTTTCTTTTAGATTTTTTTATTATTTTCATCTACTATTCCTTTTATCTTTCATCTGATTTTTATCTTGTTTGGTATTTCGGGGTTTCCTTTTTTTACTGCTGTACAGCACTTTGGTCAGCTGTCATGCTGTTTTTAAATGTGCTTTATAAATAAACATGGTATGGTATGGTATGATGCCTTGGTCCCGCCCCGGTTGCCTAGGAGATACGTCATCAGGAACCGCCAAGGCGTGTTCCAATCAGTTCCAATGTTCATGTGCTTCCAAGGCATCTGTCCTCCGTTTGTTAGCCGTTTAGCTAATAGAGCAAGGATACATGAGAGGTGCCTTGGTGCCTTCTCTTGGTCAAAAATTTCCCAGAATGCAGCGCGATATTTTCAAACAGATGTGATCAGGAGCAGCAGCAGCTACTTTGGGGGCAAATTTCCAGTTTAAATGTAAGTCAACTAATTGTAGCTATCAGCCTTACATGTAAAATGTTTTTTTTTAATCCAAACCAGTTATCTATGGTTGGTTAGTTGCTTAGTAGTTGCAGCTTTGGTGGCTAGCAGGTACTAACTCACTTACACATTTGATTTAACCAATATATACACAATTAAAAAAATAAAAGGCTTGATATTAATACGTAACATTACTATGATGGGAGGGACATTAACAGGGTGCGTAAGCAGAGGGCGGGCTCTGGCCGGCCGCCATCACGTAGGACAAGTCTGTTCCATTTAACCATTTTCTTTGACCAAGGAAGGACAGTGTCCTCGTAAGCAAGGCGTCTGGCCTGGCAAGGCACTGTGAGGCTTCCTTTAGATTGAGAAACACCCCTTGTTCCATTGTTGCAACTACAACCTCCACACACTAGATGTTGCTTTGGTGTTCATGTTCTATATTCAACCTTTAAAGGAATTTTGGGGGATTTTCTCAGGTGGGATGTGGGTGGTAAACTGGTTTGTTGTGGTGAAGGAGGAGCTAAGTCAGAATGCAACATTTTTGGGTATGACCAAAGAATAAGATTGCAAATAAAAGTGGCCAAAAGGAGCTTCCTCCACAGATGTGGTGAGAGGCTCAGACATCTGAGAACACCATTGATGCCCCCTGGATGTCTCTCAGAGGAGGTGTTTCAGGTATGCCCCTCCAGCAGGAGACACTTGGGCCAACCCAGGACACTCTGGAGGGATTATATTTCTAGACTGGCCAGAGAACCTTTTGGTATCCCACTATAGGAGCCATCAAACGTAGCTGGGGAGGCGACAGTCTGAGCCTTTTTTAGGCCTCCTGCTCCTGTGGCCTGGTTAGCTGGATGAGTAGAAGACCCTGAGTATCAGATTCCAGATTTTCTCATCTACATGGAGACCTTCGAGGTTTAAGTTTGTTATATGTAATGGGAAGTAGCCCTCCATAGGTTGACGTGACTATTTTATTTTATTTTTTGTTAATGTGCAGAAGGATGCTCTACGGCTCACATGAGGAAACTGAGAACACTCGTGAGGGTTTTGAGACTTTTGTCACAAAGTCCATTGAGATGCTGTCTTTAAAACAGGCCAGGATTACACCTTTATTCACATGACTAAAGCTACCCCCTCTTATTATTGTCTAAGTCATTTAGGCGTGAATTAAACAGCTAATGCTTTATTAAATTCTCTCACACAGCCAGTCATCATTGCCTTTTCTGGTACTGTGCATTACCAGCCATGTTGACGCACCGTGTCTCAGTTTGCAGTAATAATAAGGAAGCCCACCCCCCCTCACCCCCCACCGTGTTGCCCTACTTGGCTGCTATCAACACGGAGGCTTGCTTTGGTAATGAAGTGAGGTCTCAGCCTTCCATCTCCCATCTAGTTTTGAAGAGTGAAGGAGCAGTAATTGGTGTACGACCTACAGCACCGACAGCACTCATGTCCCCGTCCGACGTGACATTCCCATCCAATTAAATCTGCGTCTGCACACACACACACACACACACACACAATATTATCATGGCTCTCAAACTTCTTTTCCTGATCGTTTCTCAAGGTGCCTTTTCGAGTTTACACGGGTGTCGTACAGCATATCGAAAGTTTTTGTACTTACTGAATGTGTCTGTGTGGCCAGATTGTGAGCGGAGGCACCAAGGAAGGAGGCTTGTGCTCTGAATGAGTTCATTTTCAGGGATTATGGGTAAATCGGTGGGGCCAGTGGATGGATTGCTCTTTGTCTCCTAAGGATTAGCTGAAGGTGACACCGAGGTGGCAGGTCTGTGTCCGTCTGTGCTCTTATGTTGTGTGTTTGTGTGAATCCATGCATCGTGTGTAAAAGTATGTCTGTTATTAGCCTGAAATGTGCTGTAATCCATCAGAGTTAATGAGATGTGTGTGAGTGTGCGTGCTCTCCGACAGCGGCGGCGGCGTGTGTCTTCTGACTGACCTTGACTTCAGTCTGTCAGATGAGCGCACTCCCAGGCTGTTCACAGAGAGAGTAAGACTCCATCAGATCCCCAGATGTCATCTCACGCAGTCTGTCAGATGTGTGCACCGTAAGCAAATAACAAGCGTAACAGTGCTGCTGCCCTTCAGGAGATTTAGGGACATTTCAGAGTTTATGGCTGCAGAAGAGTTTCAGAGGTTAAATCACTGATTTCACAATCTGACAGTCAAAGATGCAAAGAGAACTCTGTAAAAAGAACAGAAGGTTGGTAAAGTTGTGTGTAATCCTTCAAAATGCTTACATTGTAATTTCAATTTTTTATAAGTGCTTGAAAGTGTAAAAAAACATTTTTTATGAGAAATAGGGACATTTTGAGCATGTGGTGTAGCTACGTTTGCAGGCGCCAGATCTTCCCTATCCGGTTCAAATCTTGGTTGATCGGAAATCCCAAATCTCTGTTTACATGGACACTAACTGGAATGATCCGATCATGCTGTGAGTATACATGCACCAAGCATTCAGTCAGATTAAATAGGTTGAGCATGCACAGAGTTGTTTTTCCCAGAAAAAAAATTGTAAATAATCACCATCTTGTCTGCACGCCTTTTGCAAGTTTTAGTTTCTGCCTTGTATGAAGACGTTTTCAAACTTTTCCAGCGGTTTTTGATTTGGTCGATACTTCGGTGAATTCCCACTTCCTGCATCTTTAGGTGCACTAGAGTGTATAACTCGGCATTTCTAGCCTTTTGGCCATCGAGACGTTCAATAATATTGAGCTCCCGTAGCGTTTCCAGCAACAGGCCACTTCTGTTTACCTCCCGCCATGTTTTCCACTTGTCCTGAGCGTCTGCAAAGGCGGAACGACGTCACGCTGAAGTTGCACACATGCGCAGTGGGTATTATTTTACTCCACAATCAGAATGGGTGTGTACATGGACGTCAATCTGAACCATGATCGGACAAAACCACCATTTAATTCCGATCGGGCCGTATCGGATCAGAATATTCCGATTGACATGTTTACATGAAGAATTTTTGATCTGATAGGCGTTCATTCTGATTACTTGTGTCCATGTAAACGTAGCTAATGTAAAATGCTGCAAATTCATGATAACTCATCTTAAAAGTGCTTGAATGATTTTTAAACTAGACTTTGGCAAAATAGTGAGAAGCATGAAATAAAAGGTGTAAAGCGTTATTCTTAATCTAGGATCATTGGATGGAAATGATGCACAGTCTCATGCACTATCGCTAAATCTGCCATGGTCGTTTAGCACCAGGGGAGGGTTGTGAATGACTCAGAGTTGGAGCCTTTTATGTTTGATAATGTTGATTAGCTGTGGCGGCCATCTTTAATCTGGTCGGCTCCAAAAGGTATTGTTGTTGTTGTTGGTGAAGAAATTGTGAGTTTCACTGAAATTTTTATAAATTAATATTGAATGTCTTTTGGTGATGGGCTATAATAAGCACTAAACACCCGTGTTATATTTATTTTTTATAATTTTGCATTTATGTGTCTATTTTGGCATCTAGAAAGAAGAAATGACCTGTTCTGGTGGGGTTTGGTCATTGAGGTTTTGAAGCAGGACTGGCCATACTGGCTTCATGCTAAACCCATCACGTCATAGCGTCATGCTAGCATAGCATGACCATGTAGCTCATAGCTGCATCTTGAGATGGTCTGAGAGTCATGCCAGGACAGAGTATGGTGCAAGCATGATTAAAAACCCCTTTAGCATGAGCTTATTGACAACACAATGATGTCATCTCAACATCTCCACTTTTTGAGCCCAACCTCACCGTTTTGGTATCCACTGCTGTACTACAGTCACAATCCTTGACGGCCACTATCCTGTAGGTTGTAGTGATGTTTATTCTCCAACATGCCTCATTCAGAACTTGATCATCCAGACTTGATCAATAATTCTTGAGTTTTATATATTTTTCAAAAACAGCCAAAGTTCCATATTTGATAAAAAGGCAGAAGAGCTCAGCTCCTACACCCTTCAGTGTGATTCACTCTTCTGGAATCAGTTGAAGTTTTGGTTCTTAATTTTAATGCTAAACACACAAAATCATTTAATGAGTTAAAGCGAGGAGCGACTCCTGCGTCAGAGCCCCCCCCCCCCCCCCCCCCCCCCCCCCCCCCCCCCCCCCCCACCCCCCCCCCCCCCCCCCCCCCCCCGATCAAGCTTTTAAGCACGTCAGCGAAACGATGCGTTCTCCTTCTAACCAAACATTAACCTTTCTGAGCGGCGCTGAGTCATCCCTCCACAAAGTCGGACTCGGCGGATTTCAGCATCACACATTGATTAGCGACCTAGGGAGAGGGAACACAGGTACAAACAGCTGTCACACGCTGAGGAAATCAACTCGGGGAACAGAGGTGCATGCAAACGAGCTGAAATTAGTTGTCACAAAGCTGCTGGGTTTATTTTCCTGTCTATTTGCATGGAGCAGTACTTTGTGAAACAGAGCGTGGTAAAAGGTGGGCTTGTGCAACTTACTCCTGCCACATGCGAGGACGTCTGTGTACACAAAAACCCAGCAGGGTGAGCCGTCAGATTACAGGTTGAATTAAACACTGCAGCTTCCCTAGTGTTGATTTAAATGGAAATCAAAATCAACGCTTTGTTCTTGGATGGTTAGCATGTAAACAAAGAGAGCAAATGATGCTTGTGTTTGGTGGAAATGTGCAGCACGTGTGAGTGTTGGTGCCCATCGGAGAGCGGGATGAGGCTGAGGTGTTGGGAGCAGGCCTCACAGCTTCTAGGATGTGCTCCGACACCCAGATGGCAGCTGACACAACACAGATCGACTCACGCTGTCCTCCACTCCTCCTCTCCGTCCCGTGTTCCACACTGCAATCCTCAAATTGTCAGATCGATACCCAGGTAGGTGAAAAGGGAGAATCTACAGTCACCATGAGTAGCTCAGCTCTGTGAGCGAGGGCCAGTTCTCCAGAAAGGTCCAGCTGTTTTAATATTTTTACCTGAACTCTATAAAATACTTTATGTTCCTCTTTTGATATCACCCCCCCACCACCTAGCTACTAATGAACATTCTGGGCAAATGTGAAAAATGTTAATGCAAGCAAATGATGCCAAAGCATGTGTGCAAATTGTTTTGAACGCCCTCCAGGCTGGAGCTGATTCACACAGCGGCCCTGTTTTCCTCCAGCCAAATCACAAGCTCTCAGTTCATTACTTCTGACAGGACACAGAGGGCTATGAGGGATTGATGCGCTCACATACAAATGCCCCCCCCCTCTCTCGCGCCCGTTCCAGTGGCATTATAGAAACCAAATTAAGCACTGCTGAACATGGCGCTGCATATGGATGACTCCGTCCTGAAGACTTTGGGTTTAATGACGCCTGCTTTGAGCAAAATGCTAATATCAGCAGGCAATAAGGCTCACAATAGGAATGTCAACACCAAGATGGTTTGCAGGTATAATGTTTCAGATGCACACATAATTTGTTTTATGCCTAATAGTCGAGGGATTCGGGCTGGTGTGGGTGCAGGTTTTACCAGAGCTTGTTCAACAAAGGGAGGCTAACTTTTAGGGAGGCTTTATTAAAATCCATCCGTCTGTCCGGGTCGCGAGGATGGCAGCTCCATCAGAGGCCCAAACCATCCACTCCCCCAGCTCGACTAGGGGGGACACCAAGGTGTTTCTTGGCCAACGTGGAGCTGTAATTCCTCCATCGTGTCCTGGGTCGACCCAGAGGATGCGGAGTTCCTGGAAGTTTCCACATGTCTATTTTTCCAGATGCCGGATTGTCATGAAGTTAAAGAAGTTATATGAGTCAGACAGGAAGTCCGCCGTGGAGCAGTAATGTGCATCCATATATCAAAGTCAGAGGGACTGTCAATGGAAATTAGCCTTTTGGCTATAATTGGGTACTTATGGGTGGGACTCGATTAAAAAAATTAATCTAATTAATTAGAGGCTTTGTAATTAATTAATCTTGATTAATCGCATTTTAATCGTTCAAGAAAATTTGCCCCAAAAGCAATTTTTTTTATTAAAAATACTGAGACAGAGAATCAGACAATAGTCATTGAGATTATTATTGTAAAGTTCTTTTAATTTCTAAAAAAATGCTTTTAAATTATAGAAAAATAGCAAAAATAGGACAGACCTAAAAGTACAATACTATTTTAAGTACATTTTGATAATGGTATTGTCTTTAAAATAATAATAATAATAATAATAATAATAATAATAATAATAATAATAATAATAATAATAATAATAATAGTAATAATAATAATAATAATAATAGTAATAATAATAATAATAATAATAATAGTAATAATAATAATAACAATAATAATAATAATGGGTTGATAGAATGTGTGTGCAATTTGATTTGATTTAGCATCATTAGAGACAGAACTGAAGGCAAAAACACATGAAGAGGGATTTCTGATCACTCATTTGATTGTAGTTTTAGTTGTGTTTGGAGCACATAAAAAAGGTTTACATGGTCTTGTAGCCAAGGTTCTGAGCTTTCTTTAGAGGTGCAGCTTGACTATATTGATATTTAGGGCATGGATTTTGCTGCTAAACTTCAACATCCCCCAATTGGGGGACCCTCGGGCTTAAAGGGTTAAATGCGTACATTGTTTTTAACACGTTATTTTTTTATTATTAATTAATCATAATTAATGCGTTAAATTCCCACCCCTAGTACTTATACGTTGCAAAATGTTCATTAATGCACGCTATATATAGATATTCAATTCAAAATGAAACCCATGTTGCATTATTTTTTCCGGCTTTTGTTTTATTATTAATGACAGGAATATCATTTCACATTGTATGATAGTTCACATTATTATTGCCGGTATTTTTTTACATTTTTATGTTAAATGTCTAGTTATTTGGTGATTTTGTGGGAGCAGATTTCCAGAGACGTTCAACCCACCAACAGCATCTGTTCTGCATTCAGTGAGTCAAAATAGGACAGAGTTATAACAGAAACGTTAGTTTTACTTTAACTAATACTGAACTATAACAGGACCTTTACATAAATATGTGAAGCACTTATATTTGATGAAAGGTAATAACTCATTTAGATGTATATATAACATGGGTAATAGAAAAAAATGGATTCCTTGGAGCATTTCTTGCTTTTATGTTAAAAATTTAAGTTTTGGTGGTAAGAAAAAAAATTTTTATCACAACTTTATCTAGATATCAGATTCAGACCTTTGAATGTTTAGTTTAAGAATAGCTGTCCTGCAGAACCAGACAATTTTGACTCTATTTAAGAAGCATGCAAAGAATTTTAAGTGTGTATGCATGCATGTGTGTGTGCATGCATGCATGTGTGTGTGGAACAAAACTGTGGAATTACAGCGATAATGTTCATGAGTCTAAGTGTCGTAGGGATTATTGTGAATCCATAACTCCGGGGCACGAGCTCAACAGAATCCCAAACATCATCTCTTCTCTGCAGCCGATGAGTGTTTTGCTTATTCAAAAAGAAAAAATAAATCCCTCAGCTGTATTTCAGAGAGTCTAAAGGTTACGTTTCTGTGGGGCCTGTGTGCTGTAAACTCAGTTTAAATGGATGAGCGTGTTTGTGAGCTCGTATTGCTGCAGCGTGATGCGCCTCTCTGTCGCTTAATGGATCTTTTTGTCAGCGTTGAGGTTTATAGATCCAACGTCTGTTTTTTTTTCTTTCCCTCCTCTTCCTTTCTTGTCTTTCTCTATAAATAGTGTCGTTTATGTCTCTGGGGAAATTATACATGTCACCATCTCAGTGACGGGCAGCCCATAGATAGTAAATTATCACAGATGTGATGAAGAGTAGGAGGAGAAGTCTCTGATGCTGCTGGTGCTTCCTCCATGGCTACATCACATCTGATCTGGCTTTTTTCTGATTGTTTAAACAAATTATTTACAGTCAGATTGTTCCGTCCTCCCTTGTGACTGCAGTCCAAGTTACACAAGTCAGCAGTGGAGACATCTTGTTGGTCCTGATGCTGGTCAGCCACCTTCCATAGCTTTGATGTGTGTGGTGTCCATAGGGATGGAGCCTTGGAGTTCCAGGCTGGTTGGAAAGTGTTGAAATCAAGCGTAGCTTCGTTGATTCAGCTTTTACATTTTCATTGCTGATGCTTCCAGCACTCATCAGAATTCTTTCTCCAGAAACTATCTTGAGTCGCTTTGGGCCCTTATTGTATTTTAAAAGCTTAGGTTGAACATATTTGTTTTACCCCTAAAGAGACTTATTAATCCTTTCAATATAATTATGTTTCAAATGAAGTCTTAAACTTTAATTAGTATCACAGGTGCCTTCAAGCTTTTCATCAGCCATTCAGCCTGTGTACAGGGTTAGGGTTTGGTATTATGGTTTGGACCTGAACACAGGCCAGAGTACTGGGACTGTAGCTAGTCTCCGAGGGAGGAAATTCAACCCCAAGACAGACGGGGCTGATAGGAAAAGGGCCAAAGAAACAGTTAAAACCCTTTAAAGATGAACTCTGAGGTCAAGATGCATCCTTTAACAGTGGAATTAGCCAAAATGCATGCTGACAAGCACCAACTTTTGTAGAGTAAAATCAGCTCTATGTTTACAGAAGGCAAAATGAAACTTTCAGAGGAAAGAACATCATGTCTACTGCAAAACATGAAGGAGACTTGGTGCAAAGAACTTTAAACATGTGCAGAAAACAACAAAGTCTTAGGACTACCAGGGCTTCTGCCCAATTCGAGATCAGGTCTCCTCCAGCAGCATAAATGACCTCAGACATAAAGCTAAAAGCACTCAAGAACAGGAAATGGACCTGGATCATAAATTTGGTCTTTTCTTTAGATAATCAAAAATAGGACTGATTTTAGTCTGATATGGAATAAAAAACAAGGGATGCCATTGTAGAAAGGCACCAACAGGATGGAGGTGTACGGTCAGCATCGAGGCCAAACTCATTCTCCACGTCTTATTTGCCTCCCGAAGCTTAGTCCAGCTTTGCTGCAGCATGTTGATAGAGGTCTGCTGCAGCTGCCCCACAAATCAGGATTATAAACACACACACACACACACACACACACATCTGGCTTTTAGATGTCACGGAGCAAATGTAAAAGCAGCCTTGCATAACGGTTGACACGTTATTGCATCCATTCATTTTTTATGATCTGTGACTCAGATGTACATTTTCCTGGTTAATGTTACAAAGCGGGGGCTGGGGGGGGGGTTACTCTACTCACTAGCATCATCACTGAATGGCTTATTCTTAGCTCGTGAAGCCCACGCTTGCACACGATACACATTAAAGTCAAAGACAGAATATAATTCAGGAACATAACTATGTGCAGCTTCTGTTTATTTAATTTTGTTTGGTTTCAAAACCAAAGACACTTCAAAGAGCTTCACAAAATCAATGAGTCCAAATTATATCAAGTCCAGATTTGAGCCAGTTGGATGCAGTTGATTAGGTCTAGTTAAAAAGAAATTCAATTCATTAGGTTGTAAAATACTTATTAAAAATGAAATTCGACCCAGGACACATTGGAGGGATTATATCTCCACGCTTGCCAGGGAACGCCTTGGGATCCGACTGTTGGAGCTGGTGTCGGTTCCTGGGTAGGGGACAGCTTGAGCCTGTCTGCTGGGGCTGCTACACCCACGGAGAAGCAGACAAAAATAAATGAACAGAGAAGCATATATAAAGTAAGAATGTATAAAGAGTATTGGACCAAGCACCAAACCCTGAGGAACTCCATGACTAAATCTGGTGCAGGAGGAAGAGTTATTAATAGTTCTGTTAATTTCAACAGCTCTAAAAATTTAAAACAATGAAATACAACTTTGAAAGAAAATAAAGCTTCAAAAGCAACTTGTCTGTTATCTGAAACCCGTACGTAGTGTGCTGATGTGTTCCACAGTGTTGTGCAACAGCTATGCAGAACACATCAGCAGGCCATGCATGAACATGAGCTTTCTACTCTTCTGTTTATTTTTAGAGAACTCCTCTGATTCCTCACTGCTGCCATAAATACCGCCATCTAATGTTTATTAATCCAGCTCTTGATCAATGCTCTCCTCAGTTTTCTTTTGGCTTTTGTTTGCTACAGACTACGGTTCCCAGCTGTGCTCTAATACGCTTCAATTGTTTCTGCAGAAAACAATATTTCTGTGAGCTGTTTTTGGAAGGATTCCCTTCCTCTGGAGGAGCAGCTGGGCTTGTCTCAGATATGTGATGAGGCTCTTGAGCTGATCATAACTCTCTCAGAAGTTTTGTAATTCAGCCTCAAACTGTCTTGAACAGAAAGTGACTTGAGGTCCTTGAGGTGAACCTGTGCTGCTCTGGTGCTACAAGATTATTACAGAAAGGCATTTCTTGCTGAAATGTTGGTTAAATGCTGATTGATGAAAATTATTGTTGAAACTGCTTCAGACCTGAAGAGAAACTGCGCAAAAATTAGTTGATTTTGTTGAAACTTTCTATTCCAAACAGAAAAATACTAAAAATCATAGATATCAGTGAACCTCAACTGGTGGCCCGCGGGCCACATCCGGCCCTCCAGACATTTCCACCCGGCCCCCCAACCCTTTGGGCCCTAATGTCCCCCAATTGGGAACTTTGAAGTTTAGCAGCAAAATTCATGTCACAAATATCAATAATTGTTTACGTTCTCCAAACACAACTAAAACTACAATCAAAACAGTTTAAATGGAAAACAGCCATTTTAAATATTATTAAATTAAGATACAATAATACTTGAACTTTATTTTAGAAGAGCATCTGGCCCTCATGGTGTCTGCTGGAAAAAACTACAGCCCTTGAACAAATTTAGTTGAGGACCCCTGCCCTAGATGGCTCACCCTGTTCACCAAAGGAGTGCGACGTACCAATGTGGCGGCCATCTTACTTCAGACAGCTTTCATAACATTGGTGTCAATGGTGCATGTATTATTTAAATAACTCTAACTTGCTCAATTTTCAACCAATTTTCAAACGGTTTGATTTTTCATAAAGGCCAGAGATGTGGCTGTGAAATATGACAGATTTGGTCCGTTAATTTAAAAATTTGTAATGTCCTATCAAGCCTATGTGCTATAAGGTTTGTAATAATGCAACCCGCTTGTAAATAATATTTAATCGAGTTAAGCGTGTTTTTGTTTAAGTTGTTCACTCACCTTCCATCTGCTACCATTGAGAACGGAACGTCTGCTGTCTGAAGTAAGATGGCCGCCCTTTAGCTACGCCCTCGACTCCCGCTTTCGCCATCTAGTGTTTATATACTGGTCTACGGGTAGAATAGCCAAAATAAAGTGAATAAACTAGCATTGATAGCTTCTGATGGAGATGGTTAAGAAACCATAACATCCTCCACCACAGCACACAAAAGGAGGCAAAAAAAGTCCCTCCATCTTGATGTATAATATGTGTCTGTATAGTGCAGCGGCATGGCAGAAATGACATTTTGTTTGCAAAAGATTTTAAAAACGTCTGAACTGAGAGTTAGAGTGAGCTGATTTAAAATGTGATTTTACAAAAACTATTAAAAGAAATAATCAAAAAGCTGAAACATACAATAAGATCTGAAAGTCTAGTGATTCATTTAAAGTTTGAATGAAATCCCTATTGAAGTATGGTAGTAAGTAAACATTTAAACAGCTCAAGCTTTATTTTGCATTATATGAAGAATTCCACAATCATTTCAATCAGCTGAAATTTTGCAGAAAAAGTGGAATAACATAAAAAATATACATGATATCAATACAACACATCATAGCCAGGATGTCTTGAATAACCTGATTGTTTAGATTAATTGTTGAAATTTCTAAAACATTGTGGAACTCGTTTGGAATAAACTAAAAGAAGAAGAATGCTGAGTCAGCATTAAAAAAATAAGCTCTAAAACGTGCTTTGAGGCATAATTTATTATTAAGTTCCGTGTGTTTTGAATTTTATGGTTTTATTCCATCAACCTCTAATAAATAGTTAATTTGCAGGCAGACATGGAGCGTGCGTGGCCTCCTACTCGTCTGCTGACTGACATATTAAGCTTATATTGGCTTTCATTAGTGTTGCTCAGAGCAGGTGGAGGACTAGAAAATCCCTCTGATGTCAACATAAACAAACATGGCAGGTGCGACTGCATCATTTCCACGGCAACCATCCAATTTCACCTGTAGTCCTGGAACACTGTGGCTCTCATCCAGTCTGGTCACAAGAGAACAAAGGCCAGGCCGATGCTCGTTGGCTCCCGTGCAGCAACACCGACGCTCTGCGTGGGCTAGCCTGAGTCTAAGCGATGATCCTGATTTGCCGACATGTCGGCTCTCCGTACGAGCAGGAGCTGTCGTTTTATTCTAAATCCACAAGACAGATTTGAAGCATCCATCTCGCTTTATTTCATTCACAGTTTCTTCCTCCCTCCCTTTTCCCATCAGCCCCGTCTTTGTCTCTGTCAGGCAGCATAAGAGCACCCAATCCTGCGTTGTTTGTTCGGCTGTAATCCCGCAGCTGTATTTTGGAGACGATTGTCCCCGCGTGATGAAACGCGCCCTGTCAGGAGCTACATGCGATTACGAGGCTTCAAGCGGAGATCAGTCTTTGTGTACAAACATCTTTTTCATTTTTCATAAAAAAAAGCTCAATCGATGCCGCGTAACACCTTGATGGATAAACTCCTGCAGTGACTCAGCAGCAGCGAGGGAAAGACGAGCTACCGCTACACAGACACGCTTTGTTTTTACAATCGTTTCATCTTCCGTCTGGAGGAGATGGATTCATATCCTTTTAGCGTCAGTCTTAATGTCACGGTTCGTGTTAAGAGCTTGACGGTGAATTGCTGGAGTAATGAATTCAATCAACGCGGTGACCTCTGCCAATCTGAGACACCGAGTTTCTCCTGACCTGCTCGTGTTCGTCTTTAGAAGAACTCCTGACCCTTTGGGCTGAATGAGAGCGGCGCCGTGTTTACATTAATGGCCTTTTAAAAGCCTCGCTGCAATGATACGCCTCCTGGTGAAAAGAAGACTCCATTTCCCGCGAGGATGTTATTATCTGAACGTGACTTCTGTCTTTGTTTGAATTGGGCAGAATCTGCACGCGTTGAGCCAAATTATATAATTAAACAAAACTCTCAAAGTTGTGGTATTTTTAAGTTTCAAACTACCTCTCCTGGCGCCACTGCTCATCTAAATTACACGTCTAGAGGTTTATTTCCCATGAAAGTGATCCTCTCCTCCCTTACAAACAGCACAAACATAACTCTACACCTTTATGTCATTTAATACGTGCAGATCTGTGCAAATCGAGCCTCTGCAGCTCTGCTCAGACATTCTTTTTAGCTCAGTCACTTCATCATAGAGCTAAAGATGTGCTGCAAATGTAACATAAAGCTTATTGGTTTGACTGGATCGGCTGCTTTGGTTTACGTATTAATCTATGGCTGGTTGGAACCAGGCAGAAGGCAGATTTAGCTCCAATGAATCACTAATGACTCTGAACCCTGATATGAATCCTGCAAAGCGTTTGTCAATAGCAAAATGATTGTTTTGTGTTTAATGACAGAATCATTGGTGGAGGTATAAAGCAGCACCAGTAATGGAACTACTCAACACGCTGGATCAGAGCTCTCCAGAGTCAGATGATGTCTGCTGGGCTTAGAGGAACCGCAGCTGCCCCTCTGCCTCACAAATAGGATTAATGATAACTGGTTAACCCTCAGGCTTCATTAGGGACATTTTTGTCCATTTGGGCATTTTTTCCCTATTCATCTGGACGCCATTTTAACAATGTTTGTGCAAAAGATACCATTTTTTGTCGCAAAACCCCTCTCTTGACAAATTTTGAAATTTCATTTGGAATTTTGAAAATAAAGGGAACGCTATGAAATAACACTACACGCTTGAGACTTTATAGGACAAAAACGTCCCATTGACTTCAATGCAAACCACAGTTTTTGATCCTGTAGCCTCTGCAAAAAATAATGTTGCATTCTGTGATATTAGGGGTTCATTTTTGATAAAAGTAGTTAAATTTGTTATTTTTACTGTTCACCACCAAAATCAGTCATTTTTCCTGTTTAGATCTTCTGCCACTAATGGAAAAATGACAGATTTTGGTGGTGAACAGTAAAAATGACAAATATGACTACTTTTATCAAAAATGAAACCCTAATATTACAGAATGCATAAATTTTTTTTGCAGAGAGGCTACAGGATGTAAAACTGCGGTTTGCATTGAAGTCAATGGGACGTTTTTGTCCTGAAGAGGCACAAGAGGGTTTAAATCTGTTACTACACAAAAACTAATAAAGCACAAAATGTGATATTTTAATCCATTCTTGACATGTCCAAGGCTGATTGAAAAAAATAGATTTCACTCACCCTAAATGTTTTATGCTTTGTAATAAATGCCCCATGCACAAAACTGTTTTTTTTTTTTTTTTAGAAAATAACTAATTTTTAGTGTTTTTTCATAAATTACAGCAGTGACTTATAGTAATAAAACTGTCATTTCAAGGGTTAAAATTCTCAAAATGATTGAAATTTGTATGTGTTTGAGCAGGACTGAAGTTGTTTAACAGATCTATGAAAAAAAAGCAAAAAAATAATTAACGTATACATTTTTTATAGCCACTTTTACAAGAGGACGTTTTTGTCCTCTAAAGACTCAAGTGTGTAGTAAATTAAAGTGAAGCCTGAGGGTTAATAACATAAAGGACAGATTTTGTCAAATAAAAAAGTATTTTTATGTTTCAGACAACTGGTCAAACAAAAACATATCTTTTTTTTTCCAGTTCCAACCTCTCAGAGTCTGTATGTTTGCATCATCATCAGGCATGCATCTTTTGATTAATCCTAACCCCCATTAGAGGAATGGACTCTTATAGATGATGTAACATTTTCTACATAATCACACATGGACTCCGGGTTACTGCTGCTGGTACAGTTACACTGGCTTCCCACTCGGAGATCTCTGTTTCAGAGCTTTATACAGACTCGACCAGCATGCATTAGATAACGTCTATATCCTCGCGTCCTCAGCAGGTCTTTGGGGTGATCAAGATTTGCAGCATTCTAAGACTGAAAGAGAAACAGTTTTTCCAACTTTTACCCTGAGACGCCAGACCTTTGTCCTTCTCAGCCTGAAAAAGCAGCCTTTGAATTAATCTTTTCAAACTTGTTTTTTGCAGAATTCTGTGATGCACGAGGTGGGAAGTGATCACACATATAAGTGATTTAATTATACGCTAATGTTATGAAATATTAATTAGAGTTTCTCTGTCAAAATCAGCTAAATGATTCTGTTCCTCACCTCAGATTCAGGTGTATCTTGTTGGATTTTATTTATGTAACACCCTCTTCTTCTTCTTCTTTGGGAACGGCAGGCTATTGCTGTCACAGCAACATCAGCACAGCAACCATTCCCTGTCACAGTCTCTTGTACACCCCTATTGTTCGTAGAAAGCCCAGCGGTGCCCTCTCACCCTACGCCAGTCCTCCATCTCCAACAAAACACTGATGCACCATTAGCCCCTAAGAACTTAAATAAGGTACTCCTCTCAACAGCATACCTCCGGCAATGCAAAAGGATGTGACCGTCTCCATTTCCCCACATTCGCAATTACCGTTCAGGTGTTCCACACTAAAAACAACCCACCCCGAAGACTGCTATGGCCCAACCTCAACCATATCAAGACCACAGAGTCCCGCCTCCTACATACGAGGTCTGACCTGCGACCTCCGTATGCCAGGAGGGTTGCCACAACCCCACGGCCACCCAACCTATTTCAGAGCACTACTCCGGCGGTCCAAACACCGCCCCCAACTCCACTCCTCCTCAGGGCATCCTTAGCCACATTGTCCGCTCCTTAAATACCCTCCACCCCTACATGGGCAGGAACCCAAACAAAGCACCCCCCCTCCCCCCGAGTGCTCAGTGTGTGTAATAACATCCTGACGGAAGCTAGCAGGTCGGGTGTAGAGCTAGAGCTCGTCAACGACAGCACTTCCAATGTTGCAGTCGAGTCGTGCTGGTACATGTTCTTCCACCCATCACAAGGTGCACTAGACCACCACCAACTCAGCCGTAGACACAGAACACAGACCTACATTCTTGCATCCATAACTATAGTCCATGTTTAGGGATCACCAACCCCACTGCCACCTTTCTGCTCACTGGGTTCTTGGAGCCATCTGTAGACAGCTACAGGTAAGAGCCCCACACCGACCCCAAATAATCCCCAAAATCTCCAGCCTGCCTGTCACCTCAGCCACATCCCAAAAAGGCTAAGTCCACCACAGGTTCAGGCAAAAACCAGGGCGGAGCTTCAGTTCAGACCAAGTGAGAACTCATGGTCACTCGAGGAAGCCCAATTCTTTCACCCGCCCCCTCAGTCGTTCAGAAAAAACACCCCTACCATCCCGACCCCTTCTACCAAACTCCCAATGTCCAATAGGCCCAACGCAGGGGAAGACGTACCCATACCCCTTACTGGCATCAGATAACACAGCCCCAGCTTAACCCAACAAAACTCCAAAGGCATTTCACCCATCTCTATAAGGAGGGCCGACACTGGGGTTGTGACACCTAACCGTGAATACTTTACATATAAAGTCCCTGCCATCCACCGTAGGGGGCGCTGCAGCCCTGGCAGCCTCACAATGAAATCAGTTGCGACTGGATTCTAAAGGTGGAAAATCACCAGCATATTTGCATAACTCCGTCTGCTACTTACGATCCATTTTTATTTGTTGTTTGGGGCTCCACAAAATCCCCAGAGGGAATTTGTGCACCAGCAGCCAACATGGAGTCGCTGAGGGAGGAACGGAGTTGCTTTTGTGTTTGTTTTCCTTATGGTGACCAGCTGCTTACAGCAGTCCTGTTGGACTCTTGTCAGTTGTGTAATCAGCATCACTCAGCAGCGTCTGACCCTTAAATTTACGCAGCTCCCCCGATGTGGTGTGAGAGGTAATTACATCAGCCGGAGACTCAGACACGTGTTTGTTACTCCGTCTCAGCACTTACTCCGGTGTGTGTTCGTGTTTAAACAATGCTAATTGGCACTTGTGAGTGTTTCGAGTCTACCTCTCCTAGAGTAGCCTCTTTGTCACCACCTCCCAAGACTGACAGTCCATTTAAGCCCCCCCTCCCCTTCTCTGCAGCAGTTGCCAAGGACATTATCGGACCCCCGCGGAGAGTATTCCCAAAGGGTAATTCGCCCATCTCCTCTTGCACTTTATCTAAAAGCCTTCTCACTAGAAGGTTGATGCAGCTAGTGCTCCCTGGTGTCATTTAAATTCAGCCCAACTTCAAATGCCACAGGAGCTGCAGCAGTAAATACTGTTACACCAGCACATAAAAGAAAAATAAAAGACACCTGTGGCCTAATGAAGGTTGTTGATCCCAGTGGAAAAATCCGATTAGAAAGGAAAAAAGCTACTTTTAGGTAAGAGTCTGCTTTTTCTGAGCATCCCTGAAGGTGTACGTTTCAGTGGTGGTGCTGGATGTCCACAGGATGCTGGCAAAAGAGTTTCATGTAAAGACACAAACCTTGAATAAGGTTTGCTTTAGTCTGAATGGATGTGTTTTAATCACAGACCCTGGATCGGTTTGCGGCTCCTTAATGAGGCCTGCTCCAGCTGGAGAGCTGTCGGTGTGGCCGCTTTGATCAGTGGCCCGTAGGCGTGGCGCTACACCGCTAACACTAATGGAACCACAAGTCAACACATCTGCATGTAGACACACCAAACACAAATGGAAGAGATTTACAGTGAAAACACACACGTGGACTTGACACAATCCAGTGAACCGGTGTTTTGTTTTCCTTCAGCTCTTCGGGTCTTCATCTCACCACGTCTGTTCGTGCCTGTTTGAGTTTTCAGCTTGAAGTCTCTGCCAAAGAGCGCTCATTGAGAAAGGTCCAAAACTCTGCGCTGACATGCAGCCCAACTCCAGAGACTAATGGCTTGTAGCTCCCAACATATGTTGTTTTGTGTAATTGCTTTAATTGCTGTCATTGTATGTAATAGTCGGGCTTTTTCATCTTCCCTGGTGGTGGAGGCATTCGGCTAATTATATCTGTCAGCTCTGCAGCCAAAACCCAGTGTTTCACAGTGAATTCAGAGCAGTGGGAAGTTTAAAACCCGTCTGTAAACTCTTGGTGTGTCTGTTCCATAATCACAAGCCTTTCTAGTCGGTGTGAACTTGTCTGAACCTTGGCCTCCATGTCGGCTCGTCTCTCTTCTTTTCTTCTCTCTGGTTTAAAGCCAAGCTGTTAGTAAAAGGGTTTTGTTCCTCTGCAGGTATGACACCATAACCAACACGTGGGAGACGGTTTCTCCTCTTCCTAAGCCGGTTCATTCTGCTGCTGCCACGGTGTGCGGAGGGAAGATCTTCGTGTTCGGGGGTGTGAACGAAGCCGGGCGCTCGGCGGGCGTCCTGCAGTCCTACGTACCGCAGAGCAACACCTGGAGTTTCATCGAATCACCCATGATAGGTAAGAGAAACTCAAAAACACTCACCTATGAATTATTCAGTTATAAAAGGCTCAGAAACCCAAGAAAAACATGTTTTATTGACACATAAACACATTTTTTAAAGTTTTGTTTCCATTTGTTTGTTTGAATCAATGAAAATTACCAACAGTACCAGTTTGGACCATCAACTTCACTGCTTTCATTTTGTCAGGTTTTCCCCTTTGGCGTTGTTTCCATCAGCTTCTGCAACGTCACCAGATTTATTTCCATCCAGTGTTGCATTAATGTGTCACCAAGATCTTGCATTGATGATGGTAGAGTCTGAGCGCTGCACAAAGCCTTCTCCAGCACATCCCAAAGGTTCTCAATGGGGTTCAGGTCTGGACTCTGTGGTGGCCAATCCATGTGTGAAAATGATGTCTCATGCTCCCTGAACCACTCTTTCACTATTTGAGCCCCATGAATCCTGGCATTGTCATCTTGGAATATGGCCGTGTCATCAGGGAAGATGGAATAACCTGGTCATTCAGTGTATTCAGGTAGTCAGCTGACCTCATTCTTGGAGCACATCCTGTTGCTGAAGCTAGACCTGACCAACTGCAGCAACCCCAGATCATAGCCCCGCCCCCACAGGCTTGTACAGTAGGCACTAGGCATGATGGGTGCATCACTTCATCTGCCTCTCTTCTTTCCCTGATGCACCCATCACTCTGGAACAGGGTCCATCTGGACTCATCACACCACACGACCTTCTTCCTTCGCTCCAGAGTTCAATCTTTTACACTCCCCTACAAACTGAATTCTTTTTCTCCGGTCAGCCTCGCTGATTAGTGTTTTTCTCATAGCTGTTCAGTTCCCTTAGCACTGTGTTATACTGTTGTTCTTTGATTTCACCAATCACTTAAGTGATCGCAATCATTCAAGATGTTACTCAGACCCCATTTTTACCTCCAAGACAATGGTTCCCCACTTGGCTTCCAGTTTTTAATAATGTGTTGGACCACTCTATCCAGTTCTAGTAGTTTCTGCAACCTCCTTAGATGTTTTCTCTGCTTGATGCAATGGTCTGACTCTTCTTACATAGATCATAGATGGGTCTTTCAACATGCTTGTTTAAGAGAAGCTAGTTGGGGATAAATAACTTGTTACTCGGTGAAAGATGATCACCAATGATTATCCAGTAAGATGCTCGTACCTCTTTGCTTTGTTAAATCTAGTGGTGGACTATGTTTATAGGGCGGGGCGGTGTATTTTACAGGGTGATGAACACTTGTCTTTTATATGAGGTTATGGTCAGAAACAAAGACTGGACAGAAAATAAAGCAGCCAAAGTCCAAATAAAACCTTCATTTATCTTAAAAAAACATAAATTATTGATGAAAAGCTGCTTGGAACCAAAGCATGAAGCATCAAGGGCTGATTTAAATCTTCTGCACGGCTCCGTATGTTTGCATGTGCCAGAAGTGGCATCAGTGCACTTCTTTACTCATTCACATCTGCCTATCACATTAGAGTGTAACAAGGAGTCACTGGCCCTCAATTATGGTTGCATAGCAACAGCAATCCCATGATTTCATCCACTTGAACACATTTCGTTCCGTATCATGTACTTGACTTCCTCAGCCGGCACCGTAAACTCCTCGCGGCCGAGCGGCGCTACGGTACGGCTGAAACATCCGAGTGCTTTGTGAGAGCGCAGATGTCTCATTTTCACGTATTGGTCGGTTTTATAGATCGGAGTTTATATCCGTGTTCTCTGTGAGCCCAAGGGGAAATGGAGCCAGCTTTATTGAAGTGTGAACCCATTGAGACCTCGTGTGTATGCATGGCTTCGGTCCTAAAAGCTTATTTGAGTGAAGAATTCAACCCACATCAATGGCAGGAAAAATAAACAACAACTTAGCGATCAGGTTGTGACCTTTTCCTTTTTTTCTTGTCATAATCCCTTTTTGTGTTTTCCATCATCCCCTCTCTTCCCACATTATTGCTCCGCCAATGTAATAAAAAGACCGTTGTGAAATGATAGGTGAGTCGGACCACAGCTCCTGACATGTTATTGGCCAAACCTGGGAGAGCATTACAGCCCGAGCCACCGGGGACCTTTAAAGGATTCAGAGCCACAAGAAATACTCTGAGCGAGCCGCCATAACTCTGGGGCAGCTGGAAAAACACAGAGTACACCTCAGTGTGTGATTCAAAGGTCCACCAGATGTGTTCCGGGAGCAAAGATCCTCTCCGCGGGCGGGTTTTTAACAAATAGCTATACTTGAAAGGGATGATTGCTGTGATTTGAACATTTTCTGAGTCTTTTTTGTTCTACATGTTGAGCCTGGATAAAACCATTAGAAGCATGTGGAGTTTAAACTCTACAAAATCTTTTTTGTCTGAGTGTGTGTTAAAGCACTATGAAGATTACTGTGGGGTTCACGAGGCTTTATGTACTTGGATATTTGTTAAATGGGAATTGTTCCCAGGAAACCAACAAAGATTCTGATCCAGAATATGGAAACCATCATTTTCACTCTGAGCAGATAAGAATTCACTTACTGGTGACTTTTGTACAGCGCAGAGAGGCTGTTTACCTTCTAGTCTGAGACGGGATGACGCTAACAAGCCTTTAACCTTACCACACTGACATGTACGGTGGCCCAGGAGGTGTGCAACAAAAACAACAAAATACCACAACAACACCGTAGGTTTTTAAAAATCCTAAAATAAAATAACATAAAACAGAAGCTGTGGTCAAGCAAAACCTATGCTAAACTTAGGTTAGGCAAATACCCCAGTTATGGCAAGATTGTAAGTAAATGAGGACTTGGTCATTGGATTCACAAACTGTAAATCCCTACGAACCTGAATGCACCATCTGTAATGTGTGCATTTGTGGCGTGATTACGGAATTAGCGTAACTTCCATTTCAGCATAGCAGCAAACGTGCACATTGTACACCAAAGCATGCAATTAAATCAGGAATAGTGTGCAGTGAATTTTGTTAGCTGTATATTGTACTTCATAGACTAAATTAGTTGAAAACTGTATGAAACTTTTCCCATTTTGTGATTTTAGGGAATCTGGTGAGAAAACGCAGCCTTAGTTAATTTGGCGTCATTTTTGTAAATCCACATTAATGCTTGAGCTTTATAAAAACTCCACATCTTTTGCAAACTCTTTTACCTCACACAACTTTTTTTTATGACATATTAAAACTACACCAACATGTGCATACTTTTGTCTCCTTTCAGCAGCTGTCCTGACTTCTGCAGGACTCGTAGTTTTCTCTCAAATCCCCTCAGGGTGCAGAGTGTGCACCAAAACTAAACATGAAGGAAGTTATGTTTTAGCTCAGTATGTTCTTTTCAAAACTTTAAGTGAAGGATCTTTTTACCTTGTCATACCTTAAAATACCAAAGCAATATAAAAATTCACGTGTGTGACCATCAGTGCCTTGTTCTGCTCACAATTCCAAGAATTATTTTTTAAACAACCTTTAGTTTTCACACAGCAGCTGCTTGTCTGAGGTTTACAGATTAGCCGTCATTCATGTGATTAAGTTTGCTGTCAGGGTGCTGTTGTGTGTTTACAATGGTACCTAAATGAGACTGGTGGTTACCATGGTGACCATAATGAGCCAGTTGCAGCAGTCTTAACATTTCTTTTTCCCTTGGCTCTCGGGTTAGATTGGAAGAAATATGTAATTTAAATAATTATATCAAGGTGGGGTGGCCCAGTTTTTCCCATCTTGTGAATGTGTGTGTGCATGGGTGAATGACTGGTTGTGCTGTAAAGTGTCTGGGGGGGTTGCAAAACCCTAGAAGGGGCTTTATCAAATACAGGCCATTTAGCATTTTTTCCTATTTATTTAGATGCTGAAAAGGGGTAAATAATGCATTGAAACCCGTCAGTTCACTGATGTTTTCTTACAAGAAGTCGTTGTTTAAAGCTGCATCTTGTTGCTCCCTGACTTCAGGTTGTGAAACTAAATGCTGATGATGTAATAATTTTGTTTGGGGTGAGGGCTGAGTGCCAGAACAAAGCTGGCAGTGCAGCTGGCAAAATGAAAGCTACTTCTCACACACTGAGACACACACACACACACACACACACACAGATTCAGTTATTCAAAACCTGTGCTTACCTCGAATCAGCCATACAACCCCGGGGGTCCAGGTACGCAGAATATGAATTATGTAACTAGCCAGGAGGTTACTCCATGCACGTGCACGTGCACGTGTGTGTGTGTGTGTGTGTGTGTGTGTGCGTGTGTGCGTGTGTGTGTGTGTGTGTGTGTGTGTGTGTGTGTGTGTGTGTGTGTGTGTGTGTGCGTGTGTGTGTGTGTGTGTGTGTGTGTAGCAGGGTGTTTGAGTGTGAGAGACAGTGGCACAGACAGACCGATCGTCATCTGTCAGGGCGTGGATGATCCGGTGTTTGACAGCCAACGAGCCGGGAGATAATGGACGGGTTTAGTGCTTCCTGTGAAATTGGGCCGGCAATGATTTTAGCGAGCCGGTGGGGAGCGCTTCTCGAACCCACCCTCCATCTCTTTCCATCTTTAATCTCTCTGTTCATCTTTCTCTCTCCCTCCATCTCTTCGTCTCTCCCCCCACACCCCAGTTTCCCTCCTCATCTCTCGAAGTCTCTCAGCACTGTCTTATTGACTGACACAAATTCAGTGTGTGTGTGTGTGTGTGTTTTCCGTCTGTATGGAACGTCTCCCGCTTGAACTGCAAATGGGTTTCACAAACACCGACTCCCTACCTCTCAGAAGTATTACTCGTATCAAAAACAGTCCTTTCAGCGGTTCCGTTGCTTCGTCCATCCACTTCTGTCTTTGTCTTTGAAAAACTCGTCCACCAAGCGGCGCGTCTTTGGTAACACTGACCAGCGCCTAACACCTTCACTGGAGCTAAGCTACTTATGAGATCTCATAGCTTCATTCTTAACTGGTCAGCTCGCTCAAATTACCAAAATGTCAAGGTTTTTAGATATCAGACTCTGTGGTTTGTGCCTCAATCCAAAAGCAGTACTTTTTGTGCCGCTCGCACCAGAGATAGCTGACATTTGAAAGATTCAGCATGCAACAAGGCCTTAAGAAGGTCACCGGTGCTCCAATTTGTATGGCGGTTTTGTCCGTCCTTGATAAAATCTGGCTTCTCTTTAGGATTGGTTGGTTAACATTTCCTCACAGGTTCAATATTTTAGATTGAGTTCCTTTCGAACACAAATCTCCAACAAGTGATGGTTGCTGCTCAGATGATGGTATTGAGTTGAGAAACTGGATTTATTTCACCTTTCCACAACAGAACACTGTGGTGCAGATTGTCTAATTAAGAGCATCAATTGATGCACAAAGTTTCCCTTTGCAAGCATCTAAATTATGATCTGTGTTCACTTTACCAAAGTTTTCCCTCTTTTCTTTATAAAGATATAAGAATTTTATAAATGTTGCTTCATGTCAGAAACATGTAATTATTTTTCTATGTGGTCGATCATGGAGGAAACAGCAGCAGACGTGGACAGGAAGTAGGTTTGCAGACATTTTTTCAGGAGCATGAATGTTTGGAAACAGAGCTGCACAGAGCGTGTGATGTCATGAGAAAAAAAATGGAGGCATGTTGTTAGACATGCATCGTATGCTGCCAGTGTGTTTTGCCCTCGTTCTGCTTTTTGTTTACGTGCTAATTCAAGAGTTTAGCCTTCTTCACAAAATTCCTACAGAATAATACAAAAATGTGTTTTTGTAGATTTTTGTGACGTCTGAAGCCAACATATAAATAGAAATGTGATTATTGTGCAGCCCTAACTGATCACCACTGATGTGTCCTCGTTTAGAGTAGTAAACGGTTCCTATCTGCATTGGCTGATAAACGTTTTCCTCAGCAGGAACCATTAGGGATCTCCTTTTGTTTTTGACTAAATCCTTTCTGCAGGGTTTCTGTTGGGCTCATGCACACCCACCCACATCTGGAACATGGCGTTGTCCAAACTTCAACATTCAATTATTAGGATGCAGACGCTTGTATTTAGCTCAAAGCACCACTGTGCTCATGCATACTCACAGAGCCATTAGTGCATCTGCAGACTTCAGATTTTTCTTCATGACACACTTGATTTATGAGCTCGTTCCTCTTTTCTACTGTTTTTTTTTTTGTTAACTTTTTCCTAAAAGAAAAACAAGCCTTGAAAGTTTGTTCTAACCTGCTCTGTAGAGAAACGGCTCTATTTCTGGATCAATGAACGACAGGGTGCTATTGTGAACGTTTGGAATAAAACCTTTTTCAGAAAGTTTTAAAAATGCCGGGAATGTTTTGGTCCCGATTTCAGGTTTTTTGAATTATCGCCCAACTAAGGTCGATTTTTAGGTGTTTCTAGCAAAGAAAGCTGCTTTTATTTTTCTACATTTTGATGAAGTGACCCTTCAAAAAACAGATTAGTCACCTAATATTCCACAGTCATAGAGCAAAACACACACAGTTTACCTCTGTACACACACACACACACCAGCTGACAGACAGGTCTCCATCGACCCGTCCACTCCACGGACCCGAGAGCCAAAGCGCCGCGCCCCAGCTGCTCTATCGGGAAATTGACCGCGGAACACTTTCTCCCACAAATGACGTAGCAGCCGGGCAGGTTTAGATCCTTTATGGAGGCGGTGAGGAGAGGAGCAGGCTGAGGGAGGGAAGGTGGAGCGTTTCCATGGCTACCTAATTGGACATGTCCCCATCATCATCCTCTTTCAGCTAGTTCGGAGCATCATTTCAAAGGTTTCCCACACCACATAAAAGAAGTCTGCGTGCAATCTTAAAAGATGTTTTTGCTGCTCTAATTAGCTTGTTGAGATCACATCTGAGCTTAGAGCTTCTTTGTTTCCCCTCCGTCTCCCAGACAGGAGGTGTATTCCTCTCTGTTCCTCCTCCACCTGTGAGCGCCTCCATGTTTCCGTGCTGATGTAACGATGATGACTCGCTGTTCGGGGGGGGACTTTATCAGAGCTGCGGTCTTGTCTCCATCTGGACGGGTTTGATAGCGTGGACGTGATATCGCTCCGACGCCGTTCCTCCTGCTGATGTAGGGGTGAGATAAGGGAGGAGAGAACAATGACTTCAGACACTCAGCTGTGTGTTTTCACTTGTTTGGCGTCCTTGACCTCAGCCGGAGGGAGCACCAGGCTTGGGTGACGAAGTTGTCTGATGGATGAGATGTGTGTTAGCGTGCGTCGCCCTGCAGCCACAGCTGTTAAAACCTTATCTTTCTGTATTTTTTTTATTCTCGTGTTTTTGGTTCTGTTAGGACTTTTCTAATCTTAAAGCAGCGGAGCCAGACAGAGGAATCCCTCCCGCCTGCTCAAATATTGATCTGACTAGAGCCTTTCAGGGTCTGTCCGGCCTTCCAGTGTTTGGGCAGCATCACAACACGTCCATATATCACCAGATTTTCCACTAAGACGGTTTTTCAGCTGTGTGCACTTCTCAGCGTTGCTTCAGCAATAAACCGCTGCTTTTCCGTACTTGAAGGCCAAAGAGATAAGAACAAAAGCAAAGTAGGGGGAGGTGGGGTGCAACCCCCAGCAGCCGTCCTCTTGAGGTTTGCCAAAACAGAGCGAGATAACCTGCCTGTTTCTCCTTCCAAGTGCTCAATGCTTACTGTTAGTCCAAGGAAGAGAGGCGGGAAGTGATGGCGAACGCGTCTGTGGAGGCAAGCGAGAGAGAGAGAGAGAGGTTTTCCCTTTGAGAGCATCCTGTTATTATTCTGCCTCAGGCGCCGAGCGGTGAGAAATGAGTGTTCTGTGTTTATGGGACCGAACACAAAACACCGTGTACACACGGCCACGCTGGCACACACACATGTACTCACAAAGACTGACGGCGGCATATCAATGAGATGAAGAAGGTAGGAGAGGAAAATAAAACCGTCTGGCAGAACGTGAGAGGGGACCAATCAGTGACAACTTGTTCCTCGGGGGGAGAAACCCGAGCTTCAGATTCTGGTCGCTGTGGTTCAGATTGTATTTAACAGAGAAGGAATGTGAAGTATTTTATCCGCCAGTCCACTACTTTCACCAACAGTGTTGATTTATGTTTTGGGAAGCTTCCTCCCAACGCGGTGGTTCTGTTCTCTTTTGTGACATTTAGTGAAACGTTTCAGTCTCCATTAATTCTGCCATCAAGACGCCGCGCTGACATGGTAATCTGACCTTTTCAAGCCTTTCACAGTTCATCACAGGAAAATGGACTCCGTTTGCTTCTTCCTGTCAGTCAACACGCTCCTCACAGTAGAATTTATTTGCCTGTTTTGTAAATCTTAGTGGAATGATGGTGTTTTGTCTTGAGGATTCTTCTGAGAGCTTATCAGGTCGGAGGGTCGGTGTCCAGAGATGCTTCACCAAACTCGCTTCAGGACGTTTGCCTTGTTTCTACGGTCTTGCTGAAATGTTGGCTTGTGATTCAGAGCTGTCTGAGGGACTGTAGATGGATCTCATAATTCCTGCATGGACAAAGCCATCGGGCGTTGGCGTGGTCCCAAGGGTTTGCTCATGTAGAAGTCATAATTCATACAAGGTGTCTCCTTTTAAACTTACATAGACCTTTTTCTTCATCACACACTGATGGATGCACCAAGGTTGGTTGCCTTTTCCAAACCATTAGCTCATGTTAGAGGCTGCTTTGCTTTGGGGATCTCTAGATGCTGAAGAAATGTTCTCCCAGCCTGGCTGTGATCCGAGACTCGACACAAACCTACAGACCGTTCGTTCCAACTCTTGGATTGGTTTTCACTCCATGAATCCTTCACTCATACTTTTAATTCATGTGCAGTCGTCTCTAGTAGAAATGAATGCCTTGGTGCGCCTGACTAACAGCAACACGACTCTACCACTGACTCTGTTTGCTCTGCAACGTTGATGTTTTATCTCCACAAATAACACAAGCCTGGAGGAGTTCTGCTGTGTGGTGGAGTTGCTAATGCTAACGGTTAGCTTCTACTAGCCCAGACGTTCTCTGCTGATTCCTGGACGCTAAACCAACAACAGCCTTCCCCGTCGTGAGTCAAGATGGGTGAGTCCATGAATGTTAAGTGACATTGTGACGTAGATCTGTCAGGATTTTCTAATCCTAGAGTTTCACCGTCTGTTTTCTATCAGAAGCTAATGCAGGAGATAGGTGGAGGAGACTGTTTTCATGTCAGCCTGCATGACAAACTCAGAGTGATGGATCATTTTCAAAAATAAGTAAAAAATGGTTTCTCAGTGAAGGAACTCGATGCCAGTGATGTTCAATCATATACAACCAAGGGTGGTCTCTCCCTCTATCATTTCTAAAGAGTCACTCTCCTAACAAACAACCTCCATTGTTCTTGTAGACATGCACCCATAAGGAGGAGTGTGTGTAGGAATAAAAAAGGTACTTATTAAGACTTTAGTGAATAAGAAGAGTGAACCCATGAACCCAGTGTTTGTAACCATGTGGTGCAGGCGACCTAATAAAGAGTTAAACTCCTGTAGTTGAAAGCGGGCTATATTTAGCAGGAGACATTAAGGGCTGTGAGAAATCACAGCCACAACACTGAAATCAGGTCAAGAGCTCAGTGGGTTGCCGTGAAATTTCAAATGCACACGTTGGTCCCAGGAGGACCAATCACTTATGACTTCAAACTCATTGCTTTCATGAGGTTAAATTCTGTGACTTTGAGTGAAATATTTCAACAGCTATAGACTCACTTTGGTTTAATGGACTACGGGTGTTTTGTGGTTCTGGAGAAGGCTCATGGCCATGTTCCCTTTGGTAATACACTGGGGGTGCTGCAAGAGTATGGGATGCTGAGGTCACTGTTAGGTAGGGTGACCAAATGTCCTCTTTCCCCCCAGATATGTCCACTTCACACACTCTGACCTGGGCATTGGGGGGTTGTCAAATATTGATTTTCACCATTTTTCAGGGGACAAATATTTAAATTGACCGATGCAACTGGTTGATCTGAACAAGTTGCAGAAGTTACATTGGCACTAAAGATTATGGTTAGATAAATTGGGAGTTACGTTAGCACGTAATGTGCTCGGGTAGCCAAATCTGCTCGTGGTGAAAGTTTTCACAGGTTTTAGTTCTTCGTAGGAAACATTGATGACTTTTAAGAAGCGATCCATCCTTATACAGTAGGACAGGGGTAGGCAATCCTGGTCCTCGAGTGCCGTCATCCAGCATGTTTTCATTGCAACACTCCTGATTCAGTGGTTGAATCACCTGTTCAGCAGCTCATCAAGCTCTGCAGAAGCCTGCTAATCACCTGCTGGTTGGAATCAGGTGTGTTGGAACTGGAAAACAGCTAAAACATGCAGGATAGTAGCACTCCAAAGCCAGGATTGCCTACCCCTGCAGTAGGATGAAGCTTTCTGCGTGTCATCCAGGCTCAAACCAGTGCTCTTCAGCTTATGGACAGAAAATCTGATGGAAGGATGCTGGAGCACTTGGGTGAGTGAGTATTTAAAGTTAAAGTCTCACAAGTTGTCACACACACTGGTGTGTGTTAAATTTGTTCTCTGCATTTGACCCATCCCCTGGGGGAGCGGTGAGCTGCAGCTGTGGCTGCGCTCAGGAACTATTTGGTTGTTTAACCCCACAATCGAACCCCTTAATGCTGAGTGTCAAATGGGGAGGCATTGGGTCCCATTTTTTCAAGGTCTTTAGATTTAAACCCGACCTCCCAGTCTCAGGGCAGACACTCATGCCACTAGGCCACTTAGCTCGTATTTATGGGATGCAAGAAAACTCCTAATAACATTTCTACAACATAAGCAGGGTTCGAATTGCAGGGGGAGCTATGGGGAGCCTGGCTCCCTTGAAAGGGTGACGGGCTCCCCAAAAAGCCCTCAACCTACACAACCAGGGGGAGCCCAAAAAAAGATACTGTTTCTACCCATATTACATTGGAACTCCGACAAAAACATATGCTGTCGCCTTCATTCAGCTCCATCATTACCTTTGTAACTGCTACTTGGTCCCAGACTAACTACCATAAATGAATAAAATTTTATTTCCTCACATCACAGAAAATGTTGTTTTGTTCATGAAGTGGGGCGCAATTTTAAATAACTTTATTGAACAATGCAACTCTTACACAAACATCCAGGAGGTCTTTATTATATAAATACATGCAAAAGAGCCTTTTTGTTGGTGGAGTCTTATTTTGATTTTGGCTCAAAAATGGGGAGCGGTGTAGTTTGCCTGAGTGGTGTTGCTGTGGTGTGATGTCATCAGCAGGCGCAGTGACCTCATTTTTGGAAATCAACCGCATGAAGAGCTGAGTCAACATTGTTGGCACTAACCTTGTTCCAGGTGCCAGGCAGCCCCTGATCAATGATCCTGTCTACAGGGTCTCCAGGTGTTGCTGAGGAGAGGAGGGCCTCTGGCTTGGGAATATCAGTGTCTGCTTTATTGAAGATGATGTGATTCTGTTAGCTGGAGTCAGTCTCAGCTGGAGGAATATCTCGTCCCTAGTGACTCTAGAATGGAATAAGAGATGGACTGATGAATAGGCCCAGTATCTGGAGTAATGAGGGTGTTGCTTCCATCCTTTGAGGTGAAGCAAAAGCTCATTTACTGGTTGGTCTACTTTCCAACGTTCACTTATGGATCATGACCAAAAGGAGAAGATCCTGCATACACGTGGCTGAGAAGAGCGTCCTACGAGGCGGCTTGGATCAGAATGAGACATAACGAGAGGACAGAATCTCCTTCTGGACACATCCCACTGGGAGGTAACCCCAGGGCAGACCCTGAATTCACTGGGGGAATTGGGAATTCTTTCTTTCCTGGCAACACCCCCAGGAGAAACTGGAACATCGTTTGTGTCGTGGGATTGCTGTTTTCCTGTCTGGATTTGCTACATCTTCAACCTGACCTTGGCTAAGAAAAAGCTGCTTCTGTTACAAGGATGACCTGTAATGACCCCGATCACTGCTCAAACCCGTCCAGACCTGTGGTTTACGATGTCACTGGTATTCACACCAGCCTCTGCAGGACTCTGGCAGGCGCTAATTAGCATGCTAACACTTAAGATGGTGGGCAGTGTAAACATCTGCACAACATCAGCATGACTACTCTGTGTGTGAAGATAACACAAAGCAATTAGTGCCCAGAGTTCAAAGCCCAGAGAAGTGCAAACGGAGCCTCTGGTGCAGCAATCAGCCGCACCTTCGACTCCTGATCCGACCTGTTAATTAAACATGGCTGCCAGGTTTCAGCAGCTGGGCCGAGCTGCAGAGAGGGAGGGGGCGGGGTTGTTGCTGCCGTTATTGAGACTTAACTCCTGCTGCTGTCTGTTTTTTGATGAGGGATGTCGATCTATTGTGTCTGTGCATTATTCATGGTGCTTGTAAATTGGCCAGCTGAGTTTGAAACGCACTTCCTCTTTCCTTACACAGCAGGGCCGCCGCCGCCGCTGCTGGTGAGCTCCAGGTTCCCATCATCTATAACTCCAGTGGTGCCTGTTTATTTTTTCTACACCGTCCCACACTGAATTATACAATACAGTTTCCATTATCCCACCTGTTCACTCATGTATTGCCAACTACATGTGCATTCCCTTTTCTTTGCTTCTCATATAAATCTATGGAAGTGCCAGTGGGCCTAATGCAATTGTGAATTATTGGGACTTGGGTAACTCTTCCATATTGCCTCCAAGCCCAAACAAATTTTAGAGCAGAACCCAATAAAGCCTCTGTGATTTATGAACTGCACTTTTTCCTTCTGTATAGGTATCCAATCTGTTTTTTAAACCAATCTTGAGAGGGGCATATCTGTAGAGTGATAAGGAGAATGTTGATGATTGGGGTTTTTTCCATTCAACACGAGGACCAGAGAGGTGGTGAAAAGGGGGGAAAGAACAAATTGATGCCATTAAACGTAATGGAACTGTCTGCTGTATGTGAGAATGACATCCCAACAATAGCTGTGTGTTTTCTCTCTCTCTCTTTCTGCCTCCTCGCATATCTTTAGATAACAAATACGCCCCTGCAGTGAGTCTAAACGGTTTTATATTCATCCTGGGAGGAGCCTACGCGCGAGCCACCACCATCTATGACCCAGACAAAGGCAACATCAAGGCCGGTCCCAACATGAATCATTCTCGGCAGTTCTGCAGGTAAGAGATAATTAACGTAGCAGCTACCGTACGTATAAGATAAAAATCCCCTGGTGTGGCTTGCTAAAGATGTTCTTAAATCCAGCAGATCTGATCTGTGGGGCACTCCTCCCCCCAAAAGCGTTTTATAAAGAGCATGGACGTTAGACTAAACAAAACAAAAAGAATGACGTTTATTATTAATCTGCCAGTCTTTGTGTTGTGCTGCAGGTAAAGACAGGGGAGACGTATTCAGGCTATTTAATTAAAACATGAACAAAGCAGCTCTGGATTGACAATGTTTCCAGAATGATGCAACTCAGTAGAGAAACTGCCCTTGGTGGGAAAAAGTCTGGGTTTGATATTGAGATTTGCCTGCTGAGACTGTGCTCAATAGCACTCTGTTTGATTTAATCAATTTTCCTTTGGACTATTTTGGGTTAGAACAGTGACATTTTGCTAATTTCCTTTATTTTTCAGTTTTATTTCTCTGCTCTGGTGGGATTTTAGTGCTCAGATTGAAGAAAAGCACCATGAAAACATATTTACACCCCCGGTACAGATTTCCTGTTTTTGCATTTTCTCACAGGTTAATTGTGATGATTTTTGACCCAATCATCTACTTTGGACAATTTTAAGAATGTGCTGGATTACTGTAACGGATCTAAAGTAGGGGTGGGAATTTAACACGTTAATTATGATTAATTAATTAGAAAAAAATAACACGTTAAAAATAATTAACACATTTAATCAAGATTAATTAATTACAAAGCCTCTAATTAATTAGATTAATTTTTTAATCGAGTCCCACCCCTAATATAAAGATAATCTTAGATAATCCTGCTGTGTGTGGTGTGTTAAGAGCACTCTGGTTACGATCATAAATCCAGATTTTCAAACACGTTGGATTGTCTTGGGCAAATGTATGTGTTGCTTGTAGAATGTGATGTGTAGCCAATCATAGTGCGAGGTGACTGAAGCACACAGATCGATCCTTCTTCGTCATGTTTGATCTCATAGGTTTTGTCCGTGACTGAAATCGATGTCGTTTTTGCCGTGTTTCCACAGACCACACACTGCAGGACCTAAATCGTCACGTGTGCGTCTCTTTTTTGGCGGGAACATAAAAAATCCTGCCGTGTGAACTGGGCCTTAAATCAGAAAACAAATTTAAGTGTAAAGAATTCTGTAAAGAGGCAAACCTGCTTTTACAACAATGTCTCTAACTTGGCCGCTGAAGGGCATTAAATGCAAATTAAGAGCAGTGGGATAACACCATAATAGTCTAGTCAAGTCGAGCCACCGAGGTGTGCAGTTTGCCAAACTCAGTTTTCAGATCTGAGACTTTTTTCTTTTAAAAAAAAAAGTATGCATGAAGTACGTTTGGGAGGCAATTACAGACGGTGATCTTATGTGCAGAAAGTGCAGCATAAATCATGTTGTCAGAGTTATTGATAAGCTGCACCAGCACACACCAGGCAGCTGTTCTGCTACATTTAACTAAGTCTGACACAACAGGGAGGGAGGGAGAACAACAAGCTGCCGTGAGAGAAACACTCAGAAATCTGTGAGAGTGAACGCTCCAGCGCCGAGGATGAAGCCTGGCAGGTCAGCGTGCAGGAGGGCAGCGATCCACCCCCACCCCATCTCTGTTTATCAGGAGCAGCCGCTCCAGGCTCTGCTCCATGCCCTCTCCGTTTTGGATCAGCTGTGCATTCGTCTCTGAGTAGATTCAGGCTTTATGTAATAATCTTTGCCCAGTCCCAGCCGTGAGTTGGATCGGTGCAGGAGGACCGCATGTTGTTTGTGTGCGTTTCTGAGCGTGCACCTTATGTAAATGCAGATCGTTCTAAACCCCAATAGGAGTACAAAGCTCTAATCAGCTTACGAGCCAAGTTTTAATCCTTTCTGCACACAAACTTGCTTCTGTCGCTCATATCAAATGAGCACATTTTTGATATTTGCTTTTTTATTAGCTTGTTCTCGTGTGAGATAGTGCGGTGTTTTCTTTTACCTTAGCAGTGTTAGCCATGTCGAGAGCATGTGTTGGTGCTGTCAAATGACCACGAGCAGAACGGAGCACGGCGATCAGCATGTTTGCTGAGATTTGTGCGACGGCGCTGTCAGATTTTGGTCAACAACATGAGCTGTATTACTGCTGCTGCTGTGACTCGCAGCGATTTCATTTCAGAGCCACAGCAGCAGCTGATACTCACACTGAAGGGATGTTTTGGTCATTTTGACCTCTTATTATTGAACCATCCAAACAGCACCAGGTTTCTAGCTTTAATATTATTAAGGTAACTTGAAAATAAATATACTGGCAGCAACGGGATGTCCTGATGTCAGGGGAAGGCCAGCACTTTCATCCACTTAGAGATGCAAGTAGTTTTAGCATTTCTGCAGAACCAAAAGCCCTGGAAAGATCAAAGATGCTTAGATGAGATTAACTGTCCAGCTAACACAAAATGTGACTATAAAGCTAAAAACAAGTACATACTTTAATGAAGCAGCAGGTGCCAGAAATGGTTGTTTCAGTAGTTTATGGTCACTAACCAAAGTTCATGACCAAGGGTGAGGGTAGGAACGTAGATCGAGAGCTTTGTCTTCCTCCACTTGGGGCAGGACCTCATCCCTGACCTGGAGAAGACATTCTACCTTGTTCCGACTCAAGACCATGGTCTCGAATTTAGAGGAGCTGATTCTCATCCCAGCTGTGAACCGCTCCAGGGAAAGCTGGAGATCACGGTCTGATGAAGCCAGCAGGACCACATCATCTGCAAAAAGCAGCGACCTGATCCTTAGGCCACCAAAATGGATCCTCCATAAATGTTATGAACAGAATCTGTGACAAAGGGCAGCCTTGGTAGATCAATCTGAAACTCAAACGTCTGACATCAATGCATCACTGCAAAATTGTATATTTTCTCCAATTTATGAACTTGCTAAACGTTAATTAACACTATAACGTGGTTCGTTTTACTCCTGGATTCATGTTCGTAAATCAGTTATACAGGTCCTTCTCAAAAAATTAGCATATTGTGATAAAGTTCATTATTTTCTGTAATGTACTGATAAACATTAGACTTTCATATATTTTAGATTCATTACACACAACTGAAGTAGTTCAAGCCGTTTATTGGTTTTAATATTGATGATTGTGGCATACAGCTCATGAAAACCCAAAATTCCTATCTCAAAAAATTAGCACATCATGAAAAGGTTCTCTAAACGAGCTATTAACCTAATCATCTGAATCAACTAATTAACTCTAAACACCTGCAAACGATTCCTGAGGCTTTTAAAAACTTCCAGCCTGGTTCATTACTCAAAACTGCAATCATGGGTAAGACTGCCGACCTGACTGCTGTCCAGAAGGCCATCATTGACACCCTCAAGCAAGAGGGTAAGACACAGAAAGACATTTCTGAATGAATAGGCTGTTCCCAGAGTGCTGTATCAAGGCACCTCAGTGGGAAGTCTGTGGGAAGGAAAAGGTGTGGCAGAAAACGCTGCACAACGAGAAGAGGTGACCGGACCCTGAGGAAGATTGTGGAGAAGGACCGATTCCAGACCTTGGGGGACCTGCGGAAGCAGTGGACTGAGTCCGGAGTGAAAACATCCAGAGCCACCGTGTACAGGCGTGTGCAGGAAATGGGCTACAGGTGCCGCATTCCCCAGGTCAAGCCACTTTTGAACCAGAAACAGCGGCAGAAGCGCCTGACCTGGGCTACAGTGAAGCAGCACTGGCCTGTTGCTCAGTGGTCCAAAGTACTTTTTTCGAATGAAAGCAAATTTTGCATGTCATTCGGAAATCAAGGTGCCAGAGTCTGGAGGAAGACTGGGCAGAGGGAAATGCCAAAATGCCTGAAGTCCAGTGTCAAGTACCCACAGTCAGTGATGGTCTGGGGTGCCATGTCAGCTGCTGGTGTTGGTCCACTGTGTTTTATCAAGGGCAGGGTCAATGCAGCTAGCTATCAGGAGATTTTGGAGCACTTCATGCTTCCATCTGCTGAAAAGCTTTATGGAGATGAAGATTTCATTTTTCAGCACGACCTGGCACCTGCTCACAGTGCCAAAACCACTGGTAAATGGTTTACTGACCATGGTATTACTGTGCTCAATTGGCCTGCCAACTCTCCTGACCTGAACCCCATAGAGAATCTGTGGGATATTGGGAAGAGAAAGTTGAGAGACGCAAGACCCAACACTCTGGATGAGCTTAAGGCCGCTATGGAAGCATCCTGGGCCTCCATAACACCTCAGCAGTGCCACAGGCTGATTGCCTCCATGCCACGCCGCATTGAAGCAGTCATTTCTGCAAAAGGATTCCCGACCAAGTATTGAGTGCATAACTGAACATAATTATTTGAAGGTTGACCTTTTTTGTATTAAAAATATGCTAATTTTTTGAGATAGGAGTTTTGGGTTTTCATGAGCTGTATGCCACAATCATCAATATTAAAACTAATAAACGGCTTGAACTACTTCAGTTGTGTGTAATGAATCTAAAATATATGAAAGTCTAATGTTTATCAGTACATTACAGAAAATAATGAACTTTATCACAATATGCTAATTTTTTGAGAAGGACCTGTATGATATAAATCAGAATTATCCTAAATGTGGATCAGCAGGTAACCGTTTAGCTCTGCTGATCAGAATAACGGCTCGTCTCGTTTCTGTGGGTCCAACAGGGATTCCTCCATCATCTCTGTAACAAGCATAAATCCAGATTGTCTTCAATTTTTTAATCAAGAGGACTTAGTTCAGCACAAAGAGATCTTGATAAGGTTCCAGCAGACCAAATGCATCGTAGACCTGCTGTTAATCCTGGATTATAATTCTGTTAGGCTGTAATCTGCATAGATGGAGGCATCCTCTAAAACTCCTGTGTGTTTGCAGCGCCGCCATCCTGGACGGGAAGATCTACGCCACAGGAGGCATTGTGAGCAGCGAGGGTCCGGCCCTCAACAACATGGAGATGTTTGACCCCTGCTCCAACACCTGGACGCTCCTGCAGTCACTGCCCTGCCCGCTCTTCAGACACGGCTGCGTCGTCATCAAAAAGTACATCCAGAGTGGCTGACGGCTGCTCGGACCGGGCCGCCACCAAACACCAGCTGAGCTACAGTTGTGGGACGTTGCGTGATGGCAGCTTGGAGCCGGGTCGGTCTGCGACCCCTGGACTTGTTGCCGGCATTGATCCACACGGTTACACCCCCCCCCCCCCGTTCTCCAAACAGAACCCTGTGCAGAATGTACTCATGTTCAGCTACTTTAGCCATGCAGGTGACGAAGCCTGACCTCCAGTCCGTACACGTCACGGCTGTAGTTCATTCTCCCATCCAACAGGCACAGGGACCCTCCTACTCATTTGGTTCAAGTCCTCCTTTCAGTTCCGTCTTTTCCTCTGTGAACTCACCACGCTCCCGTCTGGTTATGGTACACCCTGAGCTCATCGAAAGCCATTAAAGGTCCCTGTTTTAGTTGCTTTGAGTGGATTTGACAGCTGTAGGTTTCGTAGATGCCGATTAGCAGAAGTTTCGATGTAGTGACATCTACATGGCCGTAGGAAAAACGAAGATGACGGTTTTCCTCTTTGTGAGTTTCTGCTCTCTCCACTGGGTCAGGAAACAAAAATTCCCTCCGTGTGGGTTTATGAGGTGATTTTGAAACCAGATTTGTGAACTGTGACCCAGCAGCTCGTTAAACAGGAAAAAGGATCACCTTCAGAATTTTCCTTCATTGTTGTGTAATTCCAGCTTGATAGAGATATCATCTGGAGCCCACCTTTAACCACATTAATGCTTTCTGGGATAAAAGACGAGAGAACGAGGGAATTCCTGCATCTGCCGACTTCTGATCCGATATTCTAGTTGGAACATTTCCTCTGGAAAAAAGCACAATATTCACCGGTGACTGTTATATCTGTTGATCCATGGTTTCTTTGTGTTTCATCAACTCCTCTTCCTCCCTTTTCTGCTTTATACAGTGTGTTTTAACGCAACCCACCAATGATGGGTTCTGTAAATACAGGAAGGAAATATGTATATTTTAAAACCTGAAAGCAATTCTGTATAAATGTTTTTAGAAAAGAAAAAAAATCTGATAGACTGGAGTGAAAATATGTCTGTAAATCTGTACCAACAGAATAAATGAACAGTTGTTATTATGGAACCCCGATACATAAACCAGAACTTAAACACACCAGCTGGGCAAGTCTGTTGTTTTTGTTACCGTCAAACGAAAACGTGACTTTATTCCACCAAATTTACAGTTTGCAACTTTATTCAAGTATTTCAACAGCAGTTTATTGAGAAATACAGTAAAATGTTTCATTTCAAATATAACTTACGCTAAAGTAACAATGTGAAGAGAACACAAACGAGCTGACAGAGCTACAAAACATCAGACTAACAGAATCTGTGGGGAAGAACATGGGATGGAACCTTTTCCTTCTGCAGAAAACGATGAGGATGATCACAACGTATGGCATTTAACTAACAACGTTTTTATGTCAGAATCGGTTTATAAATCCATAAAGGAGAACCTTTTGGCAGAAACGTGAAACAAAGTGAAAATCTGACTGTTTTAAAGTATGCTAGCTCATTCCAGTCACTCAGAGAAAATAACAATAAAATAAATAAAAAAGCGGAAAGGGCGTTTAGTCCCGTGTTGAACCTGAGAGACCTGTAAACCCTTTAACTCCCCCGCAGCACAAAAAACCTGCTACACCAACGCTTTAATGCTTTCCAAATTAGTTCAAAACACACAAACAGTTTCATGAACATTAAATGTGATCCGTAGAAATAAATAAAACAATGAGATGAAAATCTGCAGAATTTTACAAAAACAAGGGAGAGAGTTGAGGAAAAGAAGGCGACGGTGTGTAAAGAGGCAGAAATATGCAGGAGGAACAGATCTGGGAATATCGAGGAAACTAAAAGTCCTAAAATAGAAGCAATCATCATCTGGCTCAAATGCAACAAGGAAAACAATCTACTCTTGGATTACTGCAGCAGCCGCTGTCGCGCTGATCTGGTACCTACGGTGATGCGGTAGATGTTAAGACAGTATTTTTAAATTTAAGGTGATGAAAAAAAAATACTGTTTTTGTACCCAGTAAACAAATAAATTAAGCTGAGGTAGCATTGGTTGTTTCTTCCTCTCTGCAGTAGTCCAGTGCTAACCTGTCATTGCCAGTTTGCATACCACCGTGGAAAAGGCAGGCGGGAACCTGGGCTGAGAGTTGACCCAAGAGGATATCGATAATGGGTAAAAACACATAAAACCACGGGCCTTTCTGGGCTGCACCTGCTCTAAAAATGCCGTTTAACGTTCCCGAGCTTCAGGAAATACTATAATTATCCACAGTAACTGCGTCGGTCACCGACGAGAATCCGGCTTCTCTTTGCCTGGTGTGTGGAGAACAAACAGAATTCCATCAGGAGGAAAAACGATAAATCGTAACACATCTCAATGGCGGGAACTGCCTCCAATAGCCGTGTTCGTCATGAATTCACCAGCCATGCAACAGAACAGTTCAAGCAAAGCATTTCTGTAAAAAAACAAAAAATAATTATCAAAAGTACAACTTAGTATCGTTATGAGCGTTTGAACAGACGGCTGCCGTCGCCTCAGCACCGTATGAAGGGAGGAACACTTGGCACGACTAATCCGTCCACTCGCATCATTACATCCTTGCATATGCTCAACCCGAGGGGAGGCTGGTGCTGTCTGCTCAGGTGGAGCCTGGCCTCCCCCCAGCTGGCCCGAGCCTCAGCGGGACACGAATACATTTAAATAAACTAACAATATTGATCTGAGTAGCTGCAGACGCTAACACAACCAGGTGAGTGATCCTGTCGCTATGGTTTCATCTTTTCTTTTTTGGTGCCAAAGTCGTCATCAAAACTAACGTGAAATGTGTGTTTTTAATTAATCTAGTGTCGTTCATATATTTAGGCTCCACCCCCTCCTGTAACCTGTTTAATACCAGTTAATTTGTTTCATTGGGTTTTAAATAAGGCACACGCTAGGCAGTGCAAACTTTGTACTGCTTCCAGGTCGTCAGCCAGGTGAGGTGGGGTGGGGTGGGGTGGGGGGGTAAACTGGCAGGGAGGGAAAACATTCTTCAATAGGGGAGGGGGTGGGGGGTGGCAGCAGGATGATTCCTAAACAACTAAATGGCTCCCCCATCTGAGGAGTCTGTGCTGACCTCATCCTGATGGTGCTGAATGTTCTCTTTTGTTCGAGGCGAGGATCCTTGTCGGTGGCTCAGATAGTGAACAGGTCAAGTAGCTAACATGGCAGAAAGGAATTAGCCACATAATAGCACGGTGATGGTGAGGAGCTCCACTCAAGAGGAAGAGGGCTTCAACAGTTCAGTTCAGTGATTCAAAACGCTATCAGTCCTCTCCTGGTGACACTCCGCAGTCACACTTCTGCTGGTGAGGGTCTGAGTGTGTGTGTGTGTGTGTGTGTTGGTCGTGAGCTGCCTGCTGTGGAGGGAGCGGCCAGGTCATGATATGACATCACCTGATCTGTTGGTTTACAGGTCGTCGGAGTTGAGAAATGTTCCCAAGAGCAGCATGAAAAAGTTTAGGATAGCACCCGAGTAGCACCAGGGTCACCCGGCGGAGCGCACACGCACTCCAAGTGTTTGGTTGTGAAGAATGGGTCTGGATCTGGCCAGGTTCCTGAGACGATAGCACCATTGAATGTCTCTGTTCTTGTTCTCCTACCAAGATGAGGGCGTGTGTTTGTGGTCCCAGACTGTTCAAGATCTACCTGATGTTCTCTCCATCTCACAGGAATGTATCAAAACGCTGGATTCTCTCCTCCATCTCCTGCAACACAAGCAGAAACACACACACACACACAGCTTAATCTCAGCCAACACAGCAAAACTGGATGTGTGTACTAAAGCATCTGTGCACCACGGCTTCCATATTACTTGGAAATTTCCCACAGCAAACAACAGCTTTCACCATGATAAATGATGTAAAGTGAAGCAAAAGCTGTGCTAGAGTAAGACGGGCGATTTTTCTCAGCATGAAAACAGCAGAGTTTGACACTGACTACATCTGAGCGAAGCCAGAGGAAGAGAGATGGATGTTAGGCTGCAATAGACCATGATTAATGCCTTGAAGATGTTATGCCGTGTGTGTTCTCTCATCTGAATGGCTGATCGCTGCGACAGGCGCCCTTATGAGATATCAATTTCAGCAAAAGTTAGAGAAAAAAAAACTATCAACTTCTCAGCCAAAGTAATTTTACACTTCTGAAGCAGATAAAAGTTTCTCAGGGAGGAACTGGCCTTTGTGACAAACTTCTGCACGAGACACCACCCGGGGAAATCAGAGAGACGGGTTTACATGGTTACCCACCCTCAAAAGTTATAACAGAATTTAAATCTTAGGTGTAGTTTTGGTTTTAATTTAAAAACAAAATGTAAACTGAAGTCCAGGAACAAGCTCAAAAACTCGTATGAGTCAGAAAAAGCCCGTCTCTCCTACGTCACAGAGACAATTAGCATTCATGGCTGCGCCCACCTTGGCTTGTGACCGCAGGCCAAGGTGGATTTTGTGGCCAAGAGACAGTCGAGCGTCTTGGCTAGTTGAAGCTAACCTTTCCAGTACAGTACGTACCAAATAAGCTGTGCTGCATCATTGTCCGTTTATTTGGCCATTTTGCATATCCTACTTCTACTCCATCTACTTCACTACCACCAGCATTTGTTTACTATGCGTGTGTTGCTATAGGCTAACTGGAAGAATGCTGACATGAAAGGTCGCGTCGTCACCTAGCATAGCGGAGTGGAACAAACTTTATTCAATAATTCTGTTTTCTAACGGACATGTAAACTAGGATAAAGGTATTAGCTTGGCTTAGATGTGCATGCAACTGCACTGAATGAAAGAGTCACATTGCTCTTAGCCAATCAGGGCGAGACGTTTGCTTATCATGCATATTAATGAGTAAGATTTTTTTTTCCAACCCACCACTCCTCCAAGTAATGGTACATTTATGGTGTTTTCACATCTGGCCTAGTCCAGCCTGGTCTTGGTAGTGTAGGCCAGGCAGGTGGACAGGTTTTGTTCACACAGCCGTCTCGGGAACATGGAAATCTCCGAGCATGTGGGCGGGGAAAAAGATGTGGGCAGGTGTCCTCCTTAAGTTAGTAAACAAAGGCCGTGAGCAGTATTGCTTCTGGAGACTGACTCTGATCTGAAGTGCATTGCTTCCTGCTCTCTCTCCCAGTGAGACTGCTGTGTGCAGCCAGAGGAGATGTTTACTCCACAGCATCCAGAATGATAATGAACTGCCCATGCGAGAAGCCCTAACTGGCCGATTCTACCCGCCAATCAGAGGCGCCCCCTAAAGATAAGCATGAATTTCAGCCAGCCAATCAGTTGACAGTAGGTGTTTTATATCAATGGTTTTTTGGGTTGGTGTTTTGGCAAAAGAGATCAGCAAAATTATCAGTCCACTATTAGTATAGCTGTAACAATATTATCGTAGTAAAGTGACCACAATATCGTCGTGGTCTTGTCACAGTATCGTACAGTACGTCTTGAGGTAAAAATAACACTTTTCAGTCTGCTCAATCAGAGCATAGCAAAGAAAACTACATAGACCATGATCCTTTGCTTTGCTGGCCAGTTCGCCAATGGGAGTGCGTGCAGCCCACACAGCAAAGATAAACAAACATGGAGTATGGAGGCTACAGCGGTGAACGCAGCACAGAGGATTCCAGTCAAAGTATTTTATGTTGCGAGTCTTATCGTGAGCCTCCCCACAATATCGCAATAAATATTGAATCGTGACAATATCGTATTGTGAGATTTGGATATTGTTACACCCCTAACTATTAGGTAACAGACCAACACTGCAAAAATAACACGAAATTAGCAAAAGAACTACAAAGATCACTATCGACGACATGACACACTAATCTCACACAGCGTTTCATCCCTGTTCACCAAAACAAAAACCCAAAAAAACATTGATATAGTAGTTAACGGAATCAAACGCAAAAAAGAACAAACCTCACGGCAGATGATATAGCACAATTAATAGAACTAACAGCAAATTCAACATACTTCAAAGACGATGGAAGATATCAGCGCAAAAATGTGGAGTCATATATGAAATAACTTGCAAACTTTGCAACAAAACATATAAAGGAGAAACAGGACACCAATTCAACACATGAAAAATAGAACATAAAAAGGAGTGTGAGAAGGAAACAAGTTGAAGACACACAAGAGCAGCAAAACAAGAGGCAGAAAGCACAATAAAAAAATCAGCTGTAACAGACCACTGTACAAGAGAAAAATCATATAATGGACTGGGATAACACACGGATCATAAACACAGAGCAACAGAAATTCAAAAGATGGATCAAAGAAGCGATTGAGATAAGGAGACGTGAACGCAGGACCATAAACAGGGACGAAGGACTATAAACTCTGGACCACGCATGGGACACGGTGATCAGCGGAGAAGGCGTGGGCAGCAGAGGGCGATATCTTTCTCTGCCACCCACGGATAAAAGGAAGTGACGCCACCGACATCCGGCGTTTGCTCTGACGAAGGCGGCAGTGAACGTCAGAACATGTCAGCAAGGTAAAAACAAACCCCTGTCACTCTGTGTACAACGAAGAACAAAAGAAAATGAAAAACTTCATAATTTCTTCCCTAAAACTAAACATGCATGATTATTTTAGACTGAAAAGCACCGATAGAGAATGAATCAGATTTCTCTGAAAATGCTTCAGAATTTTCAGAGAGAATAATTTCAGCCTTGTTCCTGACCTACACTACGACCGAATCGTATTTTATTCACTATATTAATCTAGATATAAAGACTTCTACATGTTCAGGTCATGACCCAGATTCAACACACATCCCATAATCCTTTTAAAGGCAAATTTGACTTTTAAGCAGCAGGAAAACACGTGTATTCAGTAAATGCTAAATGCTCTGGGTCATTCTAATCATCTGCATCTACAACCCTCGCCTGTTGCTCTCAGCCCTTCATCACAAAGGATTTTGAGAGACTAATTTCCTCTCTGATCAGGTCTGCCATCCCTGCTGATCACAACCAACACTAGTTTGCATACAGAGGAAACAGAAGATATGATCATCACACCTCTAAACAACACCTGGACCGGGGGAACGCTCCACAAGAACGTTGTTTGTAGATTTGGGCTCAGCCTTTGATCCGTCATATCACACAACCTGCTGCAGAAACCGAGCAACCTTACGGTGCACGTGTATACAGGGAGGTCAACTATTATATAAAAAAAGCAACTATTATGTTTTTGTTCATTTCAAAGAAACATTGTGCGCTGCACAGATCAGGTTAGAGGTCAAGAGCTCTTATAAAGTCTTTAATTGCTGTCAGAGACAGAGAGGGCATGCTACCAGGCTCAGAGCAATGTATATTGCAATTTGTAGCTAAAGGGATGTAGCTGTGTACTGGGCAGATGTGGTCCCTGTGGCTTTAACTGCAAGCAGGTTGTAGTTCGCTCCGTCTGCCGAAAGGTCAGCTCCTCTGAAGACAGAGCGGCCGTACCCAGCGGAGGACGAGGGGGAGACAAATGTACGGACACGCTCCATTTCACCCGGCTCCACGATTTAGACACAAACACCACGCGCTGGAACAGAGTGCAACATTAAGTGGAGAGCGCTGTGGCCGCTATATCCAATACCGGCTCTGCGTGCGTCTGAGTGTGCATGTTTCTGCTCTCTCTGGGGAGTTACAAGGAGATGACCTGCTGTGGAGTCAAGCTGCCTGTTGGAAACACAGGCAAACAAAACATGTGCCAGATGAGCTGACATTTCTGCTCTCCAAACACCAATTTAGGCTGGCAGTGTGAGATGAACCCCGACGCTCGCCCTCTCCTCCCTCCCTCCAGCAGCAGCAGCAGGGCCTGTCGACAGGCGGCACCACCTGGATGACTGCTCGCTCCTTCTCCTCGCCGCTTCCTCTCTCTGACACGCTGACAGCCAGCTCTGGCTAGCAGCGCCAGGACGCAGCCAGTCCCGGCCTCCTGTCTGTGCTGACAGCCTACTGCAGCAGCAGGAGATGACCAGATGGCATTCTGGGAAACTGTACAGCAGTCACCTCTGTATGGAACGCTGTCAAAGGGAATTAAGGATAAAAAGGGAAAAGTCACCTAAATTAAGAATCTGTTTGTGAATTTCTTTTGTGTGGATTTATTGTGGCGGGAAGACTTTTTTTTTATGCCACCGAGATAATCTTCAGGTTGTGTGACAGAATGCCAGATTGTAAGATGCAGACTTGCCAAATAACATGAGCCGAGTGTGAAATGGCACTACGAGGCTCTCTAATGACCTGTCACTATGTTTGTATCCATCACAGGCACTCGACAAAACCTTTCACATTCCCTCATTAAGTCTTCTTCTGTGTCAATAAGGCCACTGATACAGAAAAATCCTCCGTTTCCACCTGATACAGGCGCTATTGATGCCACTGATGCCAAGCACCTCTTCCAGGAAAGATCTCTATCCTGGTTCTGTCATGATCTCAGACAAACATTCTGTTTTGTTTCAGCCCGTCTCAGTGAGCACCGGCGTCTGGATCCAAGTTCCCACGACAAAAGGAGACGCGTCTCCTCCGATAGCATCTGCCTTCCTCTACTGGAGGGTAAAAACAAAGCAGCATATTAAACAACACTGTCATTCTAAGAAGCACACCTTAATAAATAATTGCTACACAACTAATGTCTCATATTTCTGTTTCTGAAAGGCTCAAATCTTCTTGCTGGTTAGAAAAGCATTGTGGGAAATGTGTGATGAAACAGTGACAGGCTGGGATTACATAACAGTAGTAGAATCCCTTTACCCATCAATTAGGAGAGAGATTATTATCTCGACTGTTGTTTTATTAGGAGTCAAATGGTTTAAATGTTTTTTATCAGCAGCATTGCTGCTCAGCTCATATTGAATTCTTTAATTTGTTATGATCTTAAACAAGGAGTTTGGCTACTTCTGAATAGATCAACACAGATGCAACGGGCTGATTATAATCTGTAGGATGCTGGCATTAAGACTTTGTGTTGTTTTTATAAGTGGAGAGGAGATTGTCCAATGACCTTCAAATATTCTGAGCATTGCTTCTGAAAGTTTTTTTAATGTTATGTCTCACTTGAGTGACATTGATGCTGTTGGGTTTATAAGGACAGTGACTCCATTTTAGGAGTTCTATGAAGTAAATACATTAGGGGTGTGTTCGTATTTATCAGTATGGAACATTCGGTTTGTCACAGACGCGTACCGACTTCCCACATGGATGTGTAACTGTGTTATACTTTAGCTAGTAATACACACGGCTATCTCCAAATTCAAGGGCTGCATCCTTCAGAAGACCTGGCTTACCTGGCTGATGCTGACTGGTGTTGGTACCAGACACCATGTCCTTCATTGACTGGACATGAATGGCTGTGAAACTGGACGGTCTTTAGAAGCATATGTCCTGTGGCCTAGCAACCACGACAACGCTAAACAGGTTAAAACTACACTTAGCAGCAATACGAGTTACCTGTTAGGGTCTGGCGACATGTATAGTTTTTCCAAATGACGATAGACGATATAATCACACGTGACTTTTTGAGCAATGTAATCAGGCACGGACTGATTTGCAAACACAGATTTCCAAACATGGATTTTTTTTAAATGGAAGCGCAGTGCATATGTTTGCTGGAAGGGACAATTTGATTTTTCTTACTTTTTGTTTAATTTTGTTTTTGTTCTCTTATGACTTTGAGTCGCTGCTGCATTTGGATGCACTCTTGAGGAGGGTGCATTTGCTCGCAGCCAGAGGTCGCATGATCCATTATTTTCCATCACTTTCATTTCTAAAATAATGACAAATAAACATTCAATATCATTAAATTTGAATTCCTTTTAAATTAATATTTAGTCCAAACAAGCTGACCAGAGTGACCCAATAACATTTAAATAATGCAAGCAAGCAATTTCACTTAAATTAGGAACATTTCACCTGCTGCGGCCAAACGCACATTCCTTCTGATCCACGTAAACCTGAACTGATCACCTGCGTGTTCGTCCGTAATCAAATGTCTAAAGATGCTATAATCACGAGGTTCTAGACTTTGCCTCAGACAGGTTCATGGCTGTTTTTATATTGCTCTAGAGGCTGAATCCACACTCCATTGCCACACTGGTGGATTTGAAGCGGGTGCTGGAATAACGAGCGCTACTTCAGCCACAGTTTTACAATCAGGGAACATTTCTCCAAAAGAAATAACCAGAGGTTGGGTTTCCACTTTCCAGATCTGGACGTGCTCAACATTGCACTCTTGTGCCCTGGTCTGTCACAGATGCGCTGCGAGTTCCCCTTTAGCGCGCTGTCCACTTGTGCACACTGTCAACAGCAAGATGCAGAGAATTTAAATGTCTGCGTAGCTGCACGAGTCATTATTATTAAACGCACTCATGGGCAAATAAATAAACAAATCGCTCTTGGATAAACGACTTGGCCTATCGTCGATCGAATAATTCGTCCAATTACTGTCTTCCTAGAAGGAGGATATTTTCTAAAGCCGAGTTGTAACAGCCAACAAATCTGTCCATTTAGCAGACAATGTGGACAATTTAAAATTTATAGCAAAAATCACAAAGGTTGAATAAATCAAAGCAATGAACTGGAACTCCTAATACAGCAATTAAGGAAATACAGAAATTTAATTTCCCAAAGATTCTACTTGTGCGGCGGTTCGCCGAGACAGACTACCGGATGGTCCGATTGTTTGTAGGTTTTTAGACAAATGCAAGAGAACCATTTTATTTTATCTCCACAATATATTTATAGCTATACTATGTTAGAATGGTGTTAAGAGAAAAAATGTTTTAAGCTAACTTGTTTTCCAAATATGCTATTGTAGCTGACCAAGGAACATACCGAACAAGGATTACAGGCGTACTGTTACAAGACTAATATACATATACAAAGGCATTTATTCATATACACATAAACATATACACACATATGTGTGTGCATACATGGCTGCTAGGCACAGGACTCAAAACCATCTTCTGCGGCAGCAGTGCTGCATTATATCAATAAATAAACTCTCATAAAAACTCTCGTCAATATTGTTTTCCACAAGTCATTAGGAAGTCATTAGCTCGATTTACTCCTTTAGATGAGTGTGCCAGTGGTCCTCAAAGATAAGTACTTTTGTTTAATCAACTTTCAAGTATCCCTCTCCAGCTCCACCTTCTTGATCAAACACTCCTGGCTTCAGAACGGCTGAGGCAGCAACAACCCAATACAGTAAGGCTTTACAGCAGTAGACCACTAGCTACTGGCTAACACAGCAGCTCTGTTCACCAGTTAAACATCTCTTCATCTATTTAGATCCACATGCAGTCTGATAAGATGTGATAATTTAAAACGATACTTTTTCATCTAAAGACTGATGAATGAAAAGTAAATGAAAAACATCTGCAAGAAACTTCACCAGTGTGACGTCCACGTTGCCATAATGTGATGACTTTAGGATGAGCATTGAGTTGATAATTTAACAGAACAAACATGGGTTTTAATACCAATAACTGTTCTTTTTTTTTTTTAAATATGTTTTTGAACATCTATAACTGTCCAACTATTTGACTCTATAACGCATCTCAAATCAAAAGCCAGAAACCACCCCAGATTTATTTAGTTTTCTTCCAAACAGCCAGACGTTCTTGTGAATATTTAAGTTGTCTTGGTTATTTAGGTTTTCTGAAAGTCTTTCAAAGTTATTCTTTTATGGGGAGGAAAAGTCTCAATAGATTTGTGTGTGAGTAACTAGATTTGTGTGTGTGTAACTAAAGAAGCGTGTGTATCTAGATCTGTGTGTGTAGATAGATTATATGCATGTTAACTCTTGATTTGTAACTTGTGTTTACATTTCCGTGTGTAACTTCAGCTCCTATACATACAAATCATTGAATACAAACACACAAATCAACTGGTACACACGGACAAAACTACATTACCCACAGATTATTTTACAAGTACAAAAACCCTTTTGAGACAGAAGGCATGAGAAGATGGCGCGGCGTCCTGGTGATCTTTTCTCTGAAGTAAGTAAAAGTTAAACCTGCACGCTTTGCAGTCCGATTATAATGAGACAGCTATTATTGTAGACCATTTTGGACGTTTTATAGGTCTGGCGGATGATACACTGTACTCATTTCTGTGTTAGCAGGCGCTAATGTCAGTGAGCTAAGCTACTTTAGCCATTTCAAGCTGTTGCAAACCTAGCAATGAATAGAGAATAGTGTTTGTGCTCTGTTAAACGAATAGAATGATTTAGTTGCACCGGCAGACTTACATTTGAATTTGTGCAGATTACATCAAGGGAATAAAAGCTGCTTAGCATTTTGGTTTTGCTAGGTTAGCTTACATCCTCTTTAAAATCTGCCTATTAAAAACAGTTTAAATCATTTAGCAACTTCATTACACAACTCTATTAAGTGAAATTGGTGTGGTTTTGAATGTATCATAAACTATGCTGAAAGACAGAAAATTCTCTAAACAAGTCTGAGTGTAGGAGCTGAAGTTACACACGAAAATGTAAACACAAGTTACAAATCAAGAGTTACACATGCATCTATCTACACACACAGATCGAGATACACACACACACACACACACACACACACACACACACACACACACACACACACACACACACATCTTTACGCGCACACAGATCTATTGAGACTTTTTTCTCCCCATATTCTTTGGACCTTTCACACATGACATAAAATAAAGAGGAAACTGGACAAGTGAGAGACAAAAGATAATATCTGGGGTCTAAAAATCAATCTGCAGCAAAGAAACATTACGCTTTAGTTTAATGAACTACTGGAAAAAGAAATGCATCTTTCTTCAGTCGTTCATCAGCTGTATGTCCACTCCATTGGGAATCATCTTGATGGTGCTAAAAAGCTATTTGCTTAATAAATCTGTGTAACTGTTTTCATGTTTCAAAAATTCATAATCTTATGAGCCTCCTAATTTCATTGTTCTTTGTACAAAGTGACAATGGCATTAAAGACTTCCTTTGATGAAGATTTTCAGTAAACCCAATGAGTTGTGGCACCAATACTGAACCAGTTCTGCTGGGTTCTGACCTCCAGTAGCCGGGTCTTGTCGTACTCTCTGCGGTGCTGGTAGATGCTCTGGCTGAGGAGGCAGTAGAGCCTCTCCAGCTGCTCCACTGTGTGGCCCTCACTCTTCATCACCGCCATATCCAGAAGAGCCTGTGAGGGACGATACAAATAAACTTGTTAGGAATCTCACATTAAAGCTTTATATCCTTCCAAAACCCTCTCAGAAACACACACGGTGCATTATTACCATGGGTACTGAGAGACAGTAACAACTCTGTGTGACCGGTCTTCCAAAGCTGGTGTTTGGAGATGCAGCCTTTAGAGGTCAGGTGTATTCAAAAGCAATTAAGATCAGAGTGACAGCTAATTAAAGCTAGTCATAATTAGAACTGAGTTTACATTTCACTGCTACTTTAATTAAAACACTGAATAGTCAAAGGCCTCTTTAATTGACCTGTTCTTCACATTTTACCCAAACCAAAGTTGGTGGCTATATGTGGATTTATTCAAAACACAGGGCTCATCAACATGCATGGGCTGCCACTGCAAAGGCACAATAATTAATGTTATCATCCCCGGCACAAGGCAAACACAGAAACCTCTACAGCAACAAAGGGCTGCAAATGTGTGTGAGCCAGACAAACAGAGACAGTGACCATGTGTTTAACCCCAAATCAAAGCAATACTGGGATTAATAAGACATGGATGTTTGTCTAAACTTTCATCACTGAACATGTGAGAGACGATTACAGCAAACAAGAAATATAGCAAAGGCAAAAGCGTATTCATCACAGAACTACATCTGACACTGATTTCTGGCTAAATAACAGTTAGCTTGATTAAATCCACACCGAGAGAGATTTCTCCTTAACAGAAATGTGGCTTTTTAAAATTTTCAGCACCAATCTGCTCAACAGACCAGCTGGGGAGTTCGTCTACAGCTGAATATTTCAGCTACGCCTTAAAATTAACATGTAAAAGTTAAATATATCCCAAAATAATCACAACAGTCACTTAATAAATGAAGTAGTGCCATGATGTTATGCAGTAGAACATACAGAGATTTGTAATTATGGGCCTTTTTAGCAGCAGAGAGTTTTCTAGAACAAACATTTATAGCTTTCAGAATTTAAACTTGAGTTATACGAAATTATGACAACATTTCCGTCTTTTCTTCTTCAGCATCACACGAAACAGGTTTCATTTCCCAAACAATCTTTGATTTGACTTCCATTTAACCCTCAGGCTTCATTAGAGACATTTTTGTCCATTAGGGCATTTTTTCCCTATTCACCTGGACGCCATTTTAACTATGTTTGTGCATATGATACCATTTTTTGTCGCAAAACCCCTCTCTTGACAAATTTTTAAATTTCATTTGGAATTTTGAAAATAGATAAAGGGAACACTATGAAAAAAAAAACACTACACACTTGAGACTTTAGAGGACAAAAACGTCCCATTGACTTCAATGCAAACCAGTTTATGATCCTGTAGCCTCTGCAAAAGTAATTATGCATTCTGTGATATTAGGGGTTCATTTTTAATAAAAGTAGTCAAATTTGTTATTTTTACTATTCACCACCAAAATCAGTCATTTTTCCATTAGTGGGCCCCTGTGAGAAAACGTGACATTTTCTTTAGATCTTCTGCTGCCACTAATGGAAAATGACCCTAATATCACAGAATGCATAAAATGTGATATTTTAATCCATTCTTGACATGTCCAAGGCTGATTGAAAAAAATATATTTCACTCACCCAAAATATGTTTTATGCTTTGTAATAAATGCCCCATGCACAAAAAGTTTTTTTTTTTTTAGAAAATAACTCATTTTTAGTGTTTTTTCCATAAATTACAGCAGTGACTTATAGTAATAAAACTGGCATTTCAAGGGTTAAAATTCTCAAAATGATTGAAATTTGTATGTGTTTGAGCAGGGCTGAAGTTGTTTAACAGATGTATGAAAAAAAAGCAAAAAAATAATTAACGTATACATTTTTTATAGCCACTTTTACGAGAGGACGTTTTTGTCCTCTAAAGACTCAAGTGTGTAGTAAATTAAAGTGAAGCCTGAGGGTTAAAGTTCATCATCCTGGAAACATGACTGAGTCAATACTTCCTTTCAAAAATGTACACTTCCATAATTTCATTTGACAGACTTACTGGTAATAAGGCTTCGACAAGAAAACTTCCACTTAGACAATCTAATAACTTGGGAGTCTCTTGACAAATAATGGATGCAGAAGAACAGACACACAAAAAGCCAAACTTTCAGAATTAATGCAAAATGGTGATCCTGCACCCCGACAAAAAGAGCAGCCATTCGCTCCATATTGAGAACATTTTATCTGTGTCTCTTTTTGTGCTTCAGCATCAAGGGACGTTTTTTTAACCACGTTTTCAATGCAGCCGTGAAAATTCAAAAGGGGGGGTACAAAATGGAGCACATCACAGTGTGATACCATCTTTAACAACTCATGCATAAAAGCTGTAATTAGCATCATTGCTACCCATCTCACATGTATGAGAATGAAAGGCACTTCCTGAGCTACATTTCATTCCATTTTCATTATGTTGTGCCTTAAGTGCATTAATGCATGTCCTAACCTCAAGCCATGTCGCCCCGAATCCCATTTTAACGCTTCTGAATAACCTTTGCTTCCAGTGGATTTTTCATTTTCATTCCCTTGTTGTTCCCATTTTCCTTCCTTTTCTTCTCCTTCCATCGCCTCGCTTTATTCTCTCGTCTTCCGAAGCTGATTGCAGCAGTTTACTCCCCAGCCATTGTTGGCTTGATCAGGATGTCGGCGTCAGTGTGTGGTAAATGGTGTGAGAGTGTGTCTTACACAGACTCGGTGACTGAGTGAGCTCACAGCACACAAAAGGGCAGTAATCCCTTGCGTTAAAGACTACTACTGACATGGACCATTTAACCTCAACCCTCTAAACTCCCTGCTCCATCGCTCCCCTCCCCATCACTTTCTTTATTCACATCTCTATCCACCAACATCTTAAGACCAAAGATAAAGTGTTGGGTGGCTGGGCTTCTAAAAAGGACACCAGACTCATTTTAGTGTAGAGCTTTAATATCTAGTTGTCTTCCCCTCTCGATTTTACAATTGAAAATAAAACAAAATGTATATTAGGATCTCACAAGATGATGCTTGTGATGACAAAGATTTATTCTGCATTTATAAAATATGGAAAACGCTGCTGTGATGCTGTCTGCGTTTCATCACGCTGCAAACAAAGCTTTTGTTAAACAAACAAGCTGTGAACAATCATGCACGCAGACTGAAGCCGACTGTGGTACGGTGGAGGGTCTACTTTGATCACTGAATGCGTTTCCAGCTACACACACTAGTGTGTAAGGGAAGAGGGGGGTCCTGCCTCAATGCTGACTGAGAGAAAAGAGTTAGCAGGCAGCGGGGGGTTTGAAACCCAACAGCTCCCGTCACCGGGGACACCATTAAGCCTTCGATCTATGCCTCCAACAGAACAATTCAACTCCTCTTTCCTCTCTATACTTGTATTTTTGTCTGAAATGGCACCAAACGAATGAATTATAAATGATTCTGGTTTGTTTGTTACTATAAAAACCATGCGTTCAGCAGAGGCAGTGACTGGATGTGGCACATGATGGATGGTGATGGGAGGAAAAAGTAGTCACGGAGGAAAATGGTGCGTTTTACAGGAGACTTGGTCACACAGGTAAGCAACGTTGGCAGCGTTCTAAGGGACCGTCATGATAAATCATATAAGTGTATAAAACAATACTATGTTTCACATTATATATTGAATAAACAATGGTTGGGTTGAGCTAAACTCCAGAAAAAGAAGAAGTTGTAAATTTTATTCTCGGAAGATAAAATATTTAAAATGTGGTATTTCTTAAAGACCTCCACTTGACTCTGCAATTTGAGATTAAAAAATAAAAGCTACTACATAGGTAATATACAAAAATGTGATTTTCTAGGACGTAGTATTTGACTATGTGGCCTTGTGTGAATAAATTAGCATTTGTATATGCAGGTCAAGTTCAGTCTCGACATTGTAAGAGTTATTCAGCCTCTTAAAATTCTGTAGTTCAGGGGAAAAAAAAGAAAGGTCCATTGAAAATACGTGTATGAAATAAATATTACACAGAAATGTTATCATAGCCACTGCTGCACAACGATCAATAAAGGAGTTACTTTTAGTCAATGGAGAGCTTAGAGACCTACAGCGAATTTCCTGGGAAAGGGATAAATCGAATTCTTCTGAGGCTATAATCTAGAAGTCAATCCAAGTTTAATAAGTGCCTTTCCTCTCACTTTTTAAAATTAAATTTAGCGAGTAGATCTAGGCTAGTAAAACAGACATACTTATACAGTTTATCCCTCAGCTTAACTCAGAACAATTCAATCTAAAAGGCAAACTTTTAGACTTCAAAACAATATTCAATACAAGCAATGCAATGGCATAAATACACCTTCTGAAGGGGAGCAACATGAGACTAAAGGTGTGTGATAAAGTTCAGACATCATCATGCTGACCATGGACCCATCATCTCAGAACTAGGGCTAGCTAGGCTATACGGGCCAAATGAATATCACAATAATTGGGATACATTATAAAATTCACCATTAGACACACTATAGTCTGTCACTGTGGTGACTCATACCTCTAACCCTCCTCAAGATACCAAAAACAACAAACCTTTAAACTGCCTTCTCAATCGTTCAACCAGTGGGGATGCCCCAATACCAGCATAACGTATTGGTTCAACATTAAAAGTCATGTACCTGTACCTGAAAAGGTATTCTATTACCGTTTTATGTAGTGTGATGATTAGCACTCAGTTGAGTTGTTTTGCAAACAGCTACAACAGAAACAAAGCAGGTTAGCTCATTAAAGCTCTATACAGCTAGCCTGGCAAGTAGGGATGGGTACCGGAACCGGTACTTTTTAAGGCACCGACCGAATTCTGTCGAACCGACCGAGTACCGATTCACGTGACAAGAAACTGTGCCTTGTTTCGGTACCTGACCTAACGAGAACTTACGAGACAGCAATTTGCCAAAATAGACAGCAGCGCCGGTGTTATGTCGATATGTGTTCCCCCCTCGAGAAGTGTTTCACTGGTGATTGAGTGGAAAGTCGCTAGTCGCTGCAGGCAAGCTGTAAACAGAGCAAGCAGCATGGCGCAGAGGAAGAGCTCTAAAATTTGGGTCCACTTTACTAAATGGGATGGCTATCTGGGTGATGAAGAAACCAGCAACAATGATAAGAGTGAGGCATCATTGTCTTAATCTGCTCCAGCAGGTAAATAAACTGTTTAACATAACATTATCTTGATATTTTAGCTCCTGTTCCGCTAATGGTGCGTTCGCTTTCTCCTCGGAACTTGGAAATTTCGACTAGGAGAAAGTGAACGCGCTATAAAGTTTGGCTTCACTTCACTAAATGCAGTGGGTGATTGGGTGATGATGAAATCAGCGACAACGATCTAAGTGAGGCATCATCATCTTAATCTGCTCCAGCAGCAAAATAAACGTTTATGTTTAAGATAGTGTTAGCTTGATATTTTAGCTATCATTAACATTGCTATCAGCTAATGGTGCGTTCACTTCAATTCAATTCAATTCAATTCAGTTTATTTATATAGCGCCAAATCACGACAAGAGTCGTCTCAAGGCACTTCACAAAGTAAACATTCCAATACAGTTCAGTTCATTAAGCCAATCAGTAAAAAAGTTTCCTATATAAGGAACCCAGCAGATTGCATCAAGACACTGACTGTGTGTTGATACAATCCTCATACTAAGCAAGCATGTAGCGACAGTGGGAAGGAAAACTCCCTTTTAACAGGAAGAAACCTCCAGAGGATCCTGGCTCAGTATGAGCAGCCATCCGCTACGACTTCCTCCTCGGAAATTCCGACTTCCGAGTAGGAAAAATCAACTGTTTGAAAAAGAACGGCAAAATGAATGAAGATACACAGTAAATTTAGTTCACAGCAGTTTCTAATACTACAAGGACGCACCATCACACAATTTGTCCAGAGGGGAAAGGAGAGGAATAGGAGTACATGGAGCTGGGTTTTAGTTTCTGCATCATTTAGAAACAGTTGTGGTTAAAGGTTTTCATATTGAAGAATTTTGTACAACACTTCGATGACAAAATACAAACAGTTGTATGTTATTTATTGTTATGTTTATCAAATATGGTTATATATTGAGAAAAAATAAAATTTTAATTAAAAATGAGATTTAAATAATTATTAAACACTCAAAAGTATCAAAAATAGGTACCGTGAAGTACCGGTATCGATTCATAGGTACCGGGAACTGGTACCGTATCGATTCAAATGTCAAAGGTACCCATCCCTACTGGCAAGCCATCCTATATATGTGAATATATAGTCTGGCCACGACCCATTGAAGGCTCTCAGTCATGGGGCGGGATCTATGGTTGTCTTTCAAACAGTCTGCACGCAATTGGATCGTGCTAGGACCAATCAGAGTAACGGACAACGTGACGTAATCACAGCGACGGAAAAGAGGGAGGCATTAATGGCGTCTAACATCAGTGATTTCTGTCGTTTTTGTATGAAAAACATGTGAATATCAGGTGTACTGGGACATTGCACTACTTTGTTTGATAAAAATAAGAACCTGCTAAGTACAGCCGACAGACGCACGTTGGAGTCTAAATAATTCAATGTTGATGACAAAGCCGTTTCAAACGAACGTGGTTCCTGCGCTGCCACCATGTTGTTTGTGTTCGCGGTTGCAGCGCTGACGTCATCAGCTACTCCCGCTCTGTGATTGGCCCACAATATAGAGCGCTGTGATTGGCCCAACCAAAACTATAGCGAGCCACAGCAGTGGATCGGGCTGCGAGGGTTCCAATGAAGGGTGCCTAGACCAAACTTTGCAAGGCAAGAATTTGGTTTAGTTCACTAGGCTACTATACAGCTGCTTCGGAATAAGATTAAAGATCCAAGGGTTTGGTTCTAATCAGCTGTGGAAGCAGCAAGTAACTGCTGCAGGTATGTTATTTGTGTATTTATTGGTATCATTATCGTCAAGTACTCAACTGTAAGTACTTATACTTGGTTTGGGGAAAATGTAGTATTGGTGCTTCCCTAGTATAAATGACCTCTGTTAGACTCAGGCTGACAGATGGGAGTGAAGGAAACAATAAAAAAGCACAACAAACAAATGACTTATTTAAAGATGGCAATAATCAACAAAAGGTCCATCCTCCAGTCCTTTTATCATTAATAATTGATTGTGTACAAAAAGAAAGCCGGGTCTGATGCCTGTTTTTTCATTTACACACCAGAGCAGCACTTGTCCTATCTTAGCCTGAAAAAGCTTAGTAAAAACAGGTTTTTTCTATATAGTCCAGATAATAGATCCAGTTATGTTTTTTTAATAAACCAGTTGTTTATTTACTAAGTTGTCATTACTGAATGCTCATTAACTTCTGTTTAACTCTTCCTGATAAACACTGAGCTCACTGGAGAGAGTTGACCAGAGTTTGGTCTGGGTGATGTTCCAGGAGCTGTGATGTAGGTTGGAGTATAGCCGTTACATTCATTAATGTTCTGATTGTTCAACATCACACTCTTCCTTTAAAGTAGCTCTCCGGAGTATTTCTTTTATCTGATGGCACCATCTAGTGGCTGACAAGCGTATCACACCAATAGTCGGGTTGACTCTGTATTTAAGATGGCGACTGCACGTTTCTTGTTTATGAATGTGCTTCTGTAGCCGACAAACAGAGCTAAAACACGTTGTTTTACAAGTATTATTCTCATGTCATGTTGTGTTTTCATATATTTATTTTTTAAAGACTTACTTGTCCGTGAAAAGTTAATCAACTCTGCATCAGCCGAGGTACTTCCTTAAATATGAAGCACGTAAGCGGTAGTCTAACGCTATTGGTTAGTTTTACTTGGCAGTCAGTTTCCTATTGCACGGATTTTACGGGGCAGGGGGCGGGCTTAGCCCAAAAAAAAAAGACGTATCGCTTATATTTTATCACACTACATGATAAGACAATCACTTTTATGGATTTCTAAAAAAATCATACCGTAAATCCTCTAATATTGGCCTGTATTCCATTACCGGCCGGGTCTCCTATATTAGCCGGTCTCGCTGTCACCGGGGGTAAATAAAGGCCGGTCTCTAATAGTGGCCGGGGCTACTATTAGAAACAGCGTGTGTGTGTGGTTTTTTTTTTCTTTCGGAGATCGACGGTAAAGTGAGCCCTCACTCGATTTTTCGAGGCGCACGTATACCACGTTTTACGGTAACAGCGGACTAGTGGATCATAATCTCCGGCTGCAAGATGAGCAGAAACAGAACGGAAAATGCTAGTTTGCAGTGATCACTTCATCACAGCTAAGGGTTTACTAAAGGTTTTTTATGGCGTTTTATTGAACAGTTATTTGGAAACGCAGCTACAAAAACAGCAGGTAAACAGTTTGATACTGTTTTCATGTGTCCTCACCGCAAATAGCTTTTAGAGTGCTAATGCTTTTAGCAGTTAGCTCAGTGTTGTAACGCGGCAGGAAAATAGTTTGATGCTGTTTTCACGTGTCCTCACTGCAAATTGCAAACTGTTTACCTGCCACGTTACAACACTGAGCTAACTGCTAAAACATTAGCACTCTAAAAGCCATTTGCGGTTCGCAAATAGCTTTTAGAGTGCTAATGTTTCAGCAGTTAGCTCAGTGTTGTAACGTGGCATTAATACCTTAATAAAATCAAACAAATGTACCAGAACTGTGGAGTGTCCGCCCCGGGACTGGGAGATCGGGGGTTCGAATCCCGGTCGGGTCATACCAAAGACTTTGAAAAAATGGGACCCAATGCCTCCTCGCTTGATACTCAGCACTAAGGGGTTGAATTGGGGGGTTAAACCACCAAATAGTTCCCGAGCGCGGCCACAGCTGCAGCTCACCGCTCCCCACCATGGGGATGGGTCAAATGCGGAGATGTAATTTCACCATTGTGTGATGATGACTTGGGACTTTAAAAAGGCTTAAAACGTTAGTTATAAGTAGATTCTAGCACGTACTCACCGTTAGCATTAGCTATCATTACAAGTTAATTACATAACTAAACATCTCACGAGCATGAGCATAAACAAGACAACGGTCATTTAAAGCTTCTCCGGATCTCTAAATTGTTAACCAACCTGAAATAAAATAGTTGTAGGCTTTCAGACTCATAAAGGCTTTTGGTTTGCAGTGTAATATGAGATTTGCCACACGAGATAGTTTGTTGTGTCGATCGCATGTATTATTAGAAGTCCAACTTTTAAAATTAAATGAGTCATAACCTAAAGGAAGATATCGTGTCTGTGCCAGCTCGTTTAGAACACTCACTTTCATCCCTCACGCTGTGTTTTATAGTAGAGCAAAACACTTCCTGTCCACTGTTTGAGTTCAGCGCGGTGGCGGTGTCACGTGAGTGAAACCCACCAATCATCACTTTTGATTTGCACGTGAGTCAAATCACTGCTCAAATAGACACAAATCTTGTTTTTATTCATTCTACTGGTAGTTTATTTTGCTCAAATTGAAATATAGGCCTGCCTCTAATTCTGGCCTCCTTCCAATAAAGGCCTGAACCAGGATACGCTTGAGTAAATAAAGGCCGGGGCCTGTATTAGAGGATTTACGGTACATAATTCCTGAAAGGGGAAAACTCCGAATTGCTGCTTTAAAGCCCAGTGAATATTCTAACTCTAATCAGTAGCACAGAAGTTATTTCAAACAAATTCACCTTTTAAAACTTAATTTTACTTTTTGTCTCTTTATTAGACATTTTTACTTCAAAGAGCTCACTGGAGATTCATCCTGCTGGACTCTGGCTCACTTTTACAGGAGATGCTAAACTCTTATAGTATACGAACGTAAAAAGCTCTATTGATAGCTGCAATATAATCATTTAAGACATCCCAAAAGAAACACTCAGTATACCAGCTAAATTTAATATACGGCCCAACCCATACAGGATATACAGTTTAGAAAAGGTGGAAATATTAAAATAAGCGCTCTTGTTTATGGTATTGCACTACTGCTGCCGTTTAGAAGATTTGGGGCAGCGAACCAATGGGTTTCTTCATTAACAAGAACACAGTTTTATGGTCATCATCAAACAAAAGGGTTTATTTGTTAACAAAAGATGCTAAATGATCTGAGAGTAATGTTTGTAAAGCAGTAGCTCCAACACTTTATTTAGAGCTTTGTCTTTTTCAGCCTGCTGATTAACCATTAAATAAGAGCATCTTGACAGTGTTGTATTCCCTCCACCTCCCACTCCAGTTTAATAGCTTTACACCGTTTTCTTCCAGCAGCACGCACTAAGCAACTGCAAACTGAATTTTTCTACACCATTTTCCACTATTAGGTTGACAAAAGTGTAGCCAAGCATTTCTAAAACCATTTTCAAGTCCCGTGCTACTAATCAGGAGTACAAAATCTGGAGTTTATATAGGCTGAATAAGATACATAAGGTGTAATGGATGCAAAAGGGCAAAATAAATCACACCGCAGCTTGGAAAATAAACAGTAAAATGGCAGATGTAAAAGATTGCTGTGTTTATGTTAGGGGCTACTGACACGACTAGCTGTCACATGCACGGTCAGGAGGCACAGCTGCATCTGTGCAGTCACATGCAAACAGCAACACTGTCAACACCATCAGCGAAAATGAATGAAGATAAAAGCAGCTACTCAAAATGCCATCTATTTTTATTGACACCCAAACCACGATCCAGCACTAATATTATGCTGCTTCCTTTGGAACAGACATGTGGCTTGGACTTTCCGCCAGCCCCTTCTGTCATTAGAGCTAAAAATGAGGCAAGATGACTAACCAAAATAGGGCCATTTTTGCTGACAGGCTTCTCTAAAACAGGAAATCATGGCGTGCTTTAAAAGCCAAGCATCAAGCCAAAAGACTTCCCGCCGCGCCAGCGACAAGAAACACTCGCTTTTTCTGAGCATAAAAAGCATCATAATCTGCGTGTGTGTGTCCTTGGTAAGATGTTGGAGAAATTGCTGGGCCAGATTGGATTTCTTGTTACTGAATTCTCATCTGCAATCCTCAGCGCCACTTCTCCGAGCCCATCTGTGGACAAGTGTCTGAATCTTGATGAAAGAAAACAGCTGAGAATGAGAGACAGCTTGAAGTCGGGAGAGAAACCAGCCTCAGGACCCATTTATTCATGCTGAGGAATTCATTTTGATCCAGACGCCATCAAGCATCATTTCAGCAAAACTGGCAGTAACAGAACTTGATTTTACTAAGTGAATGAGCACAAATAACTGTGCCATGCCTCTGAAAGGCATGATATGAATACCGAAACAATACCATCTCTGTCCTGGAGGATTCAGAGTGTCGGGTCTGTGAACAAACTCATAACACTCTGATGATATTCAATTCCAGAGATATTTCAGAGCTTTTCCCATCAAAGTTAAAAGTCGGGAACAATGAGCCTTCTACAATCAATGAATGTGACTGAAGAGAAATGGAACGGTGTGCAGCTCACTGCAGGCCTCAACACAAATCAGGCACCGTGCCAGTTCCAGCCCTGCCAGCAAATATCTGCTTAAATAGGGACTCTCATCCTGCGCACCGGAAATTCAATTTGTTCCGTAAGCCTGGGAAGAAAAAAGCAATTATTCACAGTCCCCACTATTCACAATCTGCTTCTTTAAGATATATCCCTTCTTCGCTACACTAACAAGTAAACCCCCAGATTAGTGCCGTGTGTGGCTGTTCATAGGGCCAGCCAGTTGAAGCACAAAGATTAAGCCAACTAAAAAGCCTGTCAATCAGATTGAAAGATAAAGTCAGGCTCAGCAAGGCGAGATACGTACCCCCACCGTCCCCATCATCCCCACAGGACATGTGTAAAAGCCACTAGATAATGGCTTGATAGCTGGATGTCACTTCAGAGCATGCAGGGGAGAACTAAGCACATGTCAGAGGAACACTTCTTTTACACCAATTACACTACACAGAGCTCTCAAAAACTAACCCCCACATCTGATCAGTGGGAAGTGCTGTCAAGGGAACCCGCTGAGCCGAGCCTCCAATTTACACTTGGGGTATTAGGTGGGACCCTAGCGTGACAGTGCAAAGTACCACCGAGATGTATTGCACGCTTCCTGTTACTTGAACGCATCCTGGCGTGAGATGGTTGGATACAGTGGGGCTGCTCATGTTTGAGTCATTACCTTGTTTCCCCTAAAATTTTATGAGAACACCACCTGTTGTTGGAGAGATGGGAAAATAGTTCACTTCGGTAATTGGCTCCCTCCTAAATTCAAATAGAAGGAATACATAGTGTTGATGACTGGAAGATGCATGAGGTTGACAGATAGTGGCATGAATGTAGGATGAATGGAAATACAGGGTAAGCTTAAGAGGTTAGGAGTTATCCATCTGAGAAGGGCAGTGTGACAGCATCAGAACTATGGATCCAGAGGAAGCTTAAGACTGGTCACCCATGACTGCAACTCCTCTATTTTCCACACCGTGAGTCCCGTCTCACAAAAAAATACATAAACTGCATGTTTTCTTAAATCTAGAGTCTGACAAAGTGGATATTTTCTAACTAAACTGTGATTGGAGGTTAAAAGTGCAAAAGAACACCAAAAATCTCCAATCTTCTCAAAAGGTCCCCATGGTCTTTCCCTCTCCATCAGGCCTTTTTCACTAGTACCTACTCAAAGTGTTTCCACTAGTAACAGGTACCAAGTTACCACCCTTTTAAAAACTTGCTTCCATTGCCCTTTATCCAACTACTCACAACTCAGCGTAACTCTAAAGCCTAATTTATACTTCGCCGTCTGCATTGGTACGGAGACATGCAGCACCATTTTGCGTTGGCGCAAGAGCTCTCCAACAGGCCCGCAGAGGGTGACGGAGACATGCCCTCTTTTTTTAACTGTCCGTCGAGAGCGACAGAGCGCAAGCTTGTGATTGGTCAGGATGCCGCTTCCTTGAAATACGTCCGCAGCACCGCCATTGACGACTCAAAAATATAGAGAGATGAAGAAATCTAGCGGAAGACATGGGGCAGATTGAAGAACGTCTCGCGGAAAAAGTTTGAAAATATGAACGTTTATTCATCCGTGACTGAAGGAGCACAAAGATACAGAGCAAGCATTTTATTCGTGGATGGAAATGATGGGAAAAGTGGGTTTAGAGGTCGCATGGAGAGGTGGAGGAGAATGAGGGACAAATTTGTCCGTGATAAAAACTCTCTAAAATACATTAAAACAATGTAAACACAGTAGTAAATACACTATCGTGGACCGTTTACGTGACTGTAATGGTGGCAGGATACCCCAGAAAAGCGTTACACCCTCTGTTGTCCTGGTGGGGAATTGCTTTGCAACACTCCCCAGGTGACGGAGAAGTCTGAAGGGAAAACACCTCCGTCAATGCGTGTGCCACTCGAGCTGACGCAAAAGTATAAATTAGGCTTAATGGGTTTGGTTCGCCAAAGCCTATTCCAACAGCACGGTTCAGGATTATCCCCCAACTTTTCAGTACCTGGTTCGTTGCGATTCCTAGCACGTTGACCTGGTCCGAAAACATCAGCGACTGTCGGTCACTGAGCGGCTAGGGGGTAGAGTTACTGATTGTTCCAGTTTTCTGCCAGCAGCCGTTTCCGGGTTCAGAGTCTGACAAGAAGCCAAACACGATTTGCTACTTTTGTTTCAGGTAAAGATAGCAAGTGCGGCGAGTACCCCTTATATATAAGACACACCGTGCCAGCAAATCAGCGTAATATTACCGCAACGTGTGTGTCTTATGAATGCGCCACGGCGGCATCATGTTGCGTGAATTTTGCGGCATTCATGCCGACACGCTTGAAAGTAATATTGCGGTAATATTGTGGCTTCGCCGGTTTTATAAACGCACATTAAGCCTTGGCGCAAAAGAGGGTGGTGTCATGACCACGTGATGAATTAATGCCGAGCTCCGGCTGGGAACTATATAGAAAATGAAAGTAAGCACGGGCATAAGTTTCGTTTTGTAAACAGAACCAGCTGAGATGATAAACTGGAGCGATGCGGTGCTCCGGGAGCTTCTCTCCGTTAGATCTGCAGCTCAGATCATCTGACAGTTCACAGGGACGGTGGAGGACACACACCTGTTGCTGATTGGGGGAAATAAAAGCGCGGCTTCGATTGCAATAAAAAGCAAGTAATGTCTAAGGTACACGGAAGTCCGCGACAATACAGAGACCGCCCCCATACCCCCTTTATGCCGTCATCGCATAATCTTTTACAAAACGGACATGATTGCGCAACATTACCGCCACGGTCTGAGCTCTTTTAAACGACCTTAGGCTCCCTGATGCTGCCTCGGCGTTGCAGCAAAATGGCGGCATTGTTTTATAAAAAGGGCTATAGATGACCTGAGTCAAATTTAGTCTAATCGAGTCGTGCAAGGAAAAGAGACACAAGTGGTTACAAGTGCAGCGAGCTGGGTCCAAGATGCAACGTCAAAGACTCTGGGTCAGTGATTTGCTAGGAGGTAATGGGTAAAAGGCCTGTATATATGTAGCACCTCCAGAGTCCTAGAACCCCCAAGTATGGCACATTTTAGCCTTGGAGAAGAAGCTGGCCCATGGTGACACCCATTTCCCAGTGGCATCTCTGATAGCAGCTGGACTGAGGTGGACACACTTCTTTCAACAGTAGACTGGATGCAAAAAATTATCAATTAAAAGCATAAAACTCTGCTTTTCTTTAGAAAGGAAAAATATGTGAGTCAGAAAATGAAAATATTAAAAAGAACCAAGCAAAAAGGTTGAAGGCTATTCAGCTTTAAAACCTAAAATCTCTGCAGTTTAAAGTTTTAAGACCAAGTACAACATATGCATGAATCTCCACTTCAAATCTAAAGCAGCGTTTGAGCGCCTCTTCCTTTTAAGCCTCATCGTTTTCAAGTCACACACTTTTTTTTAATATTTATGAACATAAAAGCAGGGAATGTCCATAATTTATAGTAAAAGTCTGAACCCCTCCAAAGGTTTAACTTCATATCTACAGTTTTTTCAGATGATTGAGTTTTATGACACTGCTTTTTATTTTTTTTTAACCATGCTGTGGGTCTTAAAGCACACTCCTTTCCCCCTCTTATGTACACACACAGATCTTAAACACACTCAATACATTTAATAACCCTTGATGCGGGTTATTACTGTATATGAGAGTCTTCAATGCTGAGTTAAACACTTCACAAATAATGCAATCTAAGCTCAAGACTACTTTGGAAAATAAAATTTAAAAATTGCTCAACTGGAGGTTTCATACCAAAGTCTTCCTTTGTTTTCAAATTCAGCCACTGGCAGATGGTAATGATGCATTACAACCTCACACCCAGGGTCTATACAGAAAGTTCTACTTATTCATTTACATGGCTGTTATGAATGTTGACATCTTAATCCCATTTTTAGTATTTTTGTAATTCCTGGTTTATGGTTTGTTAACAAAACTCATAACTGACATGTGACTTCACGCTACTTATGGGAACGCCTCTCTTACCACAATAGACTGCAGAGAAACTGTTCACGAATGTTGAAACTCCTGTTAAGCTAGTCCAAAACAAGCTAGTTTACAGCCTTATATTGCTTTTATTTTGTTCATTTCACAATAAAATGGTAATAGTTTGCTGCGCGATTGGCTGCACTAACAGACAAGGGCGTAACCCAACTTGTATTTTATTTGAATAACTTTGGAGATAGAAGCCGAGAATAGGACGGCCGCTTTCAATCAAATGGACTAGCAGTCCTCAAAGTATTTTCAGATTTGCCGCAAACATGTTTCATCGGGTAGGATTAACATTCATATATTTCATGTGGAAGACAGGGACTGACTGTGGTAGACCTGAAATTTTTTTTTGTCAGATTTGTAAAAACCAATATATCGCCATGCTGTAGCCTTTTTCAGAATCAGAACTGTGTTTTTTTGCCAAGTGAGAGTCTCACATTACTAGGAATTTGCGTCAGTGGAATGGTGCAAACACTCAAGTAAAGCAAGAGGAAAAAAATAAGAAGCATCAAAAAAAGATTATGAATAACATAAGAAACATAAAGTGACTAATATGTATGGTTATGATGATTATTTGGTGTTTTACGGGTCAATTATGCTCTGTTTATGTTTGAGAGGGTAGGGCTTGGTGATGGAGCGTGCCTGGGTCTGTGTTTTTGATTGGTTGGGAGTAAGTATTGACTCTAGTACTAAGCTACCTGATAGGCCACAGTAGAAAAAAAAAGAATCTTATTATTGACGTTTTTATTGACCCATTTATTTTCTATCGCACCATACGCCGTCAATTTGCCATCAGCAGCAAGATGAAAAGCAAGTGTGTGTGGCATGATGTGAAATAAAAGCTGTAAGGAGATTAAAACTAGCACAGCTGGACTTCTACACTTAGCAGGGACTGGAACGTAAAAAAGTCTGTATATTTAAACAGCTGACTGGTGTAAAATGATCAAACAAGTGCCAGGAGGTTTTTGTTTTTTCCAATCTTTAAACTGTTGGTTGGTTCAAATGCTCAAATTAGAAAGCTCATGCACAAAATATATATTTGTATCATAAATGTATACACACACTAGTGTACGGTACCAAAATTTCAGTATTCGGTACTGGTACCAGTGAAAATCCACGGTTCTCGGTACCAATTTCAGTACCAAACAAAAAATTTAATTTAGACTAAATTTACCAATAAAAACATTAATTTTCCTGTAAAGTGCTTTGAGATTACATCTTTGTGAATCAGTGCTGTATATTAGAAAAATGAACTGAATTACTATTGTACTGCTATCATAACATGTTTTTAATGCACTTTTATTTAATCAAAATGTGTTTTGTTCATATATTTTTTGTAAACCTGCTAGTTATCCAGACAAGAACCTCTAGTTAGAACAGCTTTTTTGACAAACTGATTTTAAGGACATAAACACTGACTGAGCCTACATGGTTGTTCATCTTTTGGATACACATTACAATCATTAAAAAAAGAAAAACTCCTGTCTGTGAGCAGTCAACGCCTTTATGTCATCCTGTTTGTTAACCTAATTAAATGTATAGGAGATTTAAATAGTTAATAAAGACGATGGTGTATTCACACCACACTCTATGTAGTACTGATTCCGACACATATGCATATTTTTTGAAAGCGACTAGTCTGAACGGTCATGTCGCATTAAATCCGCCTCTTACGTCACTGATCAGCGGAGGTGAGCGTCGTGTCAGGACGTTCCTGATAACAAGCGCTGACAGAGGAATTCAGGGGTCTGTCTGGACATCCTGTCAAGTTTTGGAATTAAAAATACAAGAAAGCATGAGATCGGGAGGTGCTGCTGGAGCGAAGCGTCTCTCCTGTCAGTCTCGGTGACAGCGGGGCGGGGGGGGGGTTCTCCGTCAGGGCAGGGGTTCTCCGTGAATGAACTTTATTTACCACATCAGCTGGTCCACCGCTCGCCGTCAGTCTGCGTTCTGTGGTGTTGCTTTAGAAGCGACTGCATGCGCCCAGTAAATACGCGAATCATGTGCATCAAGTATCCGGGTTTAGACGGGTCCTCGGTACTACCGGTACCTACAAAATCTTGGTACCGTGACGTTTACATTTTTGTAGTACCGGGTTTGTACCGAAGTACCGGTTCTTTTGACAACACTAACACACAATGTGTTTGCAAATATATATATATATATACACACATACACACACACTGTTTGCGAAACATTTTGAGCCACGCCTGCCAAACTGGCAGATGTGAGAGTGTCTCACACAGGACATTTTTGAACCACGTAGGACAAAGTCCTCGCAGGCTTCTGATTTGTAACTATTTAAAATTGGTTTTTGTAGTGACCTCTGACCTTTACATATTATACATCTTTTATTCTGACTATAACTGTTGAAATATTTTGAAAAAATAATCATCAATGTGATTTTCTGCCAAATTCAGAAAATGAGGATTAGACAACCAAGGTCTGCAGAAGAGCATCTCTGAACGCACAACACGTGGAACCTTGAGGCAGATGGGCTACAGCAGCAGAAGACCACACCAGGTGCCACTCCTGTCAGCTAAGAACAGGAAACTGAGGCTACAATTCGCACAGGCTCACCAAAACTGAACAATAGAAGACTGGAAAAATGTTGCCTGGTCTGATGAGTCTCCATTTCTGCTGCAACATTCAGATGGTAGGGTCAGAATTTGGCGTCAAAAACATGAAAGCATGGATCCATCCTGCCTTGTATCAACGGTTCAAGCTGGTGGTGGTGGTGTACTGGTGTAGGGGACATTTTCTTGGCACACTTTGGGCCCCTTAGTACTAATTGATCATCGTTGCAACGCCACAGCCTACCTGAGTATTGTTGCTGACCATGTCCATCCCTTTATGACCACAGTGTACCCATCTTCTGATGGCTACTTCCAGCAGGATAATGCACCATGTCATAAAGCTGAAATCATCTCAGACTGGTTTCTTGAACATGCCAATGAGTTCACTGTACTCAAATGGCCTCCACAGTCACCAGATCTCAATCCAATAGAGCACCTTTGGGATGTGGTGGAACGGGAGATTGGCATCATGGATGTGCAGCCGACAAATCTGCAGCAACTGCGTGATGCTATCATGTTGTTGAATCTATGTCATGAAGGATTAAGGCAGTTCTGAAGGCAAGGTATACCCAATAAAGTGGCCGGTGTGTGTGTGTGTTTGGATTTGTGAGAATTTGTGGTTGTGTGTTTAACTCTACATTTATCACAAAAAGACTCTATGGTAAGAGAGCAGAAGAACATTTCATGGTCTGGAAGACTTTTGAAAGCAGCTATGTGTATAAAAACTAGAACAAATCAGAAATGTCACCGTAGAAGATGTGCTTTTGAGTAAGAGCAACTTTGTCACAGTGGTGCTTTTGTCACATAAAAGAGAAAAGTTTAAAAATGTGTATATTCCAGTCAGATCGATGCCAGGCACAGCGGTGAATTTACACTTGAAATGTGACATAAAGCACCTTCACACTGAAAACTACATCAAATACCTGATGCCATGTCTACAAACCACATTTAAGTCATGGATTTTTCTTCTCGGGTGCCTAGCTAGAGTTTGCACTCTGTGGTCATTTTGCTTTTAGTGCTTAAAAGAATAAAAACATCTTTGCTTTACTTTTGCTTTGAAACTATTCTGCACCATCCATGTTTACTAAATCTGCTGCACAAAACTGTGGTACACTTTCACCATGCTTGTAGCAAAAATAATTACCAAAAGTCGTTGGTGGTCGATCACCACTGGAGGACGTGGGGGTGGGGGTGCTGGTTGTCTCTCCTCCTCTGTCCTTCCAGCAGACTCGTTTAATTGCTCCGACAAGCTCCACACGTGTGTCCTATCTTTGGAACCATCTACAACAAGAAAAAAGGCGTATTAGATGGATGGAAAACGACTGCTGTCAGACATTAAACTGGGTGGAGGCTGCCCAAAATAACCTAACAACCACACCAGGCCAACTCAATTTAGGACCACATTTTTTAAAATTTCAGAAAGATTGAAAAAACAAAACTGGACAATTTTAGAGAAAACAAACACACGGCCATAACTACAGGATAAGTGCAGGGCAAAACAATAAAAGATGATAATCTTCTTGAAATGACTAGCAGCTGGTGAGTGGAACACAAGTCATTTTTACCTTATTCTAAACCCATTATTTCAGTGTTCAAGCAGGCTTTATTAGAAAAAATATCTGCAGAAAGAATGCAGAAAAGCTTAAATGTAATTGGTTTGTTTGTCCCATTATGTTTTTTTCTACCCAATAGTGAATATTTAATAGTTATATAATATAATTAATCTCTACCTAATCACAGGGTTATAGTCTAACTACGTCTGAATAAAACACTGAAACAAATTAGCCTTCGTGAGAGGTGGAGGAAAAGTCCAACATCACCACTACTCCTTTAATCCCTACAGAGTTTAGAGTTTAAATGAGTTTATGCAGCATGTATGTTGTTATTGTATATTTTGTGTTTGTAACCACTAGTAGCTGCCCCTTAGGGATAATAAATACTCTTGATGTTGATCTAGGATGTATATGGGATGGTGTCTACTGCAGTAGATATAATATTAAAGCCCTGAGTTTCTTTTCAAATGCACATTTTATTTTTTACACTACTTTGGCCAATGGTCCATTAAAGTCATGTTCGTATTATCCGGTGATGTCAAAACACTAAATTAAGGCTGCCTGTTTGATGAGATTCGATGCTGATCAAAAGTTCACACATCGAATTTGGTTCTGTAAAAGTCTGAAGCTAATATGAAGATGCTAACAGAAATAATGGTGAAATCTTTATGAGAAAAAGACATCTGAGGGAAATTTTGAATGTTTTATATTATATTGAATTTTGGATGCAAGACTCGTGATCTCCAGCTTTCACTGGAGCTGTTCACAGCAGAGTGTGAAGCAGCTGGAATGAGAATCAGCTCCTCTATATCCAAGACCATGGTCTTGAGTCAGAAAAGGGTAGAATGCTTTCTACCCTGAGGTCCTGCCTCAAGTGGAGGAGTTTAGGTATCTCGGGGATTTGTTCACGAGTGAGGAAAAGATGGAGCGCAAGGTCAATAGGCAGATTAGTGCTGCATCTGCAGTGATGTGGGCGTTGTACCGGTCTGTTGTGGTGAAGAGAGAGCTGAGCCGGAAGGCAAAGTTCTCAATGTACCGGTCGATCTATGTTCCAACCCTCACCTATGGTCATGAGCTTTGGGTAGTGACCGAAAGAATGAGATTGCGGATACAAGCGGCCGAAATTAGTTTTCTCCGCAGGGTGTCTGGGCTCTCCCTTAGAGATAGGATGAGAAGCTCGGTCATCTGGGACGTCCAACCGTAAGGAGACCTAAAGGAAGACCCAGGACACGCTGGAGGGACTATAGCTGCTTACACATCTGGGCCAGTACGGACCAGTTCGGGACCGGAATTTGGTTTAAAATCTAGGTCAAATGTGCGTTTTCCGTTCTGAGGTGACTATTTTCAGATCTCTTCCCTCGGAGGTCCAGCTGGGACCGAGGTGACACTATGGACTGTTTAGCCGGCTGAAATTCACAGCGCATGCGGGAAGCCCTCGCGAGGGCTTCCCGCATGCGCGACTCATTTTCATTCTGGTTGCTGTCAAATCCACATCAGTCGGAAAAGAAGAGAGCCGAGGAGGAGAGCAGTATGTGTGTGTATGCAGTGGTTATGAGGACACGCACAGCGGTGACAGAGAACAGGGAGCAAATTAATAAAATAATGTGGTTCAGTGTCTCCAAAAGCACCACAGCTCACACCCGCCTTTGTTTATCTTATTAAGGAGGACACCACGGACTTTTCTGCATGTCTTTTGCACCGCCCACGTGCTTGAGGATTTCTGCATTCCTGAGAAGTCCGTGTGAACAAAAACCATCCGTACGAGCCCGAACTGACGCGGCCAAGCCCAGACCATACTGGCCCAGATGTGTAAGCTGCATATGTTTCTCGGCTGGCCAGGGAATGCCTTAAGAATTCCGCAGAGGAGCTGGCCTAAGTGACTGGGGAGAGGGAGGTCTGGGTCTCTCTGCATAAGCTACTGCCCCTGTGACAATTAACAGAGCAGTAATTCGTTGAACGTGGGTCCAGGTTATCTAAAAGTTTTTATTTTTACTGAAAAATTAGTCCGAATGACAACACGTCTAACCTCATCTGCAGATTAAATAAACTAAGGGTGGCTGACTTTTTACAGCCATCCTACTGGTTGGTTAGAGAGCATCCTCGCTTACAGTTGTAGACAATTTACAACATAAACTGTAGATATTTCATCTGTAGGCACAGACAGGACTGAATAATGAGAACAGATTTACTTCGTTGACCAGAGTTGAGTTCTGCTGCACTAAACCATAACGATCACCCCCTACTGACATGAAAACACTATTAAAAGCATGTCAATGTTGTTTCAAAAATGATGTGGTGTGAAAGAGCTGATCCACCCCGCCCCCACATTAAGAGGATACATAATAGAGCAGAGTAGGTCTATGCTGAGTAGACGTGTAAAGGAGAGCAGCTTTAGGTTTTAATATTTGTGTTAAATAAACAAAAGTCTGGGTTAATTACAGTGAGGTGGTGGGGGATTCAATGACTGTGTGTGAAAAAGAAAATCAGCATATATAAATAAATTTAAAATAGAAGAGGAAAGAAAATTTTATGCTGAACTGAATGTGTCACAGCAAAGTTTTGTACCGTCTGTGTCTTGATCCTCCTCGACGGTTTTGGTAATGGGCCCACCATCCACGGGATGTTGCTCCTGAGTTGGTTTACTGACATTCTGCTCTTTGTGCTCTTCCCGTTCTTTATTACCGCCCTCAGCGGGGCTCTGAGGAGTCCTTGTGTCTGCCTCACTGCTCCTCTTGAGACTATGTAAATCCAGGCTATCCATTGACTCAGTTCCATTCACACAGTCCATTCGAGAAACTAGGAGACCCTCTGTGTGTTTAGGCTGGACCTGAGCATCTGACGATGTTTCAATCAAAGGCTGGAAGTCAGCCTGTTTGGCCCGACTGTCCCCGTCTGCATTCAGCAGGGAATTGCCACCAAGGCAGCGTGGCTCTGAGTGTTTCTCCGTATTCTCAGACTCTGCCTCTTTGGCTCTGGGTTCCACCTCCTCTTTAGGCTTAGTTCCCTTTGTGGCTTCACTGGCATCTGGGAGATCAGCAGGAGCCGCCACAGGGGGCTCACTGGAGCTCTCCTCCTCTGTTGAGGTGATGTGGGGGTGATGACCATTGGGCTGGGGACCTGTGGTATCGCAAGACGAGTCCTCGTCCTGCGTCAAACACGAGTCACTGGGTCCTGCAGCTTCCACTTCTGCCTCTGGCTCCTCCTCTTCCTCCTCTGTAACCTTTTTGTAGATTTTCTTCTTAGGAATGATGCCGCGTTGCCAAGATGTTCGCCGGTAAATCTTCCGTTTGAAATGATCTATGGTTACACAAAAAACAAAGAAAATTAGTTAAAAACCAAATAAAACAAAAGATAAGGACTTAATTCAATCATAACAGTTTTCTTTTTTGTACAAAAGATAAAATAAATCCTTATAAAGATGACTCTAAAAGGTCTGAGAATTCATTGTGAGCTCCATGACTTTGATTTGAAGCTGAGCATTTGGCTTCCCCAAGAAGTGATAAAAATTGGGTAACAGGGACATCAGTCCTCCTACATGCATGTTTAACACTAACAGCAGATGTTTCTAGTTGGTTTTAAGTGGGAAGAGCAAACCAAAGCCTGCACTCTGAAAGGGCAGTGAAGCTGTCACAGCAAGCAAGCAACAATGTTAAATGCAGTCAAGCTTCAAGGCATTTGACTTCATTTACTGTTTTTATAAAGGCACACACTGAGATGCCGACCAGAGCATCAAAGTCAGAGTGAAGAGCAGCTGCAGAAAACATCACAACACTGGAAGTCAGTTTCTTAGAAAACAGATGAGTCACTCCCTAAAGATAACAAAACAAGGGGAAAAACCCCCAAATATGTCAAGTTCTATTCCACATCTCTGATAACACACAAGTCTGTGGAAGATAAACCAGCCATTTTTCATAATGCAACTACACTAAGCACAAAGATCATGGCTAGGGTGTTTTTGTGTCTATGAGAGTGAATACACATGAGCTAATGGCCAGGACCAGTAGATGCCAAGAGGACTTGTTAAAATCCAGTTTTAGCTCCTTATGATGCCATCATGGGTCAGTAGACTTATCCAAACCTGCCAGATCACACAACCATGTCTCCCTTAAAGGAAATCAAACTAGACGTTTGACTTGCTTCTACTTTATCACCTTATTGCATCACATTGCCCCAAAAAGTAGGAATTTCAAACTAAAGGCATTTTATAAATCTCTGAAATGTGCCAATCAAATCCTGTTTTTGTCCTCCTACATGCTCAGTAGGTTTTAGATTTTTCTTCTAAAAAATGTGATTACTGCATGTGAATCAAAATAAAGCAGAAAAAGAAATATGTACTCTTCCACTAACTGAAGTTTTGTTATGTTCTATCAAAGAGAGGAGAGGGGGCTTTGAATAATCCACACATCCATTTATCGTCTATACCCGCTGGTGCCCATCTCCAGCAGTCTTTGGGCATGCAGGCAGGTTGCCAGTCCATCGCAGGGCAACACAGAGATATACAGGACTAACATCCATGCACACACACACTTACAAGGACAATTTTGAGAGACCAATCAACCTGAAAAGTCATATTTTTGGACTGTAGGAGGAAGCCGGAGTACCCGGAGATAACCCATGCATGCACAGGGAGAACATGCAAACTCCATGCAGAGAGACTCCAGGCCGGGATGCAAACCTGGGACCTCCTCTTTTTGAAAAATGTCACTTGCAACCTTCAAGACCAGACATACATTTTCACCATTGCAAACAGTGTGGAGGAGAAAAAACAAATAACTTTTCATACAATCTCAAATGTAACCTCACTGTATTTCTATCTGCATCTTCTATTTTTGCTGCATATTATTTTGCGCTTTTTAATAGTTTTTAAAGTCCCAAGTCATCATCACACACTGGTGAAATTACATCTCCGCATTTGACCCATCCCCGTGGTGGAGAGCGGTGAGCTGCAGCTGTGGCCGCGCTCAGGAACTATTTGGTGGTTTAACCCCCCAATCCAACCCCTAAGTGCTGAGTGTCAAGCGGGGAGGCATTGGGTCCCATTTTTGCAAAGTCTTTGGTATGACCTGACCGGGATTTGAACCGCGATCTCCCAGTCCCGGGGCGGACACTATACCACTAGGCCACCGGAGCTGTTGACTTTTAATCACTGATACAACAGAAAAACATTATTTCATCTTCACTGCTTAACATTGTGAAACAAAGTGGTATTTAAACAAAAAGTCAAATAAGAAATCACTCCAACCAGTGGTTTATCATGTCACTGTAACTTAAGGCTGGACAATAATTCAATGACAATACATATCTGCTAATAGACGTGTGGTGTGATAGGAAAACACCAAAGACACAGCAACGGATATCAACATAAAGGGCCTATGAAATAGTACAAATATACGCAGCAGACTTTTGGCTGTGAAAGGAAATTTTGGAACACATATGAGTTTGGAGGTGGAGACTGCATAAGGAGGTGGAGAAGAATGAGGAACAAATTTATCTATTAAAGTCTCTGAAATACATAAACACAATGTAAACACACAATGTAAATACACTAGAGACATGACTGCAATGATGGCAGGATACCACAAAGAGCTACGCCCCCTGTTGTCCTGGCGGAGAATTGCTTCACAACACTGACACGCCAACGGAAAAGTATAAAAGGAAAAAGTTTCCATCAATACATGTGTGAGTGCAAACTTGCTGACGAAGAAGTATAACTTAGGCTTGAGTGCTCAGCACACCCCCTCAAGTATAGGAACTCATGATTCACTTGGCTGTTGAAATTAGTTAGGATGCACTCAAGTGCTGCTTTAAATTTGTTTCTGCATTCTCTAATATCCACAAGTGTTAGACATGCCGTCTCACCGATGGGAAAAGAGAAACGGGCCTCAAACACAAACTAAAAATTAGACACTTTTGAAACCGAGGAAAATTTCAATGTTTCCACCTGTAGAAAAATAAAACAGAGTCGGAAGTTCAAAGAAAAAACGAAGGAGACAGACCCTCCTACCACCGTCCGTCATGCCTATAGCTAGTGTCAGGGCTTCTGAAGAGAGTCCTGAGACTGCGTGCAGAGATGGTTTTAAGGTGGGATACGGCTTTCATTTTTGCTTCTTCCTGATCGTATCTGAAGGAAGTCGACAGCAGGAGGGTATGATATACAGGAGGCAGACAGGTCTTCAGGGTTGACTGGCACATGGGATAGCTACTGAGCTATAATGTTATGGCAAGAGATAGAAAAAGGGAGCAATAACAAAGAGGCAGAAACCAGGCCAGGCATCTTGGGTATTTCTAAGCAGTGGCATCACATCAAGTAATGCTTTTTTGTTTGTGTGAGCATGTCTTCCTCTCATCTAGTCAGAATGCTCATATTTTTTTCCAACAACAATTTTTTATTCAGAATCCTGATATTATTTAAAGCCGTCACCTTGTAGTGTCCATCAGTCAGTCATTCCTTAGGTTTGTTCAACTTCATTTAAAATACTTCTTTTTGGCTTGATATTTTTCTGTTCATTTATTCAGAACAACTTTTTTTAAGGAAGCAAAGCAAAGAGTTCGGCACATCTTTTCTAAAGAGAACACAACAAGAAATGCAAACTGGTGGAGTTTCTGCCACTAACCCCACTGAGAGACATTATTTTCCATCTTTTATTCCCCCACCGTACAAACCAAAACAATTAATCAACAGTGCAGTGAGGAGAGGTCTTCCTGGGGTCAGCTATCACTGCTGAAGCTATGCAGCTTGCTCCTGAGGGAGGGAAAGGTGAGTCTGAATGGCAGCAAACGACTCGTCATAGTCAGCTTTTAAATAATGTATGAAAGCCCGTTAGTGCTTGAAGAGCCAACCACGAAACGGGGGATATGCAGATGGAGGTGGGAAGAAGTAACAGAGAAGAGAGCCAGAGCTCTTTGTTATAATTAAAAGTGCCTCACCCATACAAGATTTATGGAGTTGAACAAATTTTCTAGCTGCCACCACACATGCTTGTCAGAAGGGACGTGCACGCACGCACACACACACACACACACACACACACACACACACACACACACACACACACACACACACACACACACACACACACACACTAAAACGGCTTTAGCGGGTAAGAAGCATCAAGAGACCACTATCAGAACGGCCATCAAGCCGGTATTAAATAAATAAGTCAGACGAGTGACAACCACGAACAATACTGCGGTGTACTTTAATCACCACTGTAGGCTCGGAAAGCATTATTGTCAGCGCTACTCTGATTCATACTTGCCATGAACTCCAAACCTAGTGAATCTTTAATTTGCAATCCAGTACAAATTTTACATCAGGTCTTTGCTTGTCTTATGTTGAATAAAAAGACATGAGGGCTATATTTAGGGAAGCTCTGCTCCTCCCTTTCTTCCAGCAGCAACACGCCTCCTACAAACACAGAAAAGCAATCATCTGCTTGGTGCACTTAGCCTTTTCTTAAATGAACTCCTCATTTACAAACAGTAAGCCTATTTTATTTATTTCCTCAAGCTTTTTCCCTCTTTTTTAAAATGCATATGGTTGAATGAACAAAATACGGTAAAAGTTAAATTTATATGAGATAAAAGTTTTAATACTTTTTTGAGAAATTACTACGTTAAGCATTATTTACTTTTCCTGGCATTAATGTTTCCACAAACATTGTGAACGATTGTCCGGCAGGATTATTACATTTCATAAAGCCTTGTAAATGTCTTACATGCTGGGAATGCATTACAGGCACGGCTTTCACAGAAGGGATTATCATTTCAACTTTCACCACTCATTCAACATTTTTTCCAAGATAAGGATTATCACACTTTGACACAAAAAATAAAAACCCCTCCTGCTGCTTTTTCTGCTAAAAGCTCAAACTGCATCGCGTACAAGAGTTCAATGCCAATATTTCATGAATAGTTCTTGGAAGACATCTGTTGGAAATAATAAGCACCTAGATAACAATTTTTATTGGGTTGATCCATTGTGACGGTTCAGATTTTTAGTTCTCAAAAAGAGCAGTCCATGATCTTCCCTGAAGGAAATGAGAATGTATGTAGACATTATGGGTTATTAAACGGTATTAAAACCAGACATGTGACTACTGTAGCCACTCAGCTCTATAAAGATCACTTATTAGAAGTGAAATATTTAACATAATAAGCTCCATTCTTAACGTATAAGAGAACTTTACAATTAATTAGCAAGTGATATAACAGGATGCTTTCTAAAAATTGTTTTTTTATAAGATTCTGTTTAAATCTCACAGAAAATTACAGAAACAACTTTAAAAAGCAAGAAAAAGTGCACCCACATGAATCTGGATCCTGACCAATCCTGGGCTGAAGCTCGGTTGTTTACCAACCTATTTTCTGCTGAGTTTATATGCTCTTTTGCAGTCTGTGTTTTTCTAGAAGTGCAAAGTGTTTGTTTCCAAGGAAATAAACAACAATGGTCTTGCCTCCAGTAAATGGTTGTCTGGTAACTCTGTTCTATGAACTTACATTTACAACACCAGGTCTACCATTCAAAACACAAAAAGGGAGATAAATTGCAAAAACATGTGAAGAGTTATTATTTTGATTGTGAATTTACAGATATTTAAAACCAAAGCAACATTTAGGTTTATCAGTTGCTACGAAATAAACATACACTGCTCACAAAAATTAAAGGAACACTTTTTTTAATTGGGCCTGGCATGAAATCAATTATACCTGCCTGATAATTTTCTGGTTGATTAAGCAGCTGAGGGCATTGTTAATCACTTTCAGCTGTATTGGTGTTCATGGACTTAACGACAGGTGCACTAAAGTGGCAACAATTACAAAACCCTCAAAACAGGACTGGTTTAACATGTGGAGGTCATTTCAAGTTTCTCCCTCTTGATCTTTTTTGGCTGGTTTTCCACTCGTGCTAGTTTTTGGCTTGAGTAATTATCTCTACTGGCAGCATGAGGCGATTCCTTAACCCTACAGAAGTTGCACAGGTTGTCCAACTTCTCCAGGATGGCACATCCACACGTGCTGCAGCAAGAAGGTTTAATGTGTCTCCCAGCACAATCTCCAGAACATGGAGGAGATTTCAGGAGACTGGCGGTTATTCTGGGAGAGCTGGACAGGGCCGTAGAAGGTCCACAACCCATCAGCAGGACCGATACCTGCACCTTTATGCAAGGCAGGAACAGACTTCATGAAGATGGCCTGAGGGTCCGACGTCATGTAGTGGGCCCTGTGCTCACTGCCTAACACCGTAGAGCTCGACTGGCATTTGCTCAAGAACACCAGAATTGGCAAGTCCGCCACTGGTGCCCTGTACTTTTTACAGACGAGAGCAGGTTCACCCTGAGCACCTGTGATAGACGTGTAAGAGTCTGGAGAAGACAAGGAGAACGTTATGCTGCCTGCAACGTCGTTCAACATGACAGGTTTGGTGGTGGGTCAGTGATGGTCAGGGGAGGCATATCCATGGAGGGACGCACAGACCTCTACTGCCTAGGAAATGGTGCTCTGACTGCCATAAGGTATCGAGATGAAATCCTTGAACCCTTTGTCAGACCCTACGCTGATGCAGAAGGTCCTGGTTTTCTCCTAAAGCACGACAATGCCCGGCCTCATGTGGCAAGAGTATGCAGGTAGTACCTGGAGGATGAAGGAATTGAAACAATTGAATGGCCTTCACAATCCCCTGACTTAAACCCAATAGAACATCTGTGGGACATTATGTTTCGGTCCATTAGGCGGCGCCAGGTTGCTCCTCAGACTGTACAAGAGCTCAGGGATGCCCTCACACAGATCTGGGAGGAAATGCCACAAGACACCATTCGTTGTCTCATTAGGAGCATGCCCCGACGTTGTCAAGCATGCACACAAGCTCGTGAGGGCCACACAAGATACTGAAAAGCATTTTGAGTTGCAGAAATTAAGTTTATGAAATAATGGACTAGCCTACCACATCTTCATTTCACTCTGATTTTAGGGTGTCTACACAATTGAGCCCTCTGTAGGCTGAAAACTTTTATTTCCATTAAAAGACTTGGCACCTTTTTGTTCCTAAGACATTGCCCTGTCGTTATTTGTATAGATATCCAACTTCATATTGAGATCTGATGTATCCAATGTGTTTCCTTAAAGTGTTCCTTTAATTTTTGTGAGCAGTGTATAAATGTGTACAAGTGCTGTGAGTTAATTCGCCTTGGGCTGCATTAATGAGGGAGTTTCCATAGTGTCTTAAAACTTTTGTAAGGGTTCTCAATTTCCTTGTATGAGTCATGAGGCCACACTCTCATTTTGAGAATGTTATAAAGAATTTTAAGATGTTTTAAATCCCGAATACCTGGACACTGTCTCAGTTTAGTTTCTGTGAGTTAAAAGTTTGAGAAATGTGGAACAATTGCAGGAGTGATTGGCAGCCAAGTTATGAATAAAATGAGACAATAAAAACCATTTGAGACTAAATTGCAAACAAATAAAATCTGTCAAAATTTGTTTGCTAATATGAATGTAATAATTATGCAGATGTCCCACGTGACCTAGTGATATGTATAACTCATAGCATAAGTGCTTTGTTTTTAAGTTAGTGTGATGCAACTGATTGATAATCACTAGAAGAATATTCCATGGGAATACCCCAAAGTTCCATTGTAGACCCACTTTTGTAACTAATTGTCCATCTGGGGCAACATGGTGGAGCAGCTGGAAGCACTGTTGCCTTACAGCAATAAGGCTGCAGGTACAAATCCCAGCTGTGAGTTAGCATGTTCTCCCCATGCATGTGTGGGTTTTCTTCACACACTACAGCGTCCTCCCGCAGACCCAACATGCATATTAGGTTGACTGGCAACCCCAAAATTGTCCCTAGTTGTGTGTGAGCAGGGTTGTCAAAAAATCCAATACCTAGGTATAAATCAATACTAAAAGTGGTATCTAAATTAGATATTCCATCCCCGTGGTATCGATATTATGGAGCATATACACAGCCTTCTTCAAGTACACCGACACAAACGACAGCCAGATGCCGTAAAGCAGCCTCCGCCTCCCGGACAAACAGAAGAAGAAGCCGCTGCATGGCTACATTGCAATTTCCCGCTCGAGTTGTCTCCGATCCAAGTTTTGTTAACACTGGCAACAGTGAGTTCGGGAGGCGTTTCACAGCCCAACTTAATCGACAACACAAAGAGCTAATTTTTGCACTATAAATTGAGGAAGCTAGATAAAGGCAATGTTATTTTTTGAATAAACTTGTTCAATAAATTGGTGTTTTTAAATAGTATCAAAAGCAAGGTTTTTTTTCAGTATCGAATTGAGTTTGAAATTTTAATATCGTGACAACCCTATGTGCGAGTATGTGAATGTTTTTATCTATGTGTCTCTGTGATGAACTGGCGACCTGTCCAGGGCATCTGCTGCCTCTCACACAGTGACTGCTGGACATAGACACCAGCTCTCCATGTCCATGTCCAGTTTTCTGAGGAACAAGTGGTCCGCACGCATTTTCTATGCATTCAGAAATTTGTATCAAGAGATAATATTTTTCAAACAAAAGCTTCTTGGCTTACATCTACAATAGCTCATCAAATGTTTTTTGCACGTATGATTTTGAATTTGCACAACAAAGTTTGCAAAGGAAAAACATAATTTTCTGTAACTAAAACTGCAGTAAAATGCAGTAAAGTACTGTTGTGTGTGGTTATATAATGTAGAAGTTAAAGCTAAAGATGTTATAACATAACCTTCAAGTGTTATTAAAATTTTGTTCATGTCTAAGCTCATTAAATACAGACGTGGACATAATTGTCCTTCAGTCAATGAAAGAAAAACCCACAATGGTCACAGAAATAACTTGAATCTGACAAAATTATGAAAAATCTATGAAATTTAACCAATGAAAGTCAGATATTGCTTTTCAACCATGCTTCAATGGAATTCTTTAAAAACATAAACTAATGGAACAGGCCTGGATAAAAATTATGGTACCCCTGACTTATGGAGACTTGTGGAGAAGGCCCCTACAAAAGACTGAAAATAATGTGACCAAAGGGACATGTTAATTCAAGGTGTGTCCACTAATTAGCATCACAGGTGTCTACAATCTTGTAATCAGTCAGTGGGCCTATATATAGGGCTCCAGGTAGTCACTGTGTTGTTTGGTGACATGGTGTGTACCACACTCAACATGAACCAGAGGAAATGAAGGAAAGAGTTATCTCAGGAGATTAGAAAAGAAAATTAAATGATAAATAACCCACACTTGCATAGCGCCTTTCAGAGTCAGAGGACTCCAAAGCGCTTTACACTACAGTGTATCATTCATCCATTCACACACTGATGGTGATGAGCTACAATGCAGCCACAGCTACCCTGGGGTACACTGACAGAGGCGAAATTATAAACAAGCATGTTAAAGGTAAAGGCTATAAGACCATCTCCAAGCAGCTAGATGTTCCTGTGACTACAGTTGCACATAAATTTAAGATCCATGGGACTGTAGCCAACCTCCCTGGACGTGGCCGCAAGAGGAAAATTGATGACAAATCAAAGAGACGGATAATCTGAATGGTAACAAAAGAGCCAGAAAAACTTCTAAAGAGATCCAAGGTGAACTTCAAGCTCAAGGAACATCAGTGTTAGACAGCACCATCCATCATTGTTTTAGCCAAAGTGGACTACATGGGAGACAACCAAGGAGGACACCATTGTTGAAAACAAATCATAAAAAAGCCAGACTGGAATATGCCAAACTACATGTTGACAAGCCACAAAGTGTATGGGAGAATGTCCTATGGACAGATGAGACAAACATGGAAGTTTTTGCCAAGGCACATCAACTCTATGTTCACATACGAATGAAACATATCCAGAGAAAAACACTGTCCCTACTGTGAAACATGGAGGAGGCTCTGTTATGTTCTGGGACTGCTTTGCTGCATCTGGCACAGGGAGTCTTGAATCTGTGCAGGGTACGATGAAATCTTAAGACTATCAAGGGATTCTGGAGAGAAATGTGCTGGCCAGTGTCAGAAAGCTTGGTCTCAGTAGCAGGTCATGGGACTTGCAACAGGACAATGACCCAAAACACACAGCTACAAACACCCAAGAAGAGTGGCTGTCTATGAGCCCTGACCTTAATCCTATTGAGCATCTTTGAAAGGAGCTGAAACATGTCGTCTGGAAAAGGCGCCCTTCAAACCTGAGACATCTGGAGCAGTTTGCTCATGAGGAGTCAGCCAAAATACCTGCTGAGAGGTGCAGAAGTCCCAATCATAGTTACAGGAATCATTTGATTGCCTCAAAAGGTTGTGCAACAAAATATTAAGTTAGGGGTACCATCATTTTTGTCCAGGCCTGTTCCATGAGTTTATTTTTTTAAATAATTCTGTTGAAGCATGGTTGAAAAGCAATGTCTGACTTTCATTGGTTACATTTCATAGAATTTGAAATGTGTGTGTGTGTGTGTGTGTGTGTGTGTGTGTGTGTGTGTGTGTGTGTGTGTGTGTGTGTGTGGGTGTGGGGTGTGCCTGTGCCTGCTCTGTCTTCTCAACCCCCAGTGAGCCGTAGCGGATGGCTGCTCATACTGAGCCAGGATCCTCTGGAGGTTTCTTCCTGTTAAAAGGGAGTTTTCCTTCCCACTGTCGCTAAATGCTTGCTTAGTATGAGGATTGTACCAACACAATGACACTAGTCAGTGTCTTGATGCAATCTGCTGGGTCCCTTATATAGGAAACTTTTTTACTGATTGGCTTATGAACTGAACTGTATTGAAATGTTTACTTTGTGAAGTGCCTTGAGACGACTCTTGTCGTGATTTGGCGCTATATAAATAAACTGAATTGAATTGAATTGAATTTTTATTTATTATTACTTTTGTCAGAGTCAAGTTATTTCTGTGACCATTGTGGGGTTTTCTTTTATTGACCGAAGGGTACCAACAATTTTGTCCACATCTGTATTTAGTAGAACAGATGTTGGCTACAATCAAATCTATCAAAATTAAAATATTATAAAAATTACAATATAAACTAAAATATGTGATTGTAGATCAGGTTGTTTGATTGTTTAGTATAGCTTTAGTTTAATTTATACAAACATGTGCAGTCAAAAACAAGAAATCCATAGATGTGCATTATCCATATAAATTATACAGCGTTAGAAGGTAGAAGTAAACATTTATTAGACCCCATTCCTTTCTGTTCAGATTAAAAGTGCAAATAAACTATTTCCTCCTGTGCAGTTATCCAAGCACAGACACAAATGAGTCCACATAGGTCTGAATAGATACAATTAATATATGTTTCCTCATTTATTATTCATTGTAAACACGAATATATAAACCCATACATACCCATATGTAAGTAAGTTAAAAAAGTTTAATATAATCACAGTATCAGAAACGTGGCTTGATAATGAGAAATTTAGTGAAATGGGACTGGAAGGATATGAACTATTTACAAGAAATGGGGTAAATAAAAAGGAGGTGGGGTTGCTATATATGTAGATAACATTTTGAAATGTAGCCTGATTGAATGTATGTTAAGTACCATAGATGATGTACTGGAATGTGTTACTATTGAAATCCATGTTGAAAAAGCTAGCAATATAATTATAAGTTGCATTTATAGGGACTCCAGGATCATGTCTCGACACATTTAATGAAAAATTATAAGCAATGTATAGCAACTTAAATGATAAAAAAGTACACATAATTTGTGGTGACTTTAATATAGATCTGCTAAATCCAAATGGACATCAGTAAACAACAGATTTTATCAATACAATGTATAGTAACTGCCTTTTCCCCGTAATTAGCCTTTCGCCGAGCCCCGCCCCCCTTAGTTACTGTTGCCAACTCCGACAATAAGTGGATCAAATACTGCAGCTCCGCAGATTTCCGCGATGGAAAGAAGTAGACAGATGCGTGTCAGCGACATTTTTTGGAGCAATTCCTCCTCAATATCATCCAGATCGAGGCAAAAGGAATACAGTATGCAGTGGAGGGATATATTAGTGTCGGCTCTGCTGAGCAAAGCGTAGCAGGAGACAAGGAGTTGGGAGTTTCAGAAGAAGGCGGAGTCCGGGGACTCGTGGATCGGTGAGCGGTGGCGGCGATGCAGTGTCCCTGTGAGCTGTCAGATGATCTGAGCTGCGGGCAGCTCTAAAAACTAAACAAAAGAACCAATCATTTGATATGATAAGATATAGAACAACAAAAGCCATTGCTGCCCTCCAGGTGGACTTAAAAGAACAAAATTGGAATGAGGTGTATGCAAATGAAGACCCAAATTGTGCATATGAGGTATTCTTGTCAACTGTTCTCTCACTATATGAAAAACACTGTCCTTTAATGAAAACAACTAGAAAGCATCATAGATCAAATAAACCATGGATAACAAAGGGTATAGAAGATGCATGTAAAAAGAAAAATAATTTGTATAAGACATTTATAAAACAGAGGACAAAAAATGCTGAAATAAAGTACAAGTCATATAAGAATAGATTAGTAAATATTATAAGAACAAGTAAGAAAGAATATTACCATACACTGCTGGAGCAAAATAGAAGCAATATACAAGAAACATGGAGGTTATTAAACAGTATAATCAAAAAGGGATCAAAAAATAAAAATTATCCAGATTCCTTTAAAAAACATAAAGATATTGTGCTTGATAAAACAAAAGACATTGCTAACGAATTTAATATTTTTTTTTGTAAATGTTGGTTATAATTTAGCAAAAGAAATTCCAGAGTCGAGAAATGATAACGAACCAACTAAGCATGTTACTCGGAATTTGTCTTCCATGTTTATTGGTGCTGTAACGCAGAAAGAAATGCTGGATATTGGGAAAACATTAAAAAATAAAAAATCCAGATTGTTTTGGTATTGACATGATATTAGTTAAAAATATTATTGAATATATAGTGAATCCTTTTTCATTCATTTGTAAACTGGTGTGTTTCCCTCAAAGATGAAAATAGCAAAAGTTATTCCCATTCATAAAAGTGGAGAGAGGTGTCAATTTACAAATTACAGACCAATATCACTACTTCCGCAGTTATCAAAAATTTTAGAAAAATTATTTGTTATTAAATCAATATGGCTTTAGGGGGGATAGGTCCACTTCAATGGCAGCCATGGAACTTGTAGAAGGGGTATCTACTGCAATTGATAATAAGGAATATACTGTTGGTGTTTTTATTGACTTGGCTTTTAATACGATTGATCATACAATATTAATGAAGAAATTGGAGAGATATGGTATAAGAGGGATAGCATATAAGTGGATGAAAAGTTACCTGGATAATAGATATTAATATGTGGAAATCAATAATGTAAAATCTAATCAGTTGAAGACAACTTGTGGTGTTCCTCAGGGCTCTGTGCTGGGCCCTAAATTATTTATATTATATATAAATGATATATGCAATGTTTCCAAATTGTTCAAAAGTGTGTTGTTTGCTGATGATACCACACTGTATTGCTCAGGTAAAAATCTAGAACAACGTCTGACTATAGTGGAAGGAGAATTAAATATATTAAAAAAAAACGGTTTGATGTAAATAAGTTATCGCTAAATATAAATAAAGCTAAATTTATTATTTTTGGAACTAGACAAATGAAAAATGTCTCTAAAATTAGGGTAAATGGAACTGAAATTGAAAGAGTATACGAAAATAAATTTCTTCTAAAAGGAAATTGGAATGTGGAATGTTTCACTTTCAGGTATCATTGTGGCAATCAGGCTCTTGAAAGCACTTTTGCCTCCATCTCACCTTTTCCTAATCCTGTCTTATTAGAATTATTGTGAGATGGTGCCTTAATCTGGTAACACAAATGAACTATTGATTGGCCCTGTTTTTATCACCAGGGAAAGAGCTTAGAGTCAAGAGTTGTTCCAGTCTTTGAACAGGTAAACCCTAAGATGCATGATTTTTCCTAAGTAGCCATCATGATGAATTTGTGTAATCTGCATAATGTTTTTAAAAGAAGCAAAGCATGTTCCAGTTCCCTTATAACTGAAAAATGGTTAGACTTTCCATTAATTCATCTTAATAAAAATACTGTTTTACTCTAATCTCTGACAAACATATTTGCTGCACTGAAAAGATTGAGTAGATGTCATGTACTCATTCCCACAGGGAAATAAACCGAATGTATACAAGTCCACAAAAAACACTGTTTTATTACCTGTGTGAGAATATTTGTTTACCTGCGTGACTGATCACTTCATACTGAAGAGTTTAAGTAAAAAGTTGTCACTGGAAAGATGTGTATCAGATATCCATCAAATGTCATTTTATCATTAAAACTTTGTATAAAGTGGTACTTACGGTGGAAAATATGAAATGTAAGACTAATTTGGTTGTGGTGTTTTTAGTTTAAACAAAAATGTATTTTTGATAACTACATTTTCCCTATCTCTATCCCCACATGGGGATTTTCAGCTATTTCTAAATCACTGAACTGAGCTGTAATTAACACAATACAAAGGCTCTATATCCTCAGCCATGACAGCTGAACAAATTCCAGTTCGCTGCTTTCTGATAGCTTTAAATTATTTACATTTTGTCTTAAAAAGTTCACAGACTATGAAATAGACCCACCAAAGGAAACTGTAAAAACAGTCATTAGGAGAGGCACCCTTTAAGAGATTTATGTGATGTAAATGATGAGGATGCTTAATTCATGTCAGGTTCTTTTGCTCTGTTGAGCTTGTAATACTATTCTACATTAAAAATTCGGATCATAAATGAAAGGAAAATTAAGATTCCACAATTGGCTGGCATCAAGCCACTTTAAATAGCTTCCATCCAGCTGAATTAAATGCAGTGCTTTAAGTGGACCGATACGCAACAGTATGCGGTACCACCACTTCTAATTCTGACCTCTGAGCATACCGGGATTTTTGTTTTCCTAGGGTACAATGAGTACCGAACATTTGTCCTGTCATTTAAAGTTAAAGCCCCAAGTCATCATCACACACTGGTGGTGGCCGCACTCAGGAACCATTTGGTGGTTTAACCCATAGATATCATATATATTGCTAGATGCCTTACCCGCGCTGTCCGTCAATTGGACGAATGTCCCTAACGCGTAAGTAACATCTTACTTCGGACAGCTGCCCCCTTTTATAACATTGGTGTCAATGGTGCATGTACTATTTAAATAACTCTAACTTGCTCAATTTTCAACCAATTTTCAAACCATATATTGATGTCTATGCCTGTTACAGTTCTGTCTAAAGGGAGAAAATGTCCTATTTTGTTCACAAAGGTTCAGACGTTCATGCAAGCAGCTTTTTCTAAATGTTTCATTTCAGCAAATCATCTAGTATGCAGTTTTTGTTTACTTCCCAAATCACAATTATTTTCTAAATATCACTCTGCTATAAACTTGGTCCTGGGTGTCAAAACTGTAATTTCTCAATGCCTAGAGTGGGCATCTTCACCTCAGCTTACCATTATGTACCCCGTCTGTCCCTTATCAGTATATCACACAGACAAGGGAGGCTGCAACCAAGCAGCAACATGCAGCACATTTGCTAAAGGGTGTCTAAACTACAAAAGGAAAACATAACCAGAGAATGTGTGAGAAGCAAACAGGAGACAACATGACAAACACTGAAGAAGACAATGAGAGTCAGAGAAATAGTGATGGTGACACAGGGCCTTGGGGACTCCTGGCCATCCGGTCATGAAAGGAGGATGGGCGTTTGTCACCTGATGTGACACTTTGCTCTGAGACTTGATGAAATGTTCAAATCAATAAACGATCCCATCCTTGCTTCTTGAAATTAAGGGCATCAGTCACCATCTCTCTACTGCTGCATCACCATCTTTCCATTTCCCCTTTTCACTCCTCTTGTCTCTTTTTCTCATTTCAGGTCTTGCACATCCGCACTACAATGCACAGTTTACACAATCATTCAGCAATTTGGAGAATAAACCTATTTGTTTTATTGCCAAGGCGCGAGATCAATACCATTCGCTTCCTGCACACTAAACCCAAAGCTGGAGCCATTAAAGAGTTTGTTTAGCTAAGTACAAAGGAGTAGGGCTATACGCCTGACTGTGCTCAGAGTAGCAAAGCTCTGCCTACCAGCACCTTTGAAGCTGACGAACAAGTATTGTTTTCCCTCTTCACAAGCTATACATATATGTGCAAACTTCTGAGGTTATATGCAGGAAACATTTTATGGCTGGGCAAAGTGACTCGAGTGATATTCAGCTGGTTGCCTGGCAACATTCCAGTGAAAGCCAGACTTGACTGTGCTACCAGCAGGACCAAATTTCCATCCAGCGGCAAAAAGCTAACTGCATTAAGTCATAATGCTACTAAACCATCTCATGTTCATGCACGCTGCTTATCCATCTTAAAGGTTTGACAAGTCAGGGTGTATATGCTACCTGCACATTAAACTCAAATCTTGTTTTTTAAACATTGCATTCATTTGTCCGTGTAAGATTTTGCTGTTAAGCACACTAAAAATCAGGTCACTGTGCTGTCTAGCGTCTAACCCAATCCCACAGAACAACAACTAATACTAGCACAAAGAGGAAAGGGGAGTCATGAGGTACATGAGCTGGGGACATAATTTAGTCAGAACATCCATCGCCTCCAATTCTTTCCCTCTCTGCTGCTTAGTGAATGGCCAGTGGGATGATGGTGCCTGTGGTGCCCTCTTCACAGAAAACAGATATGCCCGAATGCACCAGCAGTTTTATGAACTGCTGAAGATGTCTGTGTATGCACACCCATATGACCACAGCAGCCCGTGAGAGCTTTCTGGGGAAATTATCTGTTGCCCAAAGCAAAAAATAAATTTTATATATATATATCTATCTATATATATATATAGATAGATATATATAGATATATTCCATTTAAGGACAATGGAGGGATGTGGGTGATAAGGCAGAAACAAGAATGTGAAAAGATAGGTATGGGTTGGCTTATCTTGACTGACATTAGTAATCCTTGGGGGAAGACAAATATACAAGAAGGCACCTGGTAGCATTCGTCTGAAAGAACTGATATTTAACAGCGGGATTGTGTGTAAAAAAAAGAAACTGTTGTTTATTTTAAGCTCTTTAATTCCATGAACTGGAGTTTGGTGTTGATGTGTGATGTGGATGACACACAATTACACCACATCCTTTTAGGAAAGTTCTATGGAGGTTTAATTAGAACATATAAAGCTTAGAGTGTTGTAGGTATTTTTTTCTTTTTTACGTAATCTTACACATGTGCTATAATATATGTGTAATCAAAGGCCCAGTGATGCATACCTCCCATTGTCTTTCATATAATCAGATGTTGAGAAATGACTGAATTAAAGCTATATTTGTTATTTTTCAGATTTGACCAATCCGACTATCCATTTCTTTGTCTACTTTTCTACTAAAATCTATTAAACTATTAACTGCGGCAGCCTTCTTCAAATGGCTTGACTCCAAAACATAATCAAAATAGACAAATGAAGATGACCAGTTAATGGCAAAGTTACCACACGATGGGTTTTATGTGTAGCATATATTGGGAGTGCCTCATCTGCCACTGCACCAAACTTTACACTAATATCTGTAAAACTGAGTTATATCACTTTTCGTGGTGGTGAAGTGTTTACCAGTTTAGACATGTATCATAAACAGTTTTTAATTATGTATGAGATAATAACCTAAACAAGAGTCTGTCTGTAGAAACTGGCTTTGATTAGATTTGGAACCAAACTGGAACTTAACTGAGCTGTAATAAATGTAGAATGCTACATGATCAATAAATCAAATTAAAATGTGATTAAGGCACCTTTTTAAGAGTAAAAGTGAATTTCTGCCTTTAAATCATTTTATTTTATCAACTACCAAACTTTCAATGATATCTATACATTTTAGGTATTATTTTTATTTCCTTTCTGTGGTATTGTTATAATCTATCAGATATCACTATTGAACTGTTTATTTTCTTATTTCTGAATAAGGACCGTTGTTCATATAATTGAAAATAAGATGAGTTCCACAAGTAAATTTAGATCAAAGCTGTGATATCAGTACAGCAAATTGCTTGTTTATACTGGGGTGGGGGGTGTCATTTTACCAATAAAATTTTTTGGAAGTAAAATACTTTTGGATCATTACAAAATCCAAAAAAGTACAAAACAGTCACACAGAGAGGAGGTGACCGGGTAGAAAAAAGCACTGAGGTGCATCAATAATGGTTTTAAAGTCACATCTCAACCTGCTTAATTGTAACAAATTGAATCATAAGAGGCCTAAAGATTCCCACTCCTACCGTATTTAGAAATGTATTGGTTAAATTACTGCTGTTTGTTATTATTCTGAATGCTTCATAAAAGCCAGGATCAGAAGGCACATCACATTCACCGTGAATGATGGCCCTTGTACTTTGTTAGAGCTTCTACACACACCAAATTGATTAAATTAGATACCAATTAGATACCCTGTGAGTCTGTTAAAAGATTAAGGTCATCACAGCTGTATGATAATAGAACTGGGCAGAGAGGAATATGGAATTAAAGGTTTGCACTGGGATTCGTTATTCTACCTTAACACCCTTCTATAATCTCTATCTTAAGATTCACAAACTTCAACAGTCTAAGTCATGGTGATTATCTGCTTTAAAGAGGGCAAACTAAACAAAGGTCTCACTGATGTAATCACTGTTCTAACTAGTTCAGGACACTTTCTGAAACTACATGAAGACAAGAGAAGAGAATTATTGAGTTAACCAGTAGCTTTATTAATTCTGTGTTAGTGGTGTTTTTATAAACTAATTTAAACTGTGACATGGTGATGATGGTATTGAACTTGGGCATGCTAGGGGATGACTATTGATCGAAGAAAAAGCGTTTAGATGGTTCAACACTTTCAGCTCCAAAGACTTTCACTCACTTGAAACAAAGCTTTAACTCTTATCCTAATAAACATTCATCTTTAGCTAAATGCAACCCTTTTGGTTTGCTAGGAAATTCATAATGAGCTCCATCTCATTCTCTTTTCTACATTCACCACTAATTTTTCTAGTGAGTTTGTTACCGTAATTCACTTGTGATCTCAGTTTGCAAATTATTACAGGGAAACTTTGAACATGTCTGGCTTCTTCATGTTGTAATCTGAATTACCTCTGTGACAATGATGTTTTATTTTTTTGCTAAATTAAATTTTTATCTTCACGGAATTGGCATGTCTTGCTAAATTAAACCACTGTACTTAATTAAATCAATGTGTGGCACCTTTTAGTTTTCCAGTGCGACTAAAACAGCTTGGACCAAAAAAAATATCGCTCAAGAATGTTTTGTTAAAAACAAAGAAAAGATTCATTTTTAAGTAGGCTATTAAGGCAGTTTTACCATGAGAATTTTACTGCATTTGTAACCATCTTCCCCTTTAAAATAGAGTCTGTATTTTGTGAAAATGTGTTTGATATTTGTAGCACAGTGATGCACAAATTCCTGGACATGACCAAGTTTCAACTTTAAGGGTCGACCGATATTGTTTTTTTCTATTGTCAATATCGATGCCAATATGTTGGAGACATAGTCAACCAATGCCGATTTTTATAGGCCAATTTTCATGGCCGATATATAGACGTTTTCCACCTTATTTTCATGCTAAAATGCCACTAATAACATCAGTTGAAGCACAACATTTCTGAAGCTGAACCAGTTTTTGAACTCTGAATTTAACTAACTGTTAAATCTTAATTTTGTGTACTTCTCAGTGTTAAAGTCAGACACCTAAATAAAGTTAATTTTGAGTATTTATTATGCAGATGTTATTAGTGAACGTAAAAATACATTTAAATTAATTCTGCAACAGCACCGGGCTGCCCGGAGATGTGCCTGACTTTAAATTGGCTTTACTAAGGACAAATATCAGCCGATGTATAAAAACCGGTAAATGTCAGCCTATATCGGTCTACCCCTAGTCAAAATCAGTTCATAATTTACTCTACTGCTAAATAAAGGATATTTAGTTTTAATAACTAAATTGTTAAATTATTCATAATATTAAGTTTTCCTATATTCTCTAGGATACAGTTTAATCCCATTTAATAATAAAGTTTGCATTTGATGTTGAACTGTCAGGCATTGTTTCTAGAAATGTCTTCATCCAAACAAAAATAACCTAAAACAACCCAAAATGCTACTGAAACGCTGCCATGAAAACACATCACAAACCATAAACAAAGAGTGCAGCACGTGCAAAGGCTTACACACTCATTAAAAACATTAAACGCAAGAAGAAGAGGAGAAGGATTGTGAACACTTATCAGTTCGGTAGCTGCAGCTCCACTGTTTTGTTTGATGTGCTTGGCATCCTAGGTTAGGGCGACGACAGAGCTATCACATTCAAAAGGTTGTGTTCTGGTCATTTAGACAAAAGCACAAGGTGTTCTAGATGTTTCCTCTCTGGAACCCAATTTCTAAAGATTACATTTTTGGGGCTCCTAAAATAATGTTTCCATGTTGATGCAAGGCAAAAACAATAAAATATACATTTATTTTTTGCGACCTTAAAATAATTTTTTGTGACCACTGCATAAACATGGGATTAGGTCTTAAATAGATGGCTTCAGTTCAAAAAGAACCATGCATTGGTTTACGTACCTGCTGTGCACTACATGACCTGAAGGGGGAGTATCTTTTTTGTGCGTCACGACTGCACACAGCTTTACTAGCAAAGAACATCTGAGGAGAACTGCCTAAAGCTAAAACAAATGAGGGTGTAATGGCAAATGGCCCAGAGACGGGCATAAGAAATAAAAATTGTGGGCGTATTTGGAGTATTTCTATTATTCTAGTAACTCTGTGTTTCTCCAGATCCCGTGATTACCTTTTCTTACTCGTTTTTTTCTTCCTTCACATTTTTTAATCAAAATTTTTCCTTTTCCCCCATTTTTATTACAATATTTTTTTAATCATTTTTTATTTTTTTGTTCTTGCGAAGTGCTTTGGGATTTTTATCTTGAGAGGCACTACATAAAAAAATGTTTCTTCTTTTTCTTCTATTTCACTGAAAACAAATAAAGTTAAATGCAGATTGTGCAGAGCAGAGCCTTCTTTCCACAGCAGCATCACTGCAACTCACAAACATATGAAATGCAAAAACCCTGAAGCTACGATACTGTCCATTTGTAAATTTTGGCAAGTAGTTAGTCGGTCATGTTGCCACTTTTTGTTGATATTTGCACCATGTCAGCTATATTTCCTAACAATCCTGGTGTTATCATAAAATATTAGTTGACAGGTTCCATAACAGCACGATTCTTGCAACCACACCAATAAGAACTCAAAGATTATTTTTTACTTTGAAATTAAATACATAATCTTTGATGTTTATTTCCCTCATCAAAAAACAAGAGTAAAGCAGCCCCTTGAATGAGTATTAAACTCTGAAGGTTAATATCTCAACCTAGGCTGTTTGAATGATTGAACACTTTAATTTGAAGAATAAACTGATTCTTATAACAATAGTCCTTTTGATAAAACACACCATGCCGGCAAATCAGCGTAATATTGCTGCAACGGTGTGTCTTATGAACACGCCATGGCGGCAAGGCGATGTGGGAATTTTGCAGCATTCATGCCACCAAGCTTGGTAGCAATATTACCACAACGCTGGACTTGTGAATTGCAACAGAGGGTGGTGTCATGATCAAGTGATGAATCAATGCTGAGCTCCAGCCGGAAACTATATTGAAAATGAAAGTAAACACGGGCATAAGTTTCGCTTTTTTTTTTTTAAACAGAACCGGCTGAGATGATAAACTGGAGCAATGCAGCGCTTTGAGAGCCTCTCTCCGTTAGAGCTGGAGCTCAGATCATCTGACAGTTCACAGAAACTGCGGAGGACAGACGCCTTTAGGAGTTGCTTGTGAAAAAATCTTAATGGTTGCGGCTTTGATTGCAATAAAAAGCGAGTTATGTCCAAGTTCAACGGAAGTCCGTGACAGAGCAGAGACCGCCCCCATACCCCCTTTATACCGCCATTGCATAATCTTTTATAAAAAGGACATGACTGCACCACATTACCGCCATGGCCTGACCATTTATAAACGACCTTAGGCTCCCAGATGCCGCCTCAGCGTTGCGGCAAATTGGCGGCATTGTTTTATAAAAGAGGCTATAGATAAAAACACTACCTGCACAAATAAATAAGCAGAACCTTAAACTTCCAAAGATCATTGCTTCAAATGCGAGTCATAATGACAAATCAGAGACCAGATCAGTTTGAACTTTCTGCAAAGAACCGAAGGTCCAAAACACAATTCTGACCTCACAAACAAATCTAAACATCATTCAGACTAATCAAGTACTAATGCATCATGTTTGAGCAATTGTTACAATCAATTACAACTCATCAGAATGAGGCAGAGATGGGGGAGAGATCCCCATTAGACTGTGGGGTGCTTACAAGCTTCTGGTGTTGACTGAAACGGACTAATTCACAGAACTACGGTTAAAAACAAGAGCAAAACCCCAGGAGGCTCTGCATAATTTTCAACTTGCAGTCCGGACTCACTGCCAGGATGTTGGACTGTTCTTTGGTGTTGGCGCGAGGCAAAATAAAAAAGAAGACTCTTTTTAATCACAGAAAGCACAGCTCAAAGATTCACATTAGCTGGAATGATGGGATTGTTTGGTGGAATTCCAAATTCTAAACACACACAGGGCTCATCTGAAAGCTGGACAGATATTTGGATGCAAACGGAATAAAACAAGACTTTAAGGTTCAGATACTAAATTAGGGCATCTCTCAACAGAAGTGCCAGTTCATTCAAAACATTTTAATGAATATATGATGGACATATGATTTCCTAAACTCCCATTTGTACTGATTTATAACTGAACTAAGCTTCCAAGACATCAAAACCCCTTTTAAACAACTGATTGTCAGCACTTCAGCAACACTTATTTCTGGCACTCAAAAGCCTCCCACCCTCACTACCCTTGCCATAACCTTTCTTTCACCCGAAGGGAGCACAGCTTGAAGTCAGCGGGCATTCACAAAGACTCGATCATTCCAGGGAAAGGCTGATTTCTCTCAGCAGATATAAGCTGTTTACAGTATAATAAATACATGGTTGAATGTGTCGTGCATAAATAACATACACAACGTTAAAATGAAAATAAACGATCACTTGGCAATGTAAACTGCACACAGGAACAACTACACTAAGAGTGAAAAAATCCACATTCACAGACTGAATCTCCAGGGACAACAGAACTGATGTCATATCATCTGTATACAAACACAATGGGGGGGGGGGGGGGGGGGGTATCACAGATGATTTTATATTCATTTCACGCTTGGTGCCACAATGATCCAAGAGGCATCTGTGCCCACAAAATGGCAGCGTACGCCCAGAGCTTTGTATAGATTTTATTAGTGTGCTGATCTAAACCGATTCACCCAAATAACAGCAAAGTATCTCCACAAAAAGCCACATCCAGCTTTGATTAGTGGGGTTTAATTATGTACTTTAAGAGGACGAGAAAATTCAACATCCTCAGAATTCGGTGATTCATATCCTTACGTTTGTGCTAGACGCTGATCACATTTGTTTATTGGCTATAAATAAAAATACTAAAGTATTTATAGGTGTATTGAACATCTGCCATGTTGCCTTCTGGTAGTTTAACCCTTACATTCTCTCTGAGGCTGTCTTGGACGTCTTCCATATACACTGGTCCTTGTTCAGGGAGGTTGTTGTTGTGGCTCTTGGATCCCCAGCCATAGGGCATTTACATTATGTGATGCCTCCTCCTCCTATATGCTTCTCTGGAATTTTTCAGTCTGAGCCCAGGGTGGATCTACTCTCGTGTTATTCCCCTGCCACTGACACTTTGGATGGTGTGAAGGAGAACATCCTGTTTATTCTCCTGGCTTCTGCTTCTAGTGTGCCTCTTCAGGCGGCTAACCAAAGCCGTTAGTTGTTTGGAAGTCTCTAGAGCCTCGGGTGTGGACAAGTTGCAGTATTTCTTTGGAAGGTTAGAGCCATAAAGTCAGCTCAAGACGTACAGTAGGCTTGGTGTGTGTTCATATGGCCAGTTTTGCAGAATAGTTTGGTAAAATGTTAACAGTGGATTTGAGTTACTAATCTCTATGTCAGATTATTCTAAAAGCATATAATTTATTAGGTTTAATAATTGAAGTGATTTGTATGATATTCTGGAAAGTAGCGAGAGTTAGATTCATTTCATGCAAAACCTATAATGGAGCTTGTTAACTTAGCATATTAATTTGCACCATAAATAATTTTCAGCAGCTCTCCTCTATTGTTCATTAGTAGCTAACAAGACTTCCAGTTCTTCATACCTCTCTATTAACGTAACCTTTCATTCCTATGAGGGTTAGAAGAGTACGCTTCTTTCACCTATCAGTATTTAACAATGTATTTTATACAGAAGAAATATCAAATGAACTGAGCCTGAAGGTAAAGGCATTAACAAAGAAAGATCCAAACTATTGCAGAGTCGTAGATATTGAGTCATCCAACATGAAAAAAGCCCAGTCACGTTAAACGTGATTCATATTTGGCTCCTCTGGGGGGGTTATACTACAAAGAGCTCAGCACAGTGGGGTTTTCTTTGCATAGTCAGGCATGAAAAAACCTTAAAACCCATAGAGATTACAGGTTTCCACGTCGGTGGTTTTGATGTCACTTTAGCTTGGGTCTTCATGTTTTAGGCTAAGCACACGTTTATGAAAAACAAGCTGCTCTTCAAATTTAATTTATAACTTTTTCATGCTTAAACTGGACCAATCGAACAAATAAGGTCAGGAAAACTCTGCTTGCACCTGAGACTTTATTCATGATGAATAGCAGACTTGCTGATTTATTCTACATAATCAACTTAAATTGTATTTTGGATATTTCTGTAAAACAATTCACATGTATTATTTACTTGTATTGTTTTTCATCCAGTGGTCTCACTGCAGCTTAGCGATGAAAGCAGGTTAAAGTGCTTGTGAGTGTTCAAGTTTCTAAGGATATTTATATTTCTTGCACTGATGCAAGTAAATTTAATCTCCTAAAAGTTGGTTTATGCTTGACGCGTCCGCGAGGTCCGCATGGCTCCACGCAGCCAAATTACGTTATTTTAGCAACCACGCCCCTCCTCATGGCCTTCGTGTGTCCCAAAGTTTCCGCACCGCACACCTAGAAAATTTTCTAACTACGCGGACGATCCCGTGCGGAAAAACATGATGGACTGGCAAGAGCTTGGAGTGTTAATAATTCGTGGAGAGAAAATGCTGTCACACTCGGAAAAGACGAGGATCCAGTAAAAAAAATGTAAAACAACAGTGAATTTTACTTCTACTATGGTGTAGTGTTGCATGCATTCCGTAGAGCCCCATGCCGCCCCCTACAGTCTTGGAGAATATTGGCTCACAGCGGAGACAAGCCGCAGAAGGTAGGAAGGAACCATAAATGCTGCAAGTTCCGACACGCATTCTATCTGCGTGTCCCATTTCCGCGCGGAATGTACATGCGTCAAGCATAAACCAAGCTTAAGACTCTGCAGTTATGTATGTGGATTCTTGCATTATAAGATTTTTATTCTGTGTATCTTAGGCCTGTTATTATTGTTCAGGGAAACTTATTTTCCTTTAGTTTTTTTCCACAGGACTCAGGAGTTTAATAGATCTAATTGACTTTGAGGATAATGGTGGAGTTTTCAGTTTTTGTTCATGTGACTTCCATTTAAAATGTTACAGAATCTGGCAAAACAATCATGATATGTAATAGTTGTTTATACCTGGGATATCATTAAGAGAAAATACAAAAATGTGCTCTTTTAACGACATTTACACCCAAACTCTGCCTTAGCTGCCATGGAAATCCAACCAATAAAAAAGCCTCCTTAGTGATGACACATTCACCTTAACACAGCCAGCTAAGCAAAAATCTCTAAAATCCCTTGTTTTGCAAAGGCTGGAGTTACTAAATAAACACAACCATTTATCAGCTATGATGCAACACACAATGGATTCAAAGCCATTTTTCTCCTTCAGGGAAAGTTTTGAAGGTCTAATGACCATTTTAAAAAGTCACACTAAAAACGAGCTTCCAGATTTGCTTCCTTCATTTGTTTTCCAAAGCATCTTCCTATTAACCTTCTCCCTTCTGCACCACGATCAATCCATCACACCTCAACCTGTGCCTGCTGTTCTTTTTTTCCAGGCAAAAAGCCGAGCCTCGCTGTATGCAGTAACTCCTTTGGCCTGAGGAAAAATGAGTTTTTATCACTTCAGATATTTCATCAAGATATAGAGATGGACGGGCATTGTAAACAGAGAGTAGGTGTCCATTTACCCCAATGTGAGAAACAAGGGAAGAGGTGGAGTAAGACACAGCGGTGCTCCATCTACATGAACGCAGCCCAGTGGCTGTTGCCTTAGGCATGCTATTGAGTGATATAGCAGACACATGATGCCGTTTATGGACTTTCTTGCACAAACACTTCAACAGTCAAATATGGAATTTTCCCTGTGCAAATGGAAGGATACTTGTGAACCACATAAATAATAAAAGTTTTGAATAGCTGAATAGAAAAGAGGAAAAATAGTGTGTCACTTCAGCCAGAGTCCATATAACCTTCCATTAATGTGTTCCTGTATGTGCTGGTCTTTATTTTCCTTTCTGGAACATTATTCCAATTATGTCAAACTGAGTAATGCTTACATACTGTGTGTGTATACATATATGTATACATACTTCATACTAACACATTTTTATTTTTAACATTGCAAAAGTCAGTTTACCACACAGCCACAGTAGCAGTGGGATAGTTTGGCTTCCAGTCAGCTGTTTAGAGATATCCAACAGATTGTGTTATTAAATAAATAACAGCACTTTCCAAATGTTCCTCCTCTATGGTTTTAGCCTCAATAAAAAGCTGCCATGGCTAATCTTTTTTTTTCTCAGCACGAGACAGATAAATGAACAGAAAACGGCTTAAAATCATTTCAAATTCAGCTTAAAGGGTATTTGGGAATCAGTTATTTATCTACAGCAAAGACCATACCCACACATGACATCACTCAAAGTGAGCAGAGTCTCTAGAAACAGGAAGAAGTTCTCTGACTGTGACTAGCCAGATTGGTAACAAATTATTAGCTAATTTTGGGTATTTAAAACAAATCATGTTACCCTTTACACCTCTACAATTTTGAAAAATACTTTTGTTACACACACACACCAACTGATTAAACTCAATTTGCCATATGATTGATCAGTCAAATGACCTAAACATGGACACACGGTGCTGCTATATAAGCAGAGAAGAGCTGCTTTGGGATCCTGCTGCTGCAGAAGCATTTCCGGTTCGGCACATCGTTTTTTTCACAGCAGCGGCCCAAAACAAACTCATAATCCATTGATTTTCCGCTTCCTGATCACGTGAAATGTGACATACACGGATGAAGATCTGCTTAAAGCCTAGGACACACAGGAGACAGACGCGCCGTGCCGCGTCACGCCCGCGCCGTCATTTTAAATAGAAGCCCTTAGAAGCCATGAGAGTGGCTACACGGGGAGCGCAGCGTCGCGTCCCAGAAGCGCCGGTCCGCGCAGAGGCGCTGAAGATAGGCGCCAGTTCTTTCTCAAGCGGCGCGCCGCGGAGCAGCTGTTCCTGTTCTCAAGATGCTGTGACTATCACGTGACTTTCCAAGAAGCGTTCAGCGCTACAGTCTTTGGTTCAGCGGCGCGGCGCTTCCTGTGTGACCATTTAACTGCTGCGCTTCCGTGGCGCAGCGCGTCCGTCTCCTGTGTGTCCCAGGCTTTAGACATGTGATGTTTGTTCTCACGGTGCGTGGGCTTGCTCCGACGCCCACCCCGTAAAAAAATGCAAATGACGACTATAGCCGTCAATGGCAGCGAGTGAGTTAAAGTACCGTAGCTCTCCGGAGTATTTCTTTTATCCGATGACACCATCTAGTGGCTGACAAGCGTGTCGCACCTATTGCTGGGTTTCACATGACGTAGCGTCCCTGCCTCTCCTATTGAAGTCCATGTAAACAAATGCAGATAGGGGGCATGCAGTAGCTACCCGCTGCACAGATCCCAGTTTACTCTGTTGATTTGGCGTTAAAATGCTCAAATTCTGTGTCGTCTATGGTTGTTACAATTGCTCTAATCGAGACAAAGACCAACGTTTTTTTTAGGTCCTGAAAGTAGTGCGCCACAAAGGACTTGTTTTTAAAAAAAACGTACTGAAAGAAGGCGGAAGAAATTGATTAGTAATCTCCGGCTAAAAACAGGAGGCTCTGAAATGGACAATGCTAAAGTTTGCAGCGATCACTTTCTAACAGGTAAGGGTTTACTAAATGTTTTTATAGCATTTTATTTAACACAGTCATAAAAACAGCAGGTAACAGTTTGATATTGTTTTCATGTGTGTGTACCGCAAATAGCTTTCAGAGTGCTAATGTTGTTAGCAGTTAGCTTAGTTGTAACGTGGCGTTTATACCTTATTAAAAACAAACAAACAAAGGTACCAGAAAGTTGGATTTAAAAGGGCATAATAAGTTATTTACAAGTAGATTCTAGCACATAAACATACTTCTTGTTATCAATAGCGATATCATTATTATCATGAGCTAAACAGCACAACTCACTACTTAAGGCTGGTTTATACTCTGTGAGCTCCGCAACGGAGAGACGCACACGGAGCGTCTGAAACGATTTCACATTCGAACTTCTGTTCAGGCAGCGGAGTGCTGCAAAGCAATTCCCCGCCAGGACAACAGAGGGCGTAGCGCTATTCTGTGATATCCTGCCACCATGACTCTCATGTATCCGGTTTACGATAGTGTATTTACTCATGTGTTTACATTGTTTTAATGTATTTCAGAGACATTTCAACACGGACTAATTTGTCCTTCATTCTCCTCCACCTCTTCATCCAGTCGCCACCTCTAAACCCACGTTTCCCGTCGTTTCCATCCACGTTTGCTCCGTATTTTGTACTCCTTCAGTCACGGGTGAATAAACGTTCATATTTTCGGACTTTTCCGCGATGCGTTCTTCAATCTATTCTGGGTCTGCCGCTAAATATCTTTTTACTTATTAATGGAGCAACGGCGGTGCTGGTGACGAAGTTACAGGAAGCGTCATCCTGACCAATCACAAGCTTGCGGTCTCCGTCACTTTCGACGGATGTTTAAAATTTGGGGCATGTCTCCGTCACCCTCTGTGAGCCAGTTGGAGAGCCCTTGCGCCGACGCAAAATGGCGGTGCGTGCGTCCGTTTCACGCAGACGGACCGAGTATAAACCAGCCTTTACCCGAGCAAAAACAAGACAGTCATTTAGAGCTTCTTAGGATCACTTAATGGTTTACCCAACCTGAAATAAAATAGTTGTAAGCTTCCAGGCTTCTGAAGACTTTCATTTGGTTTGCTGTATAATACGAGGTATGCAGCACGAAGTAGTTTGTTATGTTGATCGCTTCAACGCTGGGTAAATCCTCCAGAGAGTATGAAAACGCCGACGTTTTTTAACTATATGGGTCGTAACCTACATGAAGACGTATTTTTCCACGATATCACATCTGTGCCAGTCCATTTAATGCCTTACTATACTCACTTTCCTCCATCGCGCTGTGTTTTGTACTGAAGCAAAACACTTCCTGCCCCGCATTTGAGTTTCGCACGACTTCCGGGTCACGTGAGTGAAACCCAGCAATAATCGGGTCGACTCGGAAATTTAAGATGGCGACTGCACATTTCTTGTTTATAAATGTGCTTCTGTAGCCGACAAACAGAGCTAAAACACGTTGTTTTACAATTATTATTCTCATGTCATGTTGTGTTTTCATATATTTATATTTTAATGACTTACTTGTTCGTGAAAAGTTCATCAACTCTGCTTCAGTCGAGGTGCTTCCTTAAATTCAAAGCACGTAAGCGGTAGTCTAACGCTATTGGTTGGTTCTGGTCGGCGGTCAGTTTCCTATTGCATGGATTTTACGTGGCAGGTGCGGGCTTAGCCAAAAAAAAAGAGACGTATCGCATTATATCACACTACATGATAGGACAACCACTTTTACCATACATAATTCCTGAAAGGGAAAACTCCCCTTTGCGCTGCCCATTTTCTACCATCTTAGCTTGTATTAACCTAAGAAAAACTGTGTCCTTCAGAAGGAGTGGGGACGACGGTGCATGTCATTTTGAAGGTATCACAAAATAAGTATGTTCACAAAGCATAATGTGACTATGGTTACTTTTGTCCATTGCATTGTTTTTACGATATTTTGGGGCCAATCTCACATTTGAAATACAAATCTGATCAACTGTAGAGCCAAACCACAAAGTTACGGAAATACAACACTATTTAAAAACCTTGAACAGAAGATAAGTGATTTTTTCCATTTGCTTCCCCTCACTGTTTTCGTTTCATGCAACCACTGTGCAGTTTGTTCACCAGAATGATTTTTTACGACATTGTGACATATTGAAAAACAAAAAAAATGATGCTTTAAAAAAAAAAGCAACTGTGTGGAACAGATTGATGAATTCATTAATGTTGTGTATCCGTGTGTGGGAAGAGCTTAAGTGCTGCATTAAATAAAAAAGCTAGATAATATCCAAACACAAAATTCAGCAAAATGCCACTGACAGTTGTAGACAATTAAAGCTAACTGATTGAGCTTGCTAACTATCATCAGTGACTGGGCAAACTGAGAGAGCTTAATTATGAATGAAAGGAAGGCACTCCACATGAACCATATCTCTGTGGCGATGCACTTCGGTTGAACCTACGACTGTGGCCCGTGGTAATGGGCTTGGAGTTGTGTTGCTCTTGGGAGGGAGTGGCAGGAGGAGTGAGGAGAGAAGCCATGACAGAGCTATCTGCACAGGCTAATGGAAGCCCGCCCTTCCTGTTTTCTTGTGCATTAACAGCAGCACACTCTGCCATCCTCCTAACCCTTCATGACCTGGAGGGAGCAGCAGCTGTTCCAGCCGTCTGCATCTAAGCTACTGGCCTTATCCACTGCTTTTAGCACCTGATTCAAAAATATCCCAATCCCTCAAAAAGCCTTCCATGTCACCTTCTCCGTGGTTCAAAATGGCGCATCTCATCCCTGCCACCACTCGGTGATATCTGAATGTCACGGGCAATTCTTAGCTCTGGGCAAATGGAAAACAGGCGCAGGGGTGGTGGGACCGGCCCAGATAAGAGCTGCAGGTACCAAAACAGCTCCAGATAGCCTTCCAGCTGCAGGTAGTGATCAGGGATAACTTCGACTTTCTAGCGCCCTGACCTTTAACTAGAGAAGAAAAAAACCACCAACCTTAAGGTGACCCAGCGGCAGCAGAACAGTTTCACCAGTCACACAAAGATTCCTCTTCACACAGACGCTTCTGTTTTGAGTTATATTCCAAAATGGAAGTGACTCTGTGATCAATTTGCCTAATAGGTGCCTTGCTGCGGTGCTCCAGGTGAGAAGTAGATGACAATGTCACAAATTAATCACCCGAGTTAGCCTAATTAATAATTACAGCCCTGCTAGACACTGATAACAACTCTCCCGATTGCTTCTAAATTGGTGGTCTGGATCTGTGACATTTGGTTCTACCTGATAAAAAGAGCAGCTATAAGTAGCATATAAAGACCAGCTACTTACACACTGACCTTTAATGACGATAACGCATTACTAGCATTTCAATTTACATATCTGCATCCTTTATATAGTAGTTTAAAATGTTTCAAAAGCACATTTTAGGTGTAATATCACCTTCTGTTGAAAGGTTTACTAGTTTCTAAGTATATTTTGGGGAAAAACATTTATTCCTACACATTCCCTTCATACTTGTAACTGTTTCTACCTCATTTAGCAGCATTTTTGTAGCCTTAACAGTAGCTAATAGAAGCCACCCTCCTTTTTACAAGTCAACACCTTTACAACAGAAAATAAATATCCCCCAAAGACCTTCTATAATTCACCCACCAACTTGGGGTTCCTTAGAGAACACTCATGGGAGAAAAGCTCCATCTAGTGCTCATCTGTTGCACTACACAAACAAAAAATATTAAGCAGGTCATTTAAAACGCTGAATCTGCTCCATATTCCATCTTTAATCCGTCTTTAATGCCGATGAAGCAGCTCTTTATTTTTAAATCAGAAGATAAAAGAAATGTTTCTAAAAGCATAATCTAGTCCAGCATAACCACCCACACCTCCACAAGCCCATATCATTGTTCTGAGTAAAGAGCTGCAGGGACATGCATGCAAAAACCTGCTTACCTCTGATTTGTTCAGGTAACGGCCTCATTAGTCTGCCCCCTGCCCATCACTGGCCCTCCCCTCACCCTTAGGCACCTGCCGCTTGCCACAGGTGGGCATGTAATTGCTCTGTGGCTCGGTCATGTTCTGAGTGGTTAGGAGACAGCAGCCTTACTAATGAGGCTGCTCTCCGTGCTCATGCTCCTCCGATGGTGAATGTGTGCGTGTGTGAGCACGGGCGTGTGGGATTACATAGTTTGCTGCTGTAATGTGACATAAACTGCTCACTGGTGCATCACAGGTCGGGAGTGAAATAATAAAAGGTTTAGACTGTATGGTAGCCGAGCAGTGATAAACAAAAATCAGCCATAGGATTATGACTAGGGGTGCACCGATCGATCGGCCAACTGATTTATCGGCCTTGATCTCAGGTTTTTCTCAAGATCGGTGATCAGCCAAAAACTGCAATCGGTGCACCCCTAGTTAATGTTAAATCAAATAATTGCTATAGAATAGTTTTTTTGGACAAGTGTGTGAAAACAGGTACAAAAGTTTTGTTTTCAAAATTAGAAAAATGAAAGTCTAATGGAACAAATGTGATTTTGTAGTTCAAACAGCAATGCTATGTATGTTCATTTATATTTGAGAACATTACCTCATGTCCAGTTGAAACTGGTATTGTTTCATGAGTATTCATATTGGTTTTCTCAATAAAAGGAAATTGAAACATTGACGTAATCTGCTTTTAGTTAAGATAAAATTGGTATCGGCAAGTAAGGGTTTTCTCAAGATCGGTGATCAGCCAAAAACTGCAATCGGTGCACCCTTAATTATGACCACCAGTGTTGGGAGCAACGGTGTTTCAGTATAACGGCGTTACTTTTTTAGGTAACGGAGTAATCTAATGAATTACTTTTCATATCGTTGCAATGCGCCACACACACTCATCTCCGTTCACTATGAAAGCAGGGAGGGAGGTGGCGCGAGCAAAATGCCTGGGACAATTATTACATTAATGTGATGGACCTGTAAATATTGATGGAAACAAATCTGAAAGATGAGGAAAGAAAAATAAACAGAGCTGCAAAAAGATCAGGATATGAGTGAAAGCAGTACAGGCAAGAGGATGGCAAGCCATTTTAACATTTAATCAACAATCGGATTTCTCTGTAAATCCTATTTTATATAACAATAATTTAATTTATTCTGGTACTAATTGTATTCTTAGTAGTCAAAATAGCAAATGAAAACATCAACAGCTATGTTGTTACTAGTAGAACTTATAATTAAGGATATCCATAATAACAATGGCACTAGTAGGAATTAAGTTTGAGAAATCTCAGAATCCCTCAAATCCTAAGGTGGCCTTTTAAACATTTATTAGGCAGAATGGATATGTATTCCAGGTATCTATAATTCTATTGTTCCCAGTAAAAATGAACATTCCAGATTTCCATGAGAAAATGCTTCCTGAATGAACATTTCAGATATTTGAACTGTTCGTTCTAGATAGTCAGAATCATTCAGTTAAAAAAATCTTGATCTTATAGATATTATAGAATGTAAAAGTAATGTCAGTTACTTTGCTAGGTAACTAATTACTTTTACAATGTGGTAACTGAGTAACCAACTCAATTACATTTTGGAAAAAGTCATTTGTAACTATAACTAATTACTTTTTTAACGTAAGATGCCCAACACTGATGACCACTAAGTGGCACTCCTCATGTTATGAAATCTGCGAGCTGAAAGGATTTTTATCGGTAAACTCCTGACAAATAATCCAGATTATGTGGCTCTTAGATTAAATACATGTACAGCTGTTCTTCCCAATTTGTAATGTATTGAAAAGCTGCTGCCACAAAAATCTCTTCAGTTATTTATGAACAAAAACACTTTCAGAACATTTGTTTATATTAAAATAATCCATCAGTTTTCCACGCCTGTCCAGGATCCACAGATCCATCTTCCCTTGTTTTGTTATTGGGTGAGAACGTCTCTGACAGGAGAGCAGAGCTGAATGAGAATTACCCGAAACTCTGCGTTTGATCTGCCTGATTACAGCAGTGGTGCTGTTTGATGATCCAAAACTTTGTGTTTGGAGGCAGGTGAGGTTGGGCCGTGCAAAACAAAACTAATGTCATCCTGAAGCAAAATCTGAGCATAAAGATGAATTTGTGGCTTTAAATCTGGATAAATACATGAAGCAGAGAGAATCGTTCAGGCCCTAAAATACACCAAATAACCAACAAACGTAAACAAATACTCACTGGTAGGGGACGGTTTGTAGGTGGACTCTCCATGGGAGCTCGTATTGGCTTGCTCCTCTCCTGCACATGGCGGCTTTCGAGTTGGCAAAACACCTGGGGGGGCTATCGGCTGAGCCAGCGACTGGGGCTCTGCAGAGCATCCGTTATGAACGGTGTGAAAAACAACAGAAGCACACTGCTGACTGGCATGTGATGACAGGAATACGTTTTGGCAGACAAATATGACCAAAGGGTTATGAAACGTCCAGCTGAATACAAATACATGTCACTCAGCTCCGATATTACTACATAACAACTAAAGATGTAATTGTTATAATAGTGAGCTTGACTCTGAGCCTGTAGGTGATATGAATAAAAACGGAGACGCATGGACACTTTCAAGGGCCAGAAAGTGAGACATAAAGCAACAGTTACACTTTTCACCAAATTTATAGCTCTTTTAATCTGATCACGAGGAAGAGAATGACCCTCGGATGCACTGTGAGTTTTAAACACGGCTTCAGCTGGGCATCATGTAGTTCTGAGCTAATTGATAGTTTTATGTGGAGAAGTGGCCTGGAAGATGAAATATTTATACAGCAGTAAACCTCCTCGGGCAGCTCACTCCTCACGCTGCAACTTTCATTTAACATCTCGTGTCTTTAGTTGGAAAAAACGAGGAAATCAAGCATTTCTCGTGAACCTGAAAATGTGCTTTTCATTTGATGCATTAGTGCTCGACATGCAGGAGTCTAACCTTTATAGCTGGACGTGCTCAGAGCCTCTTGCTGAAGATTTTCTGGACCAAACCCAACCAGGATGCAAGAATTGACACGTGTTGGGCAGCAACATGTATTGATGGAGTCGATGTGGTTATATAAAACTAAAAAATATTTAAAAATAAATAAATAGAGTCCTACGTGGGCTGGTGAGCAGATCGTACCACATGCACCGAGTTCAGTGTAAGGGAACAATTTAATTAGCTAATTCCCATGTTGGCAAGAACTTGAACATGTACTTGAGTGGCAACATAAAAGTTAATGTTTAGTATTTAACTCGTTGTATGAGTGCAGATCTATGCATAAATCTGATTTAGACCCCCTCCCCGGTCCACTCAGCTCTGCTCTGGGCTGTTTGGTGAGCGAACGAATCCAGAGAGTCAGACAAACAGCTGGAGCAGAAGGTACCGTCTGAAACGACAAGAGCCTCGGGCCTCACTTCTGTCTCTGCCACCAACTCTGCACTAAAATCTGACTCCATCGCTCCATCAAGTGCTGCTGGGGTTACCCTTCAGATTTTATCTCCTTTATAGGTTTGTGTTCTCTAGAATAATCGATCAAAGAAGCAGGAAAAACTACAACTGACACAAACCGCCTTGGGTTTGTTTGTTCATGGAAATCATTATCCAGAAACCCAAGAGGTGGTCGTTGGGAAAGTTGGTACCCATTTTTATTTATCATTATTATTTTATAGTTGGTCATTAAATGTCATATACTGTGCATTTATCTGGAACACTATTCAAAGTATTTCTAATCTTCTCTTTTGTTTTGGAGATTTTGAGTTTTACCCAAATCTGTGACTTTCTGATCCATGTTTTTAACAAACTTTTAATAAACAGTGAGACACAAAAATGTTGTATATCTGTTAAAATGTCCGTGTGATACAATCTATGTGGGTAAAACAACAAGGCCATCAGTGAACATAAGAGTTCTATTAGAAGAAAGGATCCAAAATATCCAGTTGTTTGTCACTTCACTGACTGTACACATCCCATGTCCTCACTGAGATTTCAGGGAATTGAACAAATCACATTACATAGAGGTGGGGACATAGACAAAAAACTCTGTCAATGGGAACTTTTTTGGATCTACACCCTTCAACCATTGGGTCTAAATCAGGGTTTCTCAGCCCTGGTCCTCAGCGCCCCCCTGCATGTTTTCCATGTTGCCCTTTCAAACACCAGTGTTTCCCTGCTGCCACACACCTGACACAAATGAGTGAGTGATTAACAGGCTTCTGCAGCCATGTGCTGAAGCAGAGACATGGAAAACATGCAGGACAGGGGGGCGCTGAGGACCAGGGTTGAGAAACCCTGGTCTAAATGAAGACTTTGAGATGTCTGTCTTTTTATGAAAATCTTTTATACCTTGCTTTATGATGGTTTTGTAGCCTGATGTTTGCAATGTTTGGATCTATAAGTTATATATGAACATTTAAGGAGGAATTGCCTTTTAAATAATTACTGTTATGAGTTATTTGACTCTGGGACTTCATTTCCCATGATGCCTGGTGACACCAACTCACAGGTCTTGTACATCAATTAAGTTTTAAGATCTGTCTGATGGTGTGAACATGAACAACTCCTGATGAAGGTCTGACTGAAATCTTGATTAAAACTCTAACTGCAGATAGAAGTGTGCGGATTTTTTTCCATTTTGATAATGAACAGTGATTTAAAAAAACTCCCAAAACCTCTCTATATGTTTAAAGGAGTCATCACCTGAAACTTTCACTTTTCCACTTGAAAAAATGTATATAATGGCTTCTTAATGATTTTTCACTGGCCGGGAAGCCGATACTACTTCAACCAGCCCACGTGCACCCCACGAGCATGCGCACTCCAAAACCAGATCTTGAGTTCTCGTCTACATGTCATCACAAAGGCAGGATGTACCATATATGGACAGCGCAGAGCAACGCTGCTACAGGCCGCAATGCCCCTCTCCCCCTCAAATTCAGTCGAGCACTGGCTTTGCTAGCCCGGCAAAATGAAGAAGCGAGTTTTCACATGCAAGATGCTCAGTAGCCAAACTCGACACATAAATGTTTGTGTTCTACCAAAATCGGACCAAGCTACCAGGGACATTTTTAACGGTGCTGTTCCGGAAACCCTCCCCACTGGTCTGGTGTCTGTGTTAACCATCAAGGATTCGTTTAGAAAGAGGGGCCATTCCAACATTGAGAAACTTGCCTCCAATTCAAACGATAAGGCTGAATCTTATTACTCTGTGTATGAATGCTGGGACGTTGGGATCCATGTACAGAACTGCCAAAAACACCGAGATAGCTGAAGTGAGAAACATGCATTATTATAATGACAGCCGAAATATCGCGTGTGATCCCGCGAGAAAATGTCCTTTGCAAAAAAGGGTCAGCAAAGCACTTTTTAATTTATTTTTCCAATACAATTTATTTTAATGGCCTAAAAGACTAAAATAGGACGTAGATATCCACGGTATTATAGGTGATGACTCCTTTAAATGAAGTCTAATTTTCTGCTGAGATAACTTCTTATAATAAGAAGATGGAACAAATGAAAGAAGTGCAGGAATAAAAAGCTTTAAATTAAAGATCTTACCTCTTTTTTTGCGTGCCTCCTTGATATCTTCACACATGCGGTCAAACTCTGGATCCAGCTCAGAAGCAAATATAGCATGAGCTGTGTCCTTTAAACTGCTTGCTCTGTGCCTGATCACCTTATCTGAGGTAGAAGAGGAAAACAGACAACGGAAAATAAAGGAGTGTTTTGTGTGCTCTGAATGAGAAACAAGTATTAAGGGATACTTTGTCTAGTGTTTTTTTGTGTAAAGGTTATATATTATTACTGTATTACTTAATGTGGATCAATATTTGAAAATTACAGTTTACACCTAAACGAACTGATGAGCTAACAGCTAGTCTGGCAGATTGCTGCCATCTTTAAACTCCAACCTCCTAAATTTTGTAGCCATTCATACAAATATTTTTCATAAACATTCACACTACCATTATTTTTCACATAACACAATTATTTCTGCAGAAATATTAAGAAATCCCTGCTGGACTTAACTTCTGGAAGCATATTTTGAAAAATAAAAAGACGGACAGCAGATATCGGTCTTATAATTCTTGCCGCTCGTGTAGTATTTTTGTTCCTGTTTGAAGGTCACCAGAGCATTTCTACCACTCTAGTTATAGCTATTGCATTTCTCCTCTTTACACTTCTTTGGAGATAATTTCCAACTAATAAACTGTTTTCTTTCAGAACAATGTTTGCAAACATCGAAGGGTCCTCGCACCATGATGAGGCTTTTCTCAGCACATTTAGGGAGTTTAAGAGTTTGAAGTATCTTACGTTGGTGAGGATTTACACAAACATGCTTTTCCTCGTCTTATAACAGGTGTTACTGTGCTATAACAAATGTTGCAAGAACTTTATCAAAGGTTCAATCACTTTGATATAATACATTAAAATTAAATATCAATGATTTTAAACTACCAATAAAAACTGTAATTCAGTCCTACGTCCATGAACATTTAACCTTTTCTTAAAGGTAAAAGTTAGAGGCGTGAATTGGCAAGAATCTAGTGATGTTTATCACAGTAGAGGGGAGACAATACGATGTATTACGATAATAAAAGCCAGATGATATTTGTGATTTTAAAGAGTGAACTTAGTTGGAAAACTCAGGCTAGACACTTCCAGTGTTATCGTGAGAACTTGTCCTTCTGTCTGAATGAAAACGGTAAAAACTGCTGCCACCTAGCAGTCGGGGTTTGAATCGCACCACAGAACAGAAAATCAATAAATGTTTAAAGCTGTTATGACAAATCTACAGAACAAGCTAGGTTTTGAACGCAAAAATGGTGACGGAACACTCCCCCCCTCCCTTTGTGTATCTTCCCTGAGACGCTTCTGCCGTAACCGGAAACCCATGATACCAGAGGGCACGAGATAGCGCTAAACACCAGTCTTGGCTTTGTAGGTCCAAACATCTTTTGTTGTTCGTGACTTCAAATGGCATTTTTCTTTTTTGGGACTCTGGTAGTTTGTCCTAAAGTTGAAGTGGTAGCAGCCAGCTGTCCTACTTCTCTGATGTTATTGAGTGGAGAACCTCTCACACCAGTGGTGTTCTGTTGCTGTGAGTGTGGAATGAGTGGAGGACCCAGGGAAGTGCGGCGGTTCGGCAAGACCGACAACCAGATGGTCCAATAGTTGCTTTAGGTCCGAGTCATGCTATTGGTGGGTGTTTTAAGACAAATGCACGAAAACCACTTTATTCATCTTTTTAGGTTTTTTTTATCTCCACAATATATATTCATAGCTATATGATGTTAGAATGTTGTTAAAGCAGCAATCCGGAGTTTTCCTCTTTCAGGAATTATGTATGATTTTTCAGAAATCCGTAAAAGTCTTATCATGTAGCGTGATTTAATGTAAGCGATACGTCTGGTTTTTTTTTGGTTTTTTTGCTAAGCCCGCCCCCTGCCCCGTAAAATTTGTGCAATAGGAAACTGAGCGGCGACCAGAACTAACTAACAGTGTTAGACTACTGCTTACGTGCTCCAGCGTTTAAGGAAGCACCTCGGCTGATGCAGCATTCATGAACTTTTCACTGACAAGTAAGTCTTTAAAATATAAATATATGAAAACACAACATGACATGAGAATAATACTTGTAAAACAACGTGTTCTAGCTCTGTCGGCTACAGAAGCACATTCATAAACAAGAAACGTGCAGTTGCCATCTTAAATTTCCGAGTCCACCGACTATAGGTGTGATATGCTTGTCAGCCACTAGATGGTGCCATCAGATAAAAGAAATACTCCAGAGAGCTACTTTAAGAGGCATGAAAAAATGTTTTAAGCTAATTTGTTTTCCAAATTTGCCATTGTAGCTTTAAATGTAATTTTTCAATTAATAAAAAATTAAATCGATATCATGCTTTTAAATGTCAGTTCACTATCCCAGCATAAAATTTTGCACATTTTTTTCCTCATAAAACTGTTTCAAACACACATTTTTTTTCCTGTCTGCCTTTGGCACCTTCTGAACAGCTGCTGCTCAGAGCGAAGAGCGGTCATTTGCCATTCAGAAAAATGGCGGCTAAATCCCAGGTTTCCCCTCTACATATAAAACCATACTTGTGGAAGAGACACTGAACCACACATATTTAAGCTAGTAAAAAACACATATTCCAATGTAAATAACTGCAGTGGAAAAATGGAAGAAAAGAACTTTGCATGAACTCTGGTCATGGCTGCACTCAGACTAGCGGTTTGCTGATCACTCCTGAAGGACGTAAATATTTTCTCCACACAGGATGCTCAGAAATCCCCCACAACAAATAAAACAGTAATTATTTATAACTTTTACACAGAAACACACTTAACAAATAGCTGATAAATCCCTTTCTGGTGTTTTCTCATAGGTTAATAATGCATGAAAAGGCAAATAATCAATTGAAAGCCAGCTGCATTCTCCTATATGTGTGAGAAAGGGAATTATAGCCTTTTCCCAGCATTTCTAATAAGGCAGCGCTGGCTTTTCAGATGTATACATTAACCAATAGAACATGAAAGCGCTGATATTACCACTCCACACGCTCAAAGACAGAAAGTGAATAAAGATGGACGCACTCGGGCCAACACAAACAATAAAACATATTCTCAAAATGAGAACTCATTATCTGTAGGACTTCCTGCGTCTTTGTAACTCCCATTCCTCTTTCTCCATACATGTGCAACATCATCATTAAATTCTCCTCTTTCTCCACTCCCCCCTGCCTCTGCGTCCACAGAGAGGAAAACAAAGACGAAGCTGCAGACACGAGCGAAGGCATAGCTGCTGTAAACAGACAGTTTCTCATTACTGCAGGCAATAGGAGAGCGGTTCAGGCTTAACGGGACAGAGGGGTCACAAGCTGCCATCTTCCCTGGTCTAATTGGAAGATGGCTGTTTAATTGCAATGTGTCTGAGTGTGTGCCTTTTTCTACTTCTGAGCATGTGTAAATGCAAGTGCGTTTTAAGGACAAAAATGTCCGTCAGTGGAAGACGTGTCAAAGGCCAGGTAGGACGCCGAGAGCTCATCAGCACCCTTTTGAGCACCGCCTGACCTTGCCGTCTTCAGCAGACGAGGCAAACCGCTCTGCTGTCCGTGTGTTACTTCACAGCACCGGGGTTGTTATCACCACTTCCCTCAAGCTGCTGAGCAGAATGTGTGACACTAAGACACATTGTGGGGAATAAAAGATATCACCCTTCACAATGTGAGGTTTTCATTTGGCTGCAGAGTTTAGCACGAAACACAAGCAGAAACAAAACAGACAGCTGAGGTATAATGAGGTGTTTTTTTTTTCTTTCAGGCCTTTAAGTGCTGATGTTGAACTTGCACGCTAGCATAATTGTGCAGGGTCTGGGCCATATTCCCTGGGCCAAGCACAGGGCGAGCAGGGAGGAGGCTTCGTTAGTTGTCTTTATTAAAACTGCCTAATTGCATTTTTCCTCCTTGGTGTATCGTTTGTAAACCCTTCGCTCTGACAAATGATACTCTTGGCTGCAAAGACAGAGACATAATTCATTTGGGCAGAGAGTTGTCTCCTATTGGGATCAGACAGCTGGGTTCTTGTGTGTGAACATAAACCTCTGATTGTACAAGACAGGAATCAAAACCTTCACTTCCTGATGGGTAGAAAAGCATTCACATTGTATAGAATGTTGGGGATAACAATGCAAACTAGGGGTGTGCCGATTCACCATTTAATCAATGCATCTCTATGCAACACAGTTTGATTCAAAATCGATTTGTAAACTTTCATAAACGATTATAAATAAATGCCAAAAAACAGCTGCAACATGTGGCAGGAACATAAAAATCACAGGTGCCACCTGGACACTTTAGGGGACGGACCAGTAGAAAAAACAAAAAAGCTTGTTTATTAGCTTTAGCGACTGACGGTGTTAATTTCGCTGACGAAATTATTTTTTTTTCATGACGAATGAATTTTTGCGGACTAAAACTAAACGAAAATATACACGCCAAAAAAGACCAAATTATGATGAATATTGAACGGCATTGTCGTTGACGAATAAGAAACGCCAAAGAAAAATGCCAGAAACGAAAATCCAATCAGAAAACAGAAAAGATGTGAGCCCGGAAAAAAGAACCAATCATCAAATGGAACAGGCGGGGCTAAATAAGAAAAGAATCAATCAGAGTCCGGAGCCGGCTGCTGTTTGAAAAAGCTAGCGGTAAGCAAACATAAGATGTTTATGCCGGTAAAAGTTATGTCTAAAGGGAGAAAATGTCCGCGGCTGGAAGGAAAAGCTTCAAATATGACCATCTGAAAAGAATACACACCTGGGTTTCCCCTGGTTTTAAAAGTGTTACGGTGTTGTTAGCAGCGAGCGGAGGAGTGGTCAGCAGATTACTGCTGGTGCCGGAGCTCAGCGAACCAAACCGAGGTCACACACGGCCAGCGCGCTGCGCATCTTGTCTAATCATTTTTCTTTTTGTGTCGCTGCTACGGCCGATATGATCAGCGTTCGGTGTTCTAGCGGTGTTTTTGAGGAGAAACGTTCAGGTGTCCCACCTTGATAAATCAGTCTAATGAAAATTCTAATAAATACACCTGAAAACAATTCTTACCTTTAGTTTACCTCTTTGTATTACAAGTAACAGATTTTAATGTTTTGATGGTATAATGTCATTTCTTGCCATATTACTGCACATTATACAGAGTTTTTTTTTATTTTATTGAGGCACATTTTCAAACTGTCAGTGTTCATTTAGGTATTTTCCATTAACTATTGTTATTAAAACAATTATAAAGTTTTATTGATCCAAACTGTAAAATGTGAATTTTACATATTTATTTACAGTTTAAGTAGGTGTAGTTAACATTTCCTTTACACAAGTAGAAAATATTTGCATCACGTGTTTTAATTTTAGTCGACTAAAATAAGACTAAAATTAAAACTAATTGGACGACTAATTAAAATTAATTATCGTGATTAAAATTAAAAAGAATTTTAGTCAAAAGACTAAGCCTAAAACTAATTAAAAATTTCTTGTCAAAATTAACACTGGCGACTGAGCGTGGGATTTACTCAGCAGGATTAAAGGAAAGTTGTGTAAAACTAAAATAAAATACAACAGATTCACCTTCAGATTTCCTCTTTGCATTATTAGAGTAGAACAAGAACAACTTAATTTTTATAAAGCGTCTCTAGATAAAAATCACAAGGTGCTCCACAAGCACATAAAAAATAAAAACATTTGCTTTTAATGTTTTGACAGTATGATTTATATGACTATAATGTGAATGATGAATCTTGATTTGAAGAAAATCATGAATCGAACTGAAATCGCAATTTCTCCTAGCAAAAAATCGCAATTCAATCTTTTCCTAAAATCGTTCAGCCCTATAAGATATGCAGTTAAATTGTCAGGCTGCGTTTCACAGCTACCAAACTTTAACTCTACAGTGGTAAACCCTGTTAGTGATGGTTTTACCCTCTGCTTTTAATTTTAGTTTTGAGAATTTTAAAAAGTTACTTTATTTTCGGGACATTCGTTGTGCTGACAGGGGCTGAATATTTTGACAGAATGATTACAGGTCCACATGTGTCACGATCACAGCTCTAAAATTAGTCATTTTTAACTTAAGTGCACTTTGAGACAATAAAATCTCATGCATGGCAGGTAGTTTTTATAAAAATCCTGAATTACATTAAAATGCAGAAATTAGGAGAAAATTAGGGCAAAACTTCACCAAAATGCACAAAAAGACTTAGTATTTAGGTGTGTATTAGGCGTTTTTTATGTGGATACTGCATGTATATGAAAGAACATTGTGTGCATGAGTATTTTAAGAGTGTGTTGTAGTCCTCACCCCCGGGATCCTTGTCAGGGTTGTACTCTAAAGCATTGCTGCAAATGAGGTCGACGTCCACCAGGAAATCCTTGGCTGTCAGGTATTTATGAGTGTCAATCTTTGTCATGACAGTGGATAGGTCCATGGGCTGCCTAATCACCTCCAGGTAGTCTGACACCTGGTACAAAAATACAAATCTCATTTTAATATAATACCAGAAGCAGCTTTAGTCAAAGTCTCTTCAGTCACAGGTTGGTCCCACTTTACCTCCTCAATGTCGACTGGCTTACTGAAGATGTTGAAACGTTTGTCAGTGGCCAGGCGCTTGGTCACGTCCCTGAGAAAGAGTCTGAGCTCCCGTAATGTGTTCTCCTCCTGCTCAGCCAGGCGGCGCTGCTCCTCTGCTGATAGGACCCTTGGACCTGGAGAGTCTGCTACTGGCAGAACCTCTTCACACCTCTCTGATGGGAGGGGAGAGGAGAAACACACAAGGTTAAATACAGTAAATGCATTTTCACACAGGTTACATCTGCTGTTACGGTTTAGAAATATGGTGTGATGCTGTTTTTTAGTAGGGCTGTATGGAACAGCAGTCAGCATCGTACCTGTAGTGAGTTTGGTCAAAGTGATCTCAGTTTGAGTTATCAGGAAGGAATTCTCACTGGAAGCTAACAGCTACTCAGAGCCACATTTAGGGGGAAATGTCTCCATCTAAAATGAGGACAGACGATTGGACAAATTCATCGACCACCGACAATATGTCAAGCCTTTCACTGATTGTTTTTTAAGCGCAATTGTTTTCTAAGTCTAAGAATTAGTCCTATGAATGGGACATTACTTGCTTCCAGGTAAAATCAGCATCCTTTTTACAACACCTCTTTCCATGTACATATACACTGTCCGGCCAAAAAAAGTTGCCCCCATAAAAAAGGTCACACATTCTAATATGTCATTGGACCGCCTTTATCTTTGAGTACAACACACATTCGCTGTGGCGTTGTTTCAATAAGCTTCTGCAATGTCACCAGATTTATTTCCATCCAGTGTTGCATTAATGTGTCACCAAGATCTTGCATTGATGATGGTAGAGTCTGACCGCTGCACAAAGCCTTCTCCAGCACATCCCAAAGATTCTCAATGGGGTTAAGGTTTGGACTCTGTGGTGGCCAATCCATGTGTGAAAATGATGTCTCATGCTCCCTGAACCACTCTTTCACTATTTGAGCTCCATGAATCCTGGCATTGTCATCTTGGAATCTGGCCGTGCCCTCAGGGAAGATGGAATAACCTGGTCATTCAGTAGATTCAGGTAGTCAGCTGACCTCATTCTTGGAGCACATCCTGTTGCTGAACCTAGACCTGACCAACTGCAGCAACCCCAGATCATAGCACTGCCCCCACAGGCTTGTGCAGTAGGCACTAGGCATGATGGGTGCATCACTTCATCTGCCTCTCTTCTTACCCTGATGCACCCATCACTCTGGAACAGGGTCCATCTGAACTCATCACACCAGTTTTTAATAATACGTTGGACAGTTCTGAACCCAGTTTTAGTCGTTTCTGCAATCTCCTTATATGTCTTCTCTGCTTGATGCATGCCAATGATGTGACCCTTCTCAAACAGATTAACATATTTTCCACGATCTTTCCACATGGTTGTTGAAGAAAGTCTGAATGTCACCTGCATGAATATATCGTCATTTGACTCATGAATATCGGTTTGAAAAGTTTTACATATCATCCAACATTAATCTAAAATAATTTAACTAGTTAAAAATAACATCCCAAGTATTTATGGACCTGATCATGAGACGGTTGTTTACACTGCCACTGTTTTCTCAACAGCACATTTGCATTGTTATGCTAGCTGCTAAAAATATCCTGCACTGATCAGCTGAATCCGCTTCTGTCTCTCTAACCAACTGCATAAATCCTCAGTATAATCTGGCTCAGTTATCCTTTTATCTTTTGTATAAAAAGACATGTTGTCTTCTCTTTGCTTTAGTAATCACTAGTTTTTACTATTTGTAGTTTTTGGAATTATACTGGGAAAACGGCGAGTTGTAGCTAATCTGCGGCGTGGTGCAGTTGGCAGTCTGGTGCACACAACTACACATAGCAACACAAATGCTGTTTGGTTAAGTAAACAGTGACAACGTGAACAACTATGAATAAATAAGTAGGTGGAAAAACATTCAGTACAGTGTTAGCTTAAGCTGCTAGGAGGGATTTGATTGAGAGTTGCTTAGTTAGATTAGCTGTTAGACCCATTCATGACAACTTAGGACCACTCTGACCTCTGTTTACTGCTTGGTAAGGTATTGAGTTTTAGGTGCATTTTGGTATTAATATTTAAGGATGATGCTATTATTTATTGTTTGGTAGAGGTTCTCATGTCGATTACATTTTGATACGCTTGTTTGGATCGCTGCTCTTTGTTTACATTACATTGTGCATTTGTATTTTCTTCTTAAAGGAGATCAGTTATATTAGGTGACGGCACATTGTGCAGACTGCTGAAGAGCTGCAAGTTAAAATTACTTCAGTAATTATTAAACGGTTTTTAATATATTATGTTTTTAAGAGAATACACAACCTAGGACATGGAAGTGATTGCATTTGACTTTGTGATGTCCCTGTTACTGCAGTGGAACACTGCTGCTGCAGAGTATTTATAGAAATAAAGCTGTTGTCATCATGCAGAGAAAGTAGAAGGAAACAAAAGATGGAAAACACTCATGTAATTTAGTTTGCGATAATAAATACGGTGCTAATTTGTGCAGATGGAGTGGGGAAGGAAGTTTATTTTTACTATGAACTTTAATATATTTGTATTCATCAATTATATTATTTTATTATATTAGCAGTATTTGTGTTCAAAAGTTCTGACTTGTGTCTTGTTTTGTTTTCATTCATCTGCCTGGGCATTGCAAATGGAAAATTGGCGAGTGGCTGAATCTGGCAAAAAGCACTTTCTCCTCTCATGAGTATAATGATTTCTGTGCAGAGTCCCTCTTTTCATTAACTAAGAAACACTACTTGGTTGCAAGTTGAAACTAAACCCCATTCAAAACTTTTTTCAACTATCACCTTTTAAAACGTTTGAAAAGAGTAATAACACTGACCTAAGAAAGAAGAGGGGGGGATAAAAGGCATATTTTAAGATCATTTCAGCTTTAGAAGGACCTGCAGCTGCGCTTCATACAGGTTTTAAAATGTACTAAGGAATAGCCTCTGGCCAGTGGCAGGGTGATAAAGAATGGCAGGCAGACAGCCCCATCTTCATTCCCAAGATACTAACGCTAGCCCAAAGCATCTGCCGACATCGTTAAGAAGAGTCTACAGCACCTAAGGGTGCTTCGCTCACTAGCAGCGATTCTGATTCTAATTATGGCTAATCGCAGCTGGGCCCTCTCATAGCAATTCTCCTCCATGCTTTCTCTGCTGGCCTCTCGGCTGGAGGTCAGACGGCTGTCTTAGCAGAGGTGGGAACCCCTATGGAGCACGGAGCAACTAAACCAGAGGACCCCTGTCTTGCATCAATGAGGAATTGGCAGATGAACGCTGGGCGCCATTTCCATTTAAAAGCCCAGGTGGACGGTTTATTCATGCTGAACGGGAGCAAAGAGCTGCAGGAGCAATAGAGCTGTAACAAAAGGTCGCTGAAGAAAGGGGTCGGGGTGATTGTACTGTGGCTGATTTTAATGTGGGGCTGGGATTTATATGCAATCATCTGATATTTCAACATGCTGCACTTGAATTAAACCAATTCTGAAAACGCCTTAAAATTCCTCCACAAACAGCCGCCTGATTAAAACAATTTCCAAGTGTTGAAATGAAAAAACATGTAAATAGTTCACTTAAAAACAACACAGAAAGCCTGAATCAGAGATATAAAAGAAATTACTAACAGCCAACAGTGCCCTCTAGGACTGACAGCAGAGATCAGTCAACAACGGCTTCACACAGCGTGTGCTGGTAAACAGATCCAGTACCTGTGCTCCTGGGGCGAGGCGGTGGTCTGGCTGCTTGAACCAGCAGCAGATCAGAGAAGAACTTCCTCCTCTCCTCTTCTCCTGGAGGGCACAGCGTGACTACCTCCCCATAGCTCCTCTGAAATATACTCCTCACCTGATGGAAAACAGGGGGATGAGAAAACGGTTTATTAGTGCTTGCTGTTATATAAATTAGGGCTCAAAAAGGGTAAATTCCTAAAAATAAACGACTGAGGCCTTTAGGCAGCTAATAATTATTAAGCTAAAACTGAAAGCAGCAGAAAGCTTCAGTTGGAGTAATGAGTGTGAGTTTGTCCAGGTCCTCGTTATGGATAACACAGAAAATCAGTCATTTATCAATATGATTTAAGCAGAAATAACCATTAAAAACTCATTCATCAACAATAAATAAAATTATGTTTTTAAGCTTATTTGGGCTCTTTAGAAAAAATTGGTAAAGTAAAAAACATATGCAATATAATAATTTAACTGCAAGCAAATTTGAACTATTTTCAACAGACAGACCCCAACAAGACCTCCAGCAAAATGTTTGATTAAAAACCAGGTTCACTGAGAAACCATTTTTACTAGTTTTCTGAAATATAATCAGTTTTACAGGCTAAACATGAAAATAGTCTTCTACCCCTATTTCCTGCATTAGCCGCTGATAGAAAATAGACGAGGAAATGCCTGGATTAGAAAAACAGTCAGATCTACGTCACAGTGCTAAATGAATGTTCATGGAATCACCCATCTTGGTTTGCGATGGGGAGGGCTGTTGTTGGTTTAGCGTCCAGAAAACAGCAGAGAACGTGTCACCTAGTAGAAGATAACAGTTAGCATTATCAACTCCACCACACAGCAGAACTCCTCCAGGCTTGTGTTATTTGTGGAGAGCAAACAGAGTCAGTGGTAGAGTTGTGTTGCTGTTAGCCAATCAGAGGTGAGATGTCCACATATCAGGAAGTAAGACTAAAAATCCTGCTGTCTGAAGCTCACCTCTGCTCTAGCTCACTTCTAGCTCCTGAAACAAGCGCGCCAGAGCTTTTTTTCCCTGACTCATGAGTAATTCATTTATAATAGAGACTGCAAATGTGTTGAAAAAAATGGGTGAACTTGGTCTTTAACTCCAAAATCTCTTATTTCAAATAATTTGTCACAAATTTGATGCAAAAAGACCTAAAACAGAACTAATTTATGTAAAAAAAAATGCTAAACAAAAAGTTTTTCAGCTATACGAGTGCTCGGAGAGGTGTTCATACACAGGTGGCGGCTGATGGTGCATTCTAGCATTTATCATATATCACAATCTAAATAATTATGACCTTTATGGGTTTCCATACATGAATTATAACCAATTTCACTTCTTATACTGTCATTGCTCCTGGTGAAAGTGTATGAACTTTTATTGTAGAGTAGACTTTGGACAGCATCTCTTACTGATTTCCTTCAGTAACAATTAGCTAAAATAATTAGCTATTAAAGAAGTCATCACCTAGAATACCGTGGATATCTATGTCCTATTATAGTCTTTCAGGCCATTAAAATAAATTGCATTGGAAAAATAAATTAAAAATGTGCTTTTCTGATCTTTTTTTGTAAAAGGCATATTTTCTCACGAGATCACACGCAATATTTCGGCTGTGTCGGACGCGTGATGACATATAGGCGAATCTCGTTTTGGAGTGCGCGTACTCGTGAGGTGCATGTGAGCTGGTTGAAGAAGGCAAGATTAAACAAACGCGTCAATGTTAAATATCGGCTTCTCGGCCAGTGAACAATCATTAGGAAGCCATTATAGACATTTTTTCAAGTGGAAAAGTGAAAATTTCATGGGGTTGACTCCTTTAATTATTTTAAACATTTCAAACATGAAGCAACAGACGTGTGACCTGATATCGCTGGCTGATCTGACTAAAAAAAGGACTAAAAATCTAAATAAACCAGAGGATGATGAAAACACATCATCTGTATCTCACACTAACCTGCAGATACCAAGTAATGACCACTGATCTTAGCTTTTGCACCATGGTATTAAAAATATGGCATTAGGAACTATTTTTCTGTTATATTTTTATAATTTACAGTAGATGATGGTGTTTACAAAGTCAACCAAACAATCTAAACATATTTAAATCCTCCTTTTTTATCTGAGGGTTACACCTGACCCACATTTCAGACAGAATAACCTGCTTTAACATCTGGACTCCAGTCCGTCCTCACGCTGTTTTTATTCTAATCTACAAGCACACATATAATAAATCCCAAAGTATAACGGCAGCACAGTTAAATCAGTGCCAAATAAATTATGCGTGAGACATTTAAAATATGCGCGGCACACTGCAGGTAGGCTTTTTGCTCGTGATAAAAGGCAGCAGGGTGTTGACACAGAAAAAGATAGAGATATGTGGAAATGTGGATGATTAAAGGAGGGAAGGAACGCAGCGGCCGGTGGAATTCAGAAGAAATCGGTCATTTCTGCCCACTCGGAAAACAAAAACAAGACATAAGACCAAACCGTTTGAAATATGTGGGGTTTAGAAATAAATCACACAGTTAAAAAAATAAAGATAATAAATGAGAGCAGACACATCTGGAGAGCAGAGTTTTGACTACTTGTGAACATTAATTAAGTTGATGCATTTCCTTGTTGAAAACAAGCGCTCTGCCGACGAATCAAAACAACCATAAAAGTTCTCTGGGTTTGTGCTTTATCCAACAAAATAAACAGTTTCTGCCTCAGAAGACAACAATCAGCCACCCTGCTTCATCTATAAATGATATCATTGGATGTAAAAACCTGATAAATCACTCAGGGTGAATAATCGATCTCACACTGATCTGCTAATCAAGCTCAGACCACCTAAAGCTAAATAAACACAATAAATTTAAAAATGTAAAGATTCTAAAAGGGTTTGTGGGGTTTTCATCTCAATTTGAAGTCATTTGGACAATTTATTGACAGTTTTTCTGCATGTAGGATTTTCCTTTCAAGAGTCAAAACAATAAAAAATGTTCTTTTCTGAGTATAAATGAGCCTCATCGTAACCTCCTGAGACCCGGCGGGGGCGTTGACTTCCTACACTATAATATTTTATTCTTGTTATTCAGAGAAACTTAGTTTGAATTTATAAAGTTTTATTTGTATTTTCAAAATGTTAATTTTGGAAAATAATTTGTTTAGTTCCTAAATTGTTCAAGCGAAGGATTGGTGGGTTCGATGTGAAATTAAAAAGGAACAGTTAGGTGTAGTTTCTCTGGTTTAGATAAGCTCCTCATTAAGAATGACCAACCCTGTTAAAGAAAACTAAATTATTAAAATGAGGTGACAACAGGACATGGTTCGTGTGTGAGTACCAGATAATAACAATAGGAGCTGGAATATTATATAACATGTAGAGATGCTCATTTATGGAAAATAGAATTTGGTTAATATTGAAATCCAAAGTATTTACTATGATTATTCACTAGAGCTGGGAAACTCTATCCAGAGATTGCATTTTAATTAGAAGGTAGCAGGATTTACCCGTGGTGATAAACATAAAAAAAAATAAATGATAAAACCAAAGTTATTTTGTCATTCTTTAATATTTAGAAATGTGACAAATACTTTGCTAACAATCAGCCGTTAGTTTATTACACAGATACACACCGACTAACCTAATTTTCAACTTCAGCCAAAATAAAAAAAAATGTTTAAAGCAGAGAAGATGGCAAAGGATATGTGAAACTATAGTCTGGCCACGACCCATTGACGGCTCTCAGTTGTGGGGCGGGATCTACGGTTGTCTTTCAAACTGTCTCTGCGTGCAATGGGCTCTATGCACGCTCCAACTTCCGCATTCCACATAAGACCGCACTCCTATTTCCGGTTGCCATAGTGGTCAGCAAAGCTGTGACATGGCTGAGAGTTTGGAGTTCACCCGGTGCTTCCTGGAGGTTAGTTGCTTATGGCTTTTTGGTCAGACGTGTTATTGGTAGAGGTTTTTTAAAAAAAATTCGAGAGAACCACTTTATTCTTTTTTTTCATCTAAACAAAGAGAAAATTTGCCTTACATCATTGATTGTAACTTTTGGTAACTCCAGTAAGCACCGAGTGAACTCCAAACTCTCAGCTATGTCACAGCTTCACCGACGACTTATGACAACCGGAAATAGGAGTGCGGTCTTATGTGGAATGCGGAAGTTGGAGCGTGCATAGAGCCCATTGGACAACAAACAACGTGACGTACTCACCGCTACGGATGTCAGTCAACGGGGTAGTCCACCATTACATCATGGAAGAATACGCAAATACGTAATTTTTCTAAATAAACTTAAAGCAGCAATCCGGAGTTTTCCCCTTTCAGGAATTATGTATGATTTTTCAGAAATCCGTAAAAGTGATTGTCTTATCATGTAGTGTGATATAATGTAAGCGATACGTCACTGCTTACGTGCTTCAAATTTAAGGAAGCACCTCAGCTTAAGCAGCGTTGATGAACTTTTCACGGACAAGTAAGTCTTTAAAATATAAATATATGAAAACACAACATGACATGAGAATAATACTTGTAAACAACATGTTTTAGCTCTGTCTGCTACAGAAGCACATTCATAAACAAGAAACGTGCAGTCGCCACCTTAAGTTACCGAGGCGACCTGACTATTGATGTGATACGCTTGTCAGCCACTAGATGGTGCCATCAGATAAATACTGGTCTGAGCTTGTCTCAGAAAAGCCCAAGTCAAAATAGTCTAAAGTTGATGCCAAAGCTGTTTTAAACGAGCTGTCGCCATCTTTGTTTTTTCAGTAACATTCTGCCCACCAACAGAGTGCCTTGATTGGCCCACCAAACCAATAGAGCGCCATGATTGGACCGCTACGAGTATCAGTGAACAGGGCAGTCTGCCATAGTACATCGTGAAAGAAGACAAAAATATATATTTTTATTGAGATTGTGCAAAGCCAAAATCCAAATTTAAATTCACATGTGATTAACTGCATAGTTCTACCAGTATGCTAAATTAGCTCATCAAAATCTGGAAGATTTATGTATAAACAACTGAATGTTAAATTAACATAAATCTTAGTTCATATTAACTGGACAAAAGTTGATGTATTTTCTAAAGCAATCACCTACATTCTTGTATTTTATGGTGCAGATTTAAGGCCCTAAAAACTGAATCTGATGGAGAAGCAGGAGTCTACATGAGAAGACAAACCATCAACACCACTATTACATATTTCACTAGATTTCTGAAGTATCTAGGCCGGCTCAGCTCTATAAACAAACTAGCTTTGTCCTCCACCAGTTGGGAGGTCCTTTCTTTAAAACAAACATCCTAATCATTAAATTTACACCAACAGGACGATACTCGGCTTAAACAAGTAACCTGGAATCCTTTTTACTGTTTTAGAGACCCCAGCTGAAGGAAGCTAAAGGCAACCCCCTCCTGGAAGCTGCGCTGCTGACTAAGCACCAACTTTCTCCCCCATCTGTCATTCTCATCGATCCTCAGCCTTATTCATGGCATGTTTGTTCTCTCTGCTTCGGCTTCCTACTGTTCCGTGTTTTTCTGCCCCCTGGATTATGCGCTCTCCTTTCAGTATGAAATATAGGTACGGTAAAGTGGGTAAAGAGCAGGAATGCCGCATACGCCTGAGAAACTCCAGCGTATGCGGCACACAGCAGGTGAGCATTTTCATCATCATAAAAAGCTGGAGGGGTGCTGGCATGGGAAAGATGGAGGAGATGTGTTGATAGATGAATAATTAAAAAAGAGGCAGGAATACAGGAGAGGACAGAGTGGAATCTGGAAGGAAAACTGGGATTCTTGTGATGCAGAATCAAAACGGAAGCTTGTCTAACATTTTTAAAGAGGAGCGGTTTTGTTTAGGGGGAAACTAAAAACATCCCTTTGACCTGGTGTTACCCCATCATTGGTACCATTATTTTAGCAAGTGAAAAACTAAACCTGAACATTTGAGATGAAGTTATGCATTCCTAGGATTCTGGAAAGTAGAATTCTAACAAGCCAGCACAGACAAAGCAATGCAGCTTCTTTTTGAAAGAATCAGACAGGAGATTTTTGGGCCTGTAGTTCTCCATGGAAGTATCTTTTGGCAGAAACGAGTGAGGGGAGACTCTGTAACACGCAGAAGGGATTACATGTTCTATCTAGAAATGGATCGGAATCAACAATTAAGGGTTGGAGGATCATCTTTCCAAGCCTCTTTGGTTTTTATTGAATAAAATCTGTTCTGATTCCAGCTGCATTAACAATCCTGCCTTCATGGTAAACCTACAGATAGATTATTTATTTATATCTTTACTGTGCACTTTCAACTGCAGGTACATCATTCCCACAATCACCCCATCCATCCATCCATTCCCGTTTATTCCCACGGAAAAGAAAGACAATGAAAGCAGGATGAGCAGCTGCTGAGGGAAGGAGGGAGGCTACAGAGCTGGACCAAAGCCTGGAGAGCGTGTTTGGTGGTGGAGGAACGCTGCCTGCTCCCTGCTGAGGCTCAGAGCCGTGGCAGCAGCTGTCGCTGGCTCCTCTACGCCGGCGTGTGAAACACGGATATCAGAACGCTGGAGATTACTGCATACAGGCTTCGACTACGACTGATCATTTTATAACGAAAATAAACCAACAGAACGGCTAAATATTGTACACACACCCAAACTAATTCATGCTTTTAGTTTAACAGGTGAAAACTACAACAGATCATTTAATGATCCAAAGATTGTTTTAAGCAGGAGTGCACCGATTGCAGTTTGTGGCCGATCACCGATCTTTGCAGAAAAACCAGACTTGCCGATACCGATTTTATCTCAACTAAAAGCAGATTACGTCAGTGTTTCAATGATCTTTTATTGTGAAAAACAACATGAATACTCATGAAACAATACCAATTTCAACTGGACATGAGGTCATGTTCTCAAATATAAATGAACATATTTAGCATTGCTGTTTGAACTACAAAATCACATTTGTTCCTTTAGACTTTCATTTTTCTAAATTTGAAGAAAAGAAAAAAACTTTTGTACCTGTTTTAACACACTTGTCCAAAAAAATGATTCTATAGCAATGATTTGCTTTAACATTAACTAGGGGTGCACCGATTGCAGTTTTTGGCCGATACCGATCTTGAGAAAAACCTGAGATCGAGGCCTAATTTTAAGATATTAGTCGAGACAAATATGTACGTGTCACGGGTTAGAGTTAACCTAACCCAAAACAAAGATACTCCAAGAACAGGCCACTGTCTCGAATCTTTAACACATGCCGGTATATACGCCAAAAAATAACAGATAATTTCTCAAGACGTAATGAAAAGTTAACGTACTCTGCTCCTACAAGTTCAAAGATGGGTCAAAAACTTGCTTTAAAAAAACCTCCCGTTGTCCCACCTGATACTCGCCTAAACAGGAGCATCTAAAAGTTACCAAACTGATCACAACTCTTCCAAATAAAAAAGTAATAATCACAGATTTAAACTCCAAAATAGCTTTAGTATATTCTTACAGTTTTAAAGGAAAAAACAAATGGGTAGAAATAAAGATTTACCAGAACTGAACAAAAATGGCCAGATAGGGCTGGGCAATATGGCCTCAAATCTATATTGCGATATAATCTCAAGCATGTGCGATGACGATATATAGCGATATATTTTTTCCTCTGTTTATATGTCAAAATGACATGCTTTTAAAAATCCTCATATGGCAAATATATTACAGCAGAATAAAGACGTCCAAAATCTCTTGTGTAGAATGCTCCTCGTCCTCCGCCCGCTCCATGCTTGCAGTCACTGCCATTCTGTTGTCCCAATGTCGGTGCGGGTGCACATCTTAGTGACGTCATGTGTTATTGCGATATCGCGATAGAGCCAAAAACTCTATCATCATTACCCAATTTTATATCGTTTCTCCCTTATATCGTTTATATTGCCCACCCCTATGGCCAGACCAGTGCCTTTTTCCTTTTGTTGAGCTAAAATAACACCAGTAACAAACGCTGCTGAGCTGCTCCTTTTGTGCAACAAGTTACAAAAATCAGGGCATTCACACCCGGCCCAAACAACACAAAACACCTCCAGTGAGACAGGAGCTGGGAGGAAGGGTCTGGTGGCGAGAGACACCATCCACAAGGCCGAGAGCAATAAATTAGACTTTGATTTTCAGGAGAGGGGTGTACTGGTACCAGTGTGTATCACCAGTTTTTAGTTTGAAAATATTAAAATGTTCTAGTTTTTATTTTTTCATCTGACGTACATCTCTTCCAAATATCAACGGCTCATTAAATAGTTTTTTAAGTTAGATAAAAGGTTAAAGGTCAGGTGGTTTTGGGACTAACATTAGACATCCAACATGTGATATAAAGACCAGAAAAATACTTTTTCCCCATAATAAATTCCTTAAATGTAAAAAAAAAAATGTGTCCTTTTAGAACACAACAAGAGCTGGAGTCCAACAAACATGAAAAGATGTGTAAAAATGACCATGAGAAATGAGAACGTAGAAGGGAAGTTCAGACTGGAGCTACTGTGAGGTTAATTAAGAAGTTAGGCCTCAGTAGGTGCACCAGCTAGTTGCCTCAGTCCTAATGAGCCCAAAACAGAGAGAATCATCCCGAGAGCCCAAAACATCTCAGAGCGTGGCCAGGGTTAAAGGGCTTGCCAAAATGCCAGAGACACACACACACACACACACACACACGTGCACAGAGGCAGAAACAAATAGGAAGTCCTCATCCTGCATAAGTGTGTGGCCTAGGGTCAAGACGCTGAGCAGAAGCCTTCAGACCTAATTAAACCTCTTCTATTGCTCGACTTGACACAACCAAGCTGCCCTTTTTATTCCCTTCTTTTGTCTCTGACTGTTTCAGTTTCTGCCTCCATAACCTTAATCTCCAACCTGTAGCCCCACACACAACAAAAGGTCTCAGAAAAGAGATCAGGAAGGGTGAAACAGAAGACGTGGAAACAGGATAAAGGACACCAAGGCGGTAAAGTAGAAATAAAAGGAAAATCTCTGGAGGAAGATGAGCTCCATTACAACCAGTTTCCCATGAAAACCAAAAGCAGCCGTGGCAGTCAGAAGGCAGGAAGGTGATGATCACTTTGTAACCCAGATTCCAGCAACAGAATTGGGTTCAGTCTCCTCTTTCGCTGCTTGTTGGTTGGTTAAAATATGAGCTTGTTTTGTTTTCTGCAGAGGCCTTGTGAGGTGGTCTAACTATTAGGTTAGGTAAGCAAGTCAAGGTTTACTCAGAAGATGCCAAATGATAGTTAAGTTAAAAAATTAGACAACAATTCAAAATAACTATAGGAGAAAGAAGTAGAACAATGTCCATCTCACTGTTCAAAGCCTTCTGACAGGACAGAGCCATCTTTTTACGTCAGCAAGGGTCCAAATAATGTCCTCCAATAAGATAGTCCACAACAAGTCTTACCTTGATAATTCAACATAACGTACCGCAGAAAACATTCAAGATCACCTTCAGGTGTCTCTGTCGTACAAAGTTACGGCATCCTCATGACTGACATCATACTCGATCCAGTAGGTCACCCCCTGTGCTGAGGCAAAGTCTTCAGCTATTGGTCGAGAGGCCATAAGTGCCGCCCCCTATTCTCGCATGTGTAGATCAAACCAATCGCAGCGCAAAATATTGTTGACTGACGGATCAAACAGCCGATGAAATTCAGAAAACGATGATAACTTACGTGTTTTATTACAAAACCCAACAGCTTGTGGTCCTCAAACGGAGTAAGAACTACTGTGTTTGGTGGATCGCTGCGTGCCAGGTAAGTGTGTGTGTGTGTGTGTGTACCTCATCTGACAGCTTTAAGTAGTGAGTCTCAGCGGTGGCGAGGATGAGGATGGGGCTGAAAGAGGGCACGTCGTGCAGCAGAGTGAGGAAGGTGCTCTTCACAGTCTCACTCACTGTGTCCCACCACTCTGAGACATGCGGCATGTACACCACGCTAGGCACGCTTCGACGAGCCTCACGAAAAACCTGCAATCACAGCCGAGAGAGTTTTCACATTTAGAGCGGCTTGTCCGAGGGTTTAAAAACATGTCTGCTTTGCTTTTGTCTTCTTTATACCTGAGCACAGGACTCCTCTGGCGTCTTGGCGCTGATGGAGTACAAAGTGGGCAAGTCCAAGCGGTGTACTGGTAGCTTGTCCAGGTGGTGGAGCAGGGCTGGCGCCAAATGGGAGCTCTGTCCAGAACCCGGGGCTCCTGCCAGCAGCAGACGAGGCCGGAACGCCGTGGGCTGTCGGAGGGCACATCTACAAGCAAAATAACGACTCGAAATGGGTCCAAAATCTCAGCACAGAGCAGCAATCCTCTGGTTATTCAAACATCTTTGTCTCTTTTTCATTTTTACTGCTTACAAAGCTACAGCTGCTCTTTACTGAATATCTGCACATCTAGAGACAGGAAGGACATTAAAGGGCCTCATTTAAAATGTTTATGTTGCATTATGGGATGTGTGAGGACATCAGCAGCCCCTGGCTAGCTGAAACTGAACCAAGGCCAAACATCAAAATGCCTAAACGATATTTGAGATCATGTTTCAAAAACAGCATTTAATATTTCCTCTGGTGCTTTTGTCTGGTAATGAAAAAGGGGCAGATTTTTTTTTTAATCAGAGCACCGAATAATTCCTAAATGAATCAAACAGCTGGTGTTCTCCTCTAGTCAGTTAAAAACCTCACCTACTAGGGTGATTATTATTCCTGCCAGGAGATGGCAGTAGCAGATTTGTTATGCGACTAAGCAGCAGATCAGTCAGAACAGAAACAAGAAAAGCCAAATTTTCACTAGAAATAAAAGTTTTTTTAAAGTCATAAATAGAAATAAGTACTAAAATATTAGTTTAATCTGTTTGTCTTAACTTTTGTCATTTTTGTAGATTCAGGGTCTCTGAAACTGCTGAACTGAACTACTCTATTTGTGAGACTGACCATCAAATACACCTATTAATTTATAGTTTAATAAACAAAAATTCCCTGCTTTTAGCCGATTTCAAACTTTAAATAGAAAATTCCCACCTGGTAGTTACTACATTTATTCTGATTTTGCACTGTTGTTGACTTCATTTGTATTAAAGGTCTGAGCACTCACGTGGAGAGCTGGAGGAAGGGTCTGTGCGTTGCAGAAGAGGAGTGCTGACTCTTTGGGGATGCAGAAGGCTGAACTTCATAAATGGAGGCAGAACCGTCCTCATTGTCATCATCGCTGTACATGTCCTCTTCAAAGAGATGATTGTCACCGCCTAGCAAAGAGAAAAGGACGACTTAGTGAGCTACATATACGTAGTAACACACCAAACATTAAAGAAACTATTTCTGATCTATTAAGGGACACATCGCCGTAGGAATTACGCTTTGGTGCAACGAGCACGGCCTCTACGACTAAAGTCCCACTGGTGAAGTGCTCCATTAAGCCTACTCTTCTATTAAAGCTGCTCTGTTGACTGAAGTGAGTTAGTGGAGAGCTCACACAGTGGTGATGAGTAATCCGGTCTCTGTGCTGCTACATCTATGGGAATGGTGTTAACAAAGAGTCTGGTCAGTGGGAGCGCAGCACACCCAGAACGGTGGTAATAAGCCCAGAAAGGCAGAGATAATCAAGTACAATAAAAACCAGCAGGAAAACAGTAATGAATAAGATGGGTGGGAAAAAGGGATGCTGTTTGATCCAGCAGACTAAGTGTCAGGGTAGCAGCAGCTCGCCTTGTGTGTTGTCCCTGTCAGCACACTGAGCATGGGGGAAGACTCGGAGAAGAGCTTTCAGCACCAAGGAGAAAGAGCTGGCCATCAGGGGCCTGAGGGTGGGGGACAGGGCTCGGCCCGGGGGGGCCAGAGCCCGCTGGGAGGCTGGGACAATTGTCCTCATGGCCTTGCTGAAGTCGCCGGGCCCCAGGACGATAGAGGTGACATCCAGCTTCAGTTTGATGCTGCTGCCATAAATCTGGGGGTAGCGGCGGCGCAGCGCCATCAAGGCCGCCTCTGTGCAAAGTGCTTTGATGTCAGCACCGCAGTAGCCTGGGAGAAGGACACAAAAACAATCCGATATTAGGGTCTCCATTAAAATTCTGAACTGCTCCCTCAGTGGGAGGCTGATGACATTTTGTACCAGATACACACCAAACCACGTCTAACTTCACTCACCGACACATTTTTCTGCAAGTTCATCTAGAAATGGCTCAGCCAGTTTGGGATTCCAGTCCCTTGTGTGAATTTTTAAAATCTGCTTTCTGGCCTAAAAAGAAAAAAAAAGAATAAAGTAAAATGAAAAACAAACAGCAGTAGAAACACGTTTAGGCTAATCCTGTCTGTTAGCACAAAGGCTAAAGCAACGACCTGCAGATCATGTTCTGATTGCTCATGAGTGTATTTTCATTTTTTACAAACCTAGAAAGTTCAATTAAAATGTCTCGTATCTTGCTTATGGAATCACATTATCCAGGTGTGAAAGTGTAGCTCCCACAACAAACAAACATCATAGTAGAACCAAATGTTTTCATTTTAGGTCCCTGAATTCATCCTGCATGCTCGCAAACAACAAAAACATCCAGGTTCAATAAAAATAGTTGAAGAAATAAACATGTGACGACATTAAGGGCTCCGTCTGCTTCACCTTCTTGTCAGGCAAGCTGAAGAGAAACTCCCGGTCAAAACGTCCAGGCCTCCTGAGAGCCGGGTCGATAGAGTCAAGTCTATTTGTAGCACCGATGACAACTATCTCCCCACGACTGTCCAAGCCGTCCATCAAGGCCAACAACGTGGACACAATGGAGCTGTCGAGTAGAAGGAGATGGTAAAAATGTATATTTGTCTTTTATTTTTCATCCTGTAACAAATATATACCAGAAACAAAAACTTGGAGCCAAACAGAAACAGAAACACAACAATCACAAGATTAGAGTCATTAGAAACCAAACAAGGCCTTATTTCTGCAAATACGATCAAATAACCGAATGTAAATATGCTAAACAGTAGGGTCAAATACACCACCTGGATTTAACTAAGCAAACAGGTACGAGCCTCTTACTGGATAATTACAGACTATTTAACCCAAAGTGATGCAAAGAGCAGCTTCTCATTTCCTGACCAACCATGATGAAAGACATCCTGTGCTCATGGAAAGATCATTGGCATCAAGCAGAGAAAAAATCTAGGGACAGCAGAAATGACTATAGTTGTGTTAAGAACTGTCCAACGCATCATGACAACTCGAAGGAAAGTGACAAACCATCGACTGTGAGGAAGAAACAGGAAAAAGATCTTGAATGATTGTGATCGACGATCAATTAAAAGTTTGTTTAAAATCAAAGAGAAACAGTAGAACTCAGGGAATGTCTAATAACGTAAAAGCATTTTCAAATGGACAACGCAAATGGAACTCAATGGATTGGGACTGAAGCCCCCATAAGAAAACCACTTATGTTTTACAGTGAGACTAACTGGAGAAAAGGAGCAAGGAAGAAGGTCTGATGAGTCCAGATCCCAGGTGCAGAGTCTGGACCTTAACCTTAAGGTGTGCATGTGCAGGAGAAGCTCTGTGCAGAGAGAGGTGGTTTTGTCCCATCGTCAATCCAATTGACGTCCATGTACACAGCCATTCGGATTGTTGGGGTAAAATAACGCCCACTGCTCATGTGTGCAACTTCAGCGTGACGTCTTTCCGCCTCTGCAGACGCTCAGGACAAGTCGAAAACATGGCGGGAGGTAAACAGAAGTGATCTGCTGCCGACGTTATTTTTTTTACAGGAAACACTACGGGAGCTCAATATTACTGAACATCTCGATGGCCGAGAGGCTAGAAATGCAGAGTTATACACTCAAGTGCATCTAAAGATGCAGGAAGCGGGAATTCACCGAAGCTAGAAAATAAGTAAATAAAATGCAAGGGAAAAGACGTGCGGACAAGATGGCGTTTGTTTACAATTTTTCTTCTGGTAAAGACAACTCTGCGCATGCGCAAGCTACGGTGCATGATCGGATCATTCCAGTTAGTGTCCATGTAAACAGAGATTTGGGATTTCCGATCAACCAAGATTTGAATCGGATGGGGAAATTTGGACTTCCAGCAAAAGGGTCACTTAGTGTGCTCGGCTCCTAGCCTAGTGAACTAGACCAATTCTTGCTTTGCAGAGTTTGGTCTAGGCACGCTTCATTGGAACCCTCGCAGCCCAAACCACTGCTGTGTCTATCCAATCACAACTCGCTATAGTTTTGGTTGGGCCAATCACAGCGCTCTATATCATGGGCCAATCACAGAGCGGGAGTAGCCGATGACGTCAGCGCTGCGGCCGCGAACGCCGCGAACCCAAGCAAGATGGCGGCAACTCGGAAAACACGTTCGTTTGAAACGGCTTTGTCATCAACATTGGATTATTTAGACTCCAACGTGCGTAAGTCTGTCTGATATACTTAGCGGCTTCTTATTTTTATCAAACAAAGTAGTGCAATGTCCCAGTACACCTGATATTCGCGTGTTTTTCATACAAAAACGACAGAAATCATTGAAGCTAGACGCTATTAAAGCCTCCCGCTTTTCCGTCGCCGTGATTACGTCATGTTGTTCGTCACTCTGATTGGTCCTAGCGCTATCCAATTGCATGCTGACATTTTGAAAGACAACCGTAGATCCCGCCTCACGACTGAGAGCCGTCAATGGTTCGTGGCCAGACTATATATACACATATATAGGATGGCTTGCCAGGCTACTCGGCTCCCTCAAAAATGACGAAAGACATTTTCATCAAATTTATTAACCTCCCCCCAAATGTCCTTGAGAGATCATGAAAAGTGGACATGACTGGTGAAGCTCGGACGTTTGGTCACCCTACTATAAACCTTCATCCCAACCTTCAGTACACAAGGTCTTTATTGCTTTATTAAGGCTGCAAAACCGTGTCTAAAAAACAATATGACAGATGGGTTATGGTTGATAAACGACTCAACTGTAACAAAGATCATTCAAAGCACAATTCAGAAACAGCATACGTACCGACTCAAGACAGGAACACGAGGTTGGGCTTACCTATGTATCTGGTCCTGCCTGCTGGAGCGAACAGGAGCCAATCCATCAATCTCATCAAAGAAAATGATGGATGGCCTCATCAGGTAAGCCTAGTCAGAGGGATTTATACAAGGTCAAGGTCAACCAAAGAAGATGCTATAGGTTGACTTGTTTACTTTAAAGTTTTGTTTTATTGGTGAAAACCGTTAGGATGTTTATCAGAAGTATCACACCTGGTCAAAGAGCAGGCGTAGCTGCCGTTCTGATTCTCCAACCCACTTGCTGAGGCAGTCGGCTCCTTTCCTCATAAAGAAGGAAACCTTCCTGTCTCCCTGACTGCACTCGTTGGCGAGCGCTCGGGCAACCAGGGTCTTTCCTGTTCCAGGTGGGCCGTAGAACAAACACCCTCTAAAACGGAAAACAAATCAGCTCCGCGGGATAATTACACAGCAGGTTGTTTCCCACGTTCATCAGTTCTAGAAACAAACATGGCTCCTGTGGTTTTTCAATTAGAGAATCTAAATAGTTCTGCATCTGAAAGATAAAACTACACATAAAGACTTTTCTCACCTGGGGGGCTGAATTTTGAATTTCTCAAAGATCTCTGGATAGAGCAGAGGGAACACCACCATCTCCTTTAGTGACTGGATGTGATCACTGAGGCCGCCCACGCTGTCAAATCGCATCTAAGAAGATACACGAGTAGCTTCAGTCACTTCAACATGGATGAGAGACGTTCAACAGTGTTTTCGTGGCTGTAGACGGTGGTCAAAGCCATCCGGATTTATAGAATCAGGGAGTTTTATAGTTAAACCAGAGAACTCTGAGTAGAAATCGTTCAAAAACAACATTTCTGTCACCTAAACTCGAACTTTTTTGCCGTTTCAGTGAACTTTTGTTCCACATCAACAGATTTAAATCAAATAAACAATTACACTGCAACTATGTTTGTGTGTCACAACATAATTGTTGATTTCCACTCACTGAAGTGTCAAAGTTCATGGGGTCCACGTCCGCTAAGCTGGCGCCCACTTTCACTCGGTCTCGTAGCACGCCGCTGGCCAGGTCCTCGGCTGTCAGGTTCATGGGCAAACATCTGTTCAAAGACACAACGTGTTCATCAAAGGGTCCAGAAATCCTTCTGAGTTGGTCTGAAATGTGACCAGCTGACATGAATCACTCAGAATAAAATAAAAACACATTCTGACCTGTTCCGGGCCCGGGTCATGCTCTTGCTTTTCCTCCTCTCAAAACGCTCTTCGTCAGACGAAGAGGTGGTGTCACTGCTGTGAATGGCATGTTTCTTCACTCTGGAAAAGATTCAGTCTCAATAGTGTTTTGTAACACAGCTGCATAAGAACGTCAGATTATCACAGGGGTCGCGTTTAACAGATTTTTCTGTCTTTACTGCTTTTTTAAAGCAGCATTCCGCTAGCCTAGTGAACTAGACCAAATTCTTGCTTTGCAGAGTTTGGTCTAGGCACACTTCATAGGAACCCTCGCAGCCTGTGGCTGTCCAATCACAGCTCGCTATAGTTTTGGTTGGGCCAATCACAGCGCTCTATATTTTGGGCCAATCACAGAGCGGGAGTAGCCGATGACGTTAGCGTTGCGGGCGCGAACCCAAGCAACATGGCGGCAACTCAGGAAACACGTTCGTTTGAAACAGCTTTGTCATCAACATTGGATTATTTAGACTCCAACGTGCGTAAGTCTGTCTGATATACTTAGCGGCTTCTTATTTTTATCAAACAAAGTAGTGCAACGTCCCAGTACACCTGATATTCACGTTTTTCATACAAAAACGACAGAAATCATTGATGTTAGACGCCATTGCTGCCTCCCGCTTTTCCGTCGCTGTGATTACGTCACGTTGTTCATCACTCTGATTGGTCCTAGCGCTATCAATTGCGTGCTGACATTTTGAAAGACAACCGTAGATCCCACCTCACGACTGAGAGCCGTCAGTGGTTCGTGGCCAGACTATATATTCACATATATAGGATGGCTTGCCAGGCTAGCATTCCGCAACTTTGCAGTTATATGGTCTCTGTCGCCCTCTAGAGGATTGCTGCGTAACGTCACTGTCGTAAAATCAAATCTCTCTCTGGGGCATAAGAGGAATGTTTACATTCCTAATGTCAGGCAAAACAATGAAAACAAACTTTTCCACCTCCACACATTGAATAAATAGTTTTATCAGGACTGTATAACAACTTTATGCCCGACCAAACACAATAACCCTGGTGAAATCATTTATTACTTACCTAGCCATTAGCAGCACGGCTAGGTCAGATTCCGTAGTTCATGCTGTTCTTTCTAAAAGAGCTCTCCAGCGAGGAAAAGACGGCCCAATAATAACTCTGGTCTTTGCTCTTACTCTATCACGTTCTCCTTTTCTTTTACTAGATTCCTCTGATAAGGGATTTCTAGCTTTCTTTGGTGAATCTGCCACTGCTAAACACAGAGTCTACGTTATACAATTATGGCAAGTCAAAGGGATAAAAAAAATGTGCGTTCTAAACTCGCATTATGTCCGCCAAAACGCTCGTTCAAGACGCGCGTTTTGGCGGACATAATGCTCACTTTTAGAACACGCGAGTTTTTGCCCCCTTTGGCGTCAAAACGTGCGCTCAAGACGCGCATTTTGGTGGACATAACGCGCGTTTAGAACGCGCGCTTTTTTTGTCCCTTTGGCTTGTCATATTCTGTCGTAAAACGAAACCCAGTCAGTACTTCCGGCGGCTACCCGAAGCTCAAAAACTGTATAGCGCAGTAAAACGACGTGGGACCCCCCAACACTATCACAGGTATGAAAATGAACATAATAGATAATACTATGATGCAAAAACTTTACAAAAAAACATAATTTTAAGGTGTAAAAGTTGCGGAATGTTGCTTTAAGATGGTGACATAAAAATCTGAAAGCCATCCCTCATTTGGACGGATTAAAGTTCAGGTGAGGAAGAGACAAAACTCAACGAGGAGACATGACGGTAAGTTCTGTGGCGTCACACTACTGCAGATGTGGGACGTTTTCAACTTTACACACAGAGTAGATCAGGGAGGTTTTGGAGCACTTCTATGACCCACAGCGGTCACAGAGTGCTGCAGGTGAACCTCTGGTGCACCATGAATACATCCTCCAGCTGAATCGAGTGCTTGTAGGATCAGGTACTGACTTCTGTACTGTGTACATTTTAGAACAAGGAGAAAAAACATCAGGTTTCATTCAAAAACCCATCAGACCTGACTTCTAAACCGCCTTCAGACAAAACGCCATCAGATAGAAGGGCCGTTGTCAGGTCAGATAAATCGTTGTCCAACCCTGTATCAATGTGTGCTACAGAGCGTAAGGTTCAGGTACGTTTAACTACTTCTACAGTTACATTATATTAAGTTACATTTGTGAAATTTACATCACAGGAAATAACGTCAGAAGCCTGAATCTTACGCTCCACCTCTGTCACACGTTGATGACGTATTTGAACAATGGCCGCATCCATGTGTGCAATATTATTCCACAAACTAATATATGTTTGTAACAAATGCAGCGATTTAAGTAAAGTTAAACAGCAAACACCAGGCAACGGCGCCACCTGCAGGAAGCTTCTATCTGAGAGCGTTTTTCCTGATCCCATTTAGTCAGAAGTCTGGTGGTTTTTGAATGAAGCTGATGCGTTCTTCTCTGATGTCTGACGATGCTTTCCTGAGACACGAGGATGTCCTGAAGTGCACACCGTACTTCTGATCGCTTCACTTGGAGAAATGTTCCCTTTGGCGCTGCTAGTGAGACTCACAGCTCCAGCGTCAGATCTCCAACCCACCTTATATGGCTTCTTCTAGCTGGGGATCTGTGGGTGTCGAACAGGGAGGGGTTGCTCTGCTTCCTGTTCACTGGCTCTGAGAGAGAAGACCACGACGTTAGACTCCGACCCTCGGAGGAACACCTGGGACATTTAAAAACTCTAATCACCAATCGGTGGAGCTTCGTATCTCTGTACGGTCTTCCGCTGCCTCAAGTTGTACGGCCGGTCATTTTCTTCCCCCGCTTCTTCAGCTTCATCTCCTTCATCGTCTTCATCGTCATCCTCTGCATCCTCCTCTTCTTCACCGTGAGACTCTGGAAGACCAGAGGGACATTTTAAACTCGTTGGATTCATTTTTCGGTATATTTTAAGTCCAACATTACCACACCTTCTGTCCCTTCCTCCTCCTCCTCCTCATCCTCTTCGTCGTCATCGTCGTCGTCTTCGTTCTTGCTCTTGACTTTGTGGTGCGTGGAGATGAAAGAGGCTCTGCGCATTGATTTCCTGCGTTTCACTCGAGAATACATGTCCATGCTTTCCTGAGAGGAGACAAACCACCTGTGTTCACCTCACAGAACCAGATAGGAGTCTTTTTTAAAGCAGAGCGGCGCTCACCTCCTCGGTTTCTCCGCTCCACATGCGGAGTCGCTCCACCTCACGGCTCTGCCTGATGCTGGTGATGTTGTCCATCTCCTGGAGAACAGCCTCGGCAGTGCTGCGCACACACAGGATGGTTTACATGAGAAAACTCAACATATTAATGGTTTACGACGACGTCAGCTTACAATGGATTAGAGCACCACCAAAAGGTCCAAACTCATTCTGAAGATTTCTTTTAGTTTTGATTATTATGGCTTAAGCTAGTGAGTAAGTGACGTCAACAGAGAACGCTTTACGATTGGTCAGTAGTAACGTGATCGTGCTGCACGCACGTGCAGGTCATTCTCTTCCCTAACGTCTGGACGAATGCTCCGGGGTGAAGGCTGGCTCTTTAGCTAACCTGCAGAGAATATCGACAATAAAAATAGAAAGTAGCTAAAGTTGATCAGAAATGTTGCGAGGTGCTTTTTTGGGAAAATAAATCATTAAAGGGGTCTGGAAAGTCGTTAAAATTAGCGACAACGTTGCTAAGTTGGTGAACTTGTGTGGAGGTGCGCTTGATTTGCAACTCAGGGTAAACCACAAGGGAGGAGCAAATAAATGTTTTTATGATCGGAATTGTTATCGAGCTGCTTTAGCATCAAACAGCGATGTTCAGGTCAGTTATGTTTGCTTCTCCAGCCTGAGAAAACAAACGTCTCAATCCTAAAGTCAGCCAAATTTCAATCTGATCCTTTAATTTTCAGTTTGACCATTTAGCAAATTTCCAAAGGATTCAGCTAAATGAGTGATTTCCACATCCTGGGGCCGTCTGACATCTACCTGTTGACCAGCTGGTCAAACAGCAGGCTCTGGTTGAGGTGCTGAAACTGGCTCTTCCTCACTCGGCAGCTCCTCTTCAGCTCCACATGGCCGTTCATACGGGAGTGATCCCCCCCTCCGCTCTCATCGCTCCTGTGGCTCATACCGGCTGCAGCGTCAAAAGACAGAGTGGAGATTATTTCTTAGTGGCGTGGTTTCCTAAAGCTCGTGGTTTATATGAAAAAGACTAAAAGACAGTAACTGGATTACCGTGGCCATTCTGCATTCTGCGAGAGGACAGCCTGGAAATGAAAAATAAATTAATTATTGTGTGAAATCTGAGCAGGATACAAAAATGGTTTACATTTTCATTTTGTTGCGTAAAAATTAGTTTACAAAGATGGTTTTTGAAAGCAAAACGTAAACAACTGACCGGGTGCGGTAGGTGGAAATGCCCCAGCTGACCCTCTGGCCCTTCGCCTTCGGGGACGGGGAAGTGTCACTAGAGCTTGGCTCTGAGGCCGCCTGCCTCCGCGTTCGCTTGGAGGGCGGAGCCAACCGCGGACTGCTGGGACTGCTCGCATCGCTGCTGGGCTCCTTCTGTTGAGCAAACAGAGAAAAAACAAACGGGTAAAGAGAGAAGGCACGTCTGAAAAACATCAGATAAAAGAAGCTAATTTCTGAAAACAAAAAACACCTTGAATCAAACCAGAATATTAACTAATTCAAACTTTCAGGGTAAAAATAAAAACACTTGAGACACAAAACAGGGAAAATCTCTGAAATTAGACCAAACGGCCTTAATCCTGTTAATGGCAGCATGGAGCAGATGTGCGTCCTTGATGTTCGTTCCCTTTACAGACTAACGCCGCTGCTGATATGAGAAGCATATCTCAGTGTTGTCATGGGCGAGTGAAGGTCTGAGCCACCAGCTGAAAGGGCTCGTCTGGGTGGACAGATGCAGGAAGAACAGAGCTAGAGGAACTCTCATCACGTTACATTTCTGCAGCTTCTTTTTGTTTCCAAGACAAACAGGAATAAAGATCCACCTTCATTCGCATACAGATGTAGACCCAGCTGTTCTTTTGCAGAAAGATGTTGCAGCTCCTTCCACAAACGTTCAACTGAACGAAACATCCTTTAGCTGAATGTTTTTGGTCATGATCCTGAATTGAGACCATGTTTCTGACGCTGGGCGGCACATTTTATTGCCTCAATAGTCCTGAGACGTCATTGAACCCTGAACACCCTGGTGCAGATGCAGCAAAGCAACCTCAGAACAGAACTAAGCCTCCAATGTTTTTTTTTTGTATGCTTCATTTTTGCATTCATTCATTTTTGGAGCTAATGTGCCAAAAAAGCTCCAGATTTGTCTCATCCGTCCAAAAAACGTTCTCCCAGAAGCTCTGTGGTTTGTTATCATGGATTTTGGCAAATTAAAATCATGCCTTTTTTAAGATTTGCTGTCAACGGTGGCGTCCTTCTCGCCCATCTTTCATTAGGTCCACTTGAGTTTGATGATGAGATCTGACACTGATCAACCTTAACCTTGGAAGTTCTGGGCTCTTACAGGTGACCTTTACAGTCTTAAATTTGACAACAGTTTTATATTTTTCGTGCAGCCACGTCCAGAGAGATTGCTACAGTCTTGAGAAGCTTCTGAATAAACTAAAGTTACACAAATATTTACATGCTGGTCAATAATTATTTCTAATCTCCAGAGACAACTGTCCTCAGTTTCAGTGTGGTACACACCACAATATCAAACAGCACTGTGACTACCATTCAGTAAATTTTTAACCACTACTTTTGTCAGCTTCAGGTCATTTCAGTAACAACTGAGAGTCGTTTCTTTACTTTAAAGGAGTAGAAACAACTTCTGTGGGTAGTCGGGGTGCAGCTTTAACTAACACACAGAAAAGAAGGAGCCATTGTTTTTAAGGAAACTTGATTCCAATAATTAAAAAGTTTAATTTGACCACACATCATTATCATGACAGACTGACTGGAATTCACAGTCCAACCTAGTTAGATTTCTTCTACCACAACTTCTCCATTACCACAAAACCCTGCAAATGTGTAAACGAGCATCATTACCACGGCTTGTGTTGGGTGATGCTGTGGAGGTAAAGGGAGATGCAGATCCCCGGGGCCTCCACACCCCATCTGTTTACATTTAGAGACAAAAGGAACAGCCTGTAGGTCCAAACTAAAGTGTTTCAAACAAGTCTAACAGCACAACTACACATAAAGTTACCCATGTGTGCTCAAAACACGCAGTTTGAGACAATAAACCGTCTGTGGCTTTTGGGGTTATTTACAGCAAAAAGTTCACCAAGTTCAGACTTGTTCAAATCAGGACCCGAGCCAGACAACTGTTGTGGACCTGGGACTCCCTTCCCCCACTAGAAGCTAAAAGCGGGCTAGCCATTTCTCACCAACGCGAGCTTCACTAACGTTTTAATGCTAAAATGAGAAAATAATCACCCTAATGCGTCCATTAACGTGACTAGAAGTAGAACCGTTGAGCTTTTATCAAATGACTTTATTTAAAGGGTAAAATCTTCATAACAAATGTGAAACAACTCCGCCGGGTAACATTGCCAAACACAAAGGGAACTCAACTTGGAGCTAGCCAGGACCCAAAGTCGCTAGCTCGTGTTTGGACATCTGCATAATAAGTTTGGCGCAAATGACACGCTTGAAAATGACTGCGTTCAAGACTTTCACTCCTTATCTGTGTGACTGAATGGGTGTCAGTGTGACTGCGGTCTGTTTTTTGGTGTAAATGCAACATTAGTTGGAGCAGCTTGAGGCCAGGGCTACAGCTAGCTAGCCAACTAGCAAAGCCAAGCTAGCTCGCCGGTAAAGAAAAGAAACCGGCTTACATGTTCCACAGAGTTTCTCGAAGACGACCTAGTCCTGGAGGAGATGAAGGGACCACTCCGATTCCGAGAGCTTTTCCTCGTGTTCTGCATGGTTACTCCTTTAAACTGTCCTCATTGAATCTCTCCAACCGGCTCCAAACCAACCGCCTCAGTGAGCGCAGCACCGAGGCGCCATTTCTCCCTGTCTATCTGCTGCCTGTCTATCTGCTCTGAGCCGAGTCTGTCTGTTTGGCAGGTGCATACATTTTTGCTGACAGGATTACAAATCACCAACGGTATTACACAAGGCATTATAATGCATGCTTTGCAAATATTAGAATATTATTTTTTAATCGTTTTAGAGTGTTACACTGCAGGGATACTGAATATTGGAAACGCAGAGCCACATATGTCACTACAAGAAAGTATTATATTTAATTCAATTAATTTTATTCATATGGCATCAGCATTCAAATGAGTAAAACTGTCCTTAAATAAAGAAATCAACAGATCCAAACAGGTCCGAACCTCCCAACAAAAGGCGACAGTGGGAAGAAAAACTCAGTTTTAACAGAAACAAACACAAATCAGAATGGACAAAAAATCTTCATAAAAGGATCTAAACGATGACAACAAAAACACCGAATAAAGATAAATAATTACATGTCCAAAAAGATATAACATCATTATTTCATACACACCAGGAAAAACAGACATGCTAATTGATGGGCAGAATGTGAGAAAATTATCAAAATTAATGTGGACAAAAAATATTTAAAAACAAATTGTAATTGTAATGGCACAAACTGGTTCCAGAGAAGAGTCTCATCACCAAAATTAGACCCAAGAAGATCAAGAACTAAAAGTGTTGCAACACACTCTCAAAAAGAGTGGCTGCACCTGAAGCAGCATGGGAAAATAAATGATAAAAGATGGTGCAAAAAATGAACCAGAAAACTGACCTGTTAAAACTGGGCTATAAAATGCAGAACTGAGCAGTCTTCAGTAATAAAAAGTTTTTTGTAAGAATGTGTTCTTTAAATTGCTCAAATTTTGGAAAAAGCAAGAGAAAATGATATAAAATTGTAATACCTGTATACCTCATTTATTATATTTGACTATAAATATTTGACTGAAGTTGTTATTCAACGCTTGTTTGTGGGTTCCTGTCTTCAACTGACTAACATGCAGCTGTGGCAGCAATTTTATTTATAATTTTAAACAACTAATATAAAAAACAACCACAACAAAACAGCTTTAAAACAACTAATATTTATATTAACTGAACTAATTGTCTAATTGTGATGTACCAATAAAGCAGAGCTGCTGTTATTAATGTGTACTTTAAAATAAATAATTTTTTTTGTTTTTACAAAATTTCTTAGCATAAGTTTATAATTTCTAATCTAATCTTATTCTTATTTCAAAGACCAATAAATAAATACCCAACTACATCTAATAAGCACACTCAGACATTGATATTTTTAAGGATTCATATTTTGTTTTAAACAGGAAAAGCATTAATGTATTTGGATTTCACAATGAATGTATAAACTACTCAAAACGTAATAAAAAAAAACATTACAATAATGTAACAAGTCCATGGAAACACGAGAACTCTTTCGAGATTAAGGATTTTTCCCGCCATCTAGTGGACAAGAGCTGTTACTGCAGGCAGCGTTCATAAAGCTAAACAAAACATAACTCATCAGCACTTCCTGTAGATTCCTTCAAAATAAAACATAACACTTTAAATTACGAGTTTTAAATTAGTGTTAACAGCATTACTAAAGTAAATCTGTTCTGCATGACAGAGTCCTGGGTCGCGCCTGGTGAGTCGGCTGCTCTCTCAGAACTGTGTTCCTCGGATTGTTCAGTGACCAATGAGCCTAGACTCTCCGGTGGTGGTGGGGGTCTACTAACTCTGTTTGACTCTACCCTCCACCTGAAACAACTCTCGGCCTCTGTGACTCCTATTAGCTTTGAAATATCACTTTTTGAGTTGGATTTTGGCCCCCCAGTGTTGTTCCTACTTTGCTACCGCCCACCAAAATACAACTCAAACTTTTTAAATGAATTTTCTGACTTCTTAGCAGAGTTTCTCCCGAATTATGACAGAGTGATTATCCTTGGTGATTTTAATATTCATGTTTGTTGTCCTGCAAAGCCTTTGGTGAGGGAGTTCCTGGACATATTAGAATCTTTTGGCCTTCAGCAACTGGTTAAAGAGCCTACCCATGATCGCTCTCACATCCTGGATTTAGTTTTATCTATTGGGATTTCAGTTTCTGATCTATCAGTGGACCCAGTCTGTTTTTCTGATCATTTTCCAATTATTTTCAACATCTGTGATTTGACACCTCTCCCTATAAGGCATCAAGCACGTCATTACGTCAGGTGTATTTTGCCATCTACTATCACTCTGTTGTCATCTGGTCTGGTGGATGGCTTCTCAACCATTCCATCCAGGTCTACATCCATGGAAGTAGAGGATATGGTGACCACCTTCAATACTGTATGCTCAGCTGCTCTTAGCTCTGCTGCACCTCTTAAAATCCGGAATAGAAAATCTATCTCTGATCCCTGGCTCAATGACACTACTCGAGCCCTTAGACGCCAGTGCAGATCTTATGAACGCAAATGGAAAAAGGACAAACTGCTAATTTCTCTACAAATGTTGAAGGACTCTCTATCCTTGTATCAGAAAGCTGTGAGAGCAGCCAGAAATGAGTACTTTAATCACAACACATACTGGTGATCAGCGAAAACTATTTAGTGCCATTAATTTGGTTCTCTCTTTAAAAGATGCTACTACACCTTCTATGCCTACGACGACCCTTTGCACTGAGTTTATGAATTTCTTTCTGCAAAAAATCCAGAATATTAGGTCAAGCATCTTGCCATTGGGTCAGCTCACCCTTGAGGAACCAATCTGTCTACATCAATTTTCTAATTTCACCCCCTTGTCTCTGCACGATCTGGAGGAGCTGGTTAGGTCCATGAAGCCCACTTGTTCTCCGGAGGACTCCTTGCCACCCAAACTACTAGTCGGGGCCCTTCCTGTGTTGGCGCCGTTTATTGTGGACATTATCAACAGCAGCCTATATACTGGAGTATTTCCAACCGCCTTTAAGAATGCAGTCGTTCATCCACTATTGAAAAACCCTGGCCTAGATCACACTGACCTTTCTAATTATCGCCCGATCTCCAAACTCCCATTTTTATCCAAGATTATTGAGAAAGTAGTACACACTCAACTTTCAAATTACCTGGGAGATCAAAGCATCCTTGACCACTTTCAATCTGGCTTTAGGCCTCACCATAGTACAGAAACTGCCCACGTTCGTGTATTAAATGATATCTTGATGGCAACTGACACTGGTTCCCATGTCCTGCTGTTACTCCTGGACCTTACAGTGGACCATAACATCCTACTTAGGAGGCTAGAGCTGTGGGCAGGAGTGAAAGGGGCCCCACTTCAATGGTTCAGGTCCTATTTGTCAGACAGGCAATTTAGTGTCCACATTGACAACTTCTCCTCTCCATCTTCGCCACTTCGCTGGGGTGTGCCTCAGGGTTCGATTCTGGGGCCACTCCTTTTTTCAATTTACATCTTTACGCAGACGACTGCCAGATTTATTTGGCTTTAAACAAACCTGATTCAACTCGCCTTCTCGATGACTGTTTCTCTGCAGTCAAATGCTGGCTGTCAGAGAACTTCCTTTGCCTCAACGAAAACAAGACTGATGCCATTATTTTTAATCCAGTAAACCCGAAACATGCACCTGGTGACTTCTCTCTACCGCTTTTAAATTTGAAATCATGTGTAACCAGTCTGGGAGTGAAACTAGACTCTGATTTATCCATGACTTCACAAATTAACACTACTGTCAGGTCTTGTTTCTTTCAACTACGGCGCATCACTCGGTTAAAGTCAATAGTCAAACGACCACATCTGGAATCTGTTGTTCACGCATTTATAACTTCACGTTTGGACTACGCCAACTCAGTCCTTATTGGTGTCAGTGTCTCCTCAATTGAGCGTCCCCAGAGAGTGCAGAATGCAGCAGCTAGATTCCTGACAAACACTTCCAGACGCTGTCACATTTCACCCATCCTTGCCCGTTTGCACTGGCTGCCCGTTAAATACCGCATCCAGTTTAAGGTCTTAACTTTTGTTTACAATGCCCTGAATGGTCCAGCTCCCATTTATCTGTCAGAACTACTCAAACCCTATGTACCGTCCAGAGCCCTGAAATCAGCAGATCACCTGCTCCTGTGCATCCCAAAGATGAAATACAAATCCCGTGGGGAGCGGGCCTTCTCGTTCGCTGCCCCCAAGCTCTGGAATGCTCTCCCCCTCAGTGTCCGACAGGCCCCGTCACTGTGTCGATTCAAGTCTGTGCTAAAAGTCTACTTTTATCATTTAGCCTTTGATTAACGATCATGCTTTTTAGTGTTTTATTTTGTGGTATCTTACCTGTGGACATGTGCTACCCTTTTATGTTTTTATGTTTTTAGTTGTATTTTTGTTTATTCTCTAGCATGTTTCTTTTAGATTTTTAAAATTATTTTAATCTACTATTCCTTTTATCTTTCATCTGATTTTTATCTTGTTGTTTGGTATTTCGGGGTTTCCTTTTTATTTACTGCTGTACAGCACTTTGGTCAGCTGTCATGCTGTTTTTAAATGTGCTTTATAAATAAACATGGTATGGTATGGTATGGTACTAGTCTAAATACTTATACAAACTACGTAACTACTAAAACTCAATAAATATATGTTAATTATTTGAGTTTAACTAGATTAAATCAACCAGCTAAAGCAGGAACTATTAGCTAACAGTGCTACAAACATATCAGATCATACGCCCTCTTGTGGCAACAAGGCAAAACTAAATCCGCGGTAGACTTAGGCATTTTACTCTTAATAAATTTAATGAAGTTATTCGAATAACTTCATTAAATTTAATAGTTACCTATTTGTATAGCAGGTAATGTAAAATAAAAATATTTAGTTACAAAACTTTTACCAGCATAAGTTTATAGTTTCTAATCAAAATGTCAGATATAAAACTATTAGTTCTTAGTTCACCAATAAATACCCAACTATATTTAATAAGCACACTCAGACATTGATATTTTTAAGGATTCATATTTTGTTTTAAACAGGAAAAGCATGAATGTATTTGGATTTCACAATAAATGTATAAACTACTTAAAAGTAAAAGAAAAAAAAACCCAATACAAATATAGTACTGGATGAAAACGCGAGAGCGCTTTCGAGATTTAGGATTTTTCCGCCCTCTAGTGGGCAAGAGCTGTTACTACAGGTAGCGATCATAAAGCTAAACAAGACAGAACACATCAGCACTTCCTTTAGAGTCCTTCAAAATAAAACATAACACTTGAAAATTACTACGGGTTTTAATTTTGTGTTAACAGCATAGTTAGTCTAAATAATGGAAAAGCCAGAATGTCTTCACTTAGAGAAACTACTTAACTACTAAAACTCAATAAATATAAGTGAATTATCTGTGTTCAGCAAGATGAAACCAATGCGCTAGCAGGAGCTATTAGCAGCTAGCTAACAGCACTACAAATATATCAAATCATACGCCCTCTAGTGGCAACAAGGCGAAACTAAATCCACTGTAGACTTAAAGGGATTTTACTCTTAATAAATTTAATTAAGTTATTAATATGTAATTTAGTAACAAAACTTTTACCAGCATGTTTATAGTTTCTAATCAAAATGTCAGATATAAAACTATAAATTCTTAGTTCAAACACTAATAAATTCCCCACTACATTTAGTGAGCACTCATTGATACAGACATATACGCTACTCAAAAAATAAAATTAAAACCAAATACAACAAACGTAACAGAGGATAAATGCATTTTTTTTGCTGTTTGTTATTTGTCTAAATAGACTTTTCATTTAATTACTTGTAATCTATGGTTTGATTTGATTGATGGCCATCTACTACTGGATGGAAGGATTTTTCCGCCCTCTAGTGGTCAAGATCTGTTACTAGCGGTAGCGTTCAGAACAAGACATAACTCATCAGCATTAACTAACCCTAACCCTTACAGACACTCTTAAACATGCAATAAAACATATAAAATAATCTTCAAAGAATTGTTTGATTACTTGAGTGGTTTTAATGCTGCATATCTTTTGTAGGCACGCAATGTTATTAAAAAGTAGAACTTGATTAACCATCAAAGCTGTAAACAAAAATATTCATGAACCAGACTTCGCGACACTTTTTACGACACCAGCTGCGGTCTTACGGCACTGTTATCTTGATCAGCTGAAGAGCCGCTGCCTGAAACTTCAGGCTGCAGATGTGCAGCTCGAGATTAATCGACAAAACACGGACTTTCAATTCGGTATTTCACCTTCCGCTTGATACTCGCATGTGAATAAGCCTCTTGTGTGTCTATGCTTGCTTAAAAATCCATATTTTGTGCTTGGTTTGTGTGTCGTTTCAGCGTTTATGGATTCAAATTAGCTATAACACCACAGGCTGCCGGCTTTCTGCCTTTTTTATGGAAACGTCACTCTCTAATCAAGAAACATTTTAAGACCTTTTGTAAATTAACTCTCAGACAAAGAGGAGAGGACCGGTGGGTATTAGCTTAACTCCTAACATTTACAATAACAAAGGCTAGTCCATAATAACTGTAGAGGATGCCCTTAAAGCTACAAGGCCCTGATATTTACAGCATGTGTGCAGGTACTATAAGCGCTTGAACTGAAGGCAACTTTGTTCTAAAATAAGTTTCACCTCATTAAAAGACTTCTTTAGATCAGATCATATAATAATAAGAGAAGCTGCCTTTTATGAACTAGTGAATTTGAAGCACTGATTCTGGTTTTGTGCACCCATTTTTGGTTTTTGTGCAGCTCTGACTTGCTGATTGGCCAACTCCAAATAATCTCAAAACTATTATTAACAAATAGTTTTTTTTTTCTTCTCTGAAAAATTTGAAAATTTTGATTCTGAAATTCAAAAATTTCTCGTGGAAGATCTGAGTTTTGGTTCAGCCTTCACCGATTAAGCCATCCATGTTAGTGATTAGCCGATTTCAATCAGCAGCCAGTTTTTATTTATTTTTTAGTCTGTCCATTTCTAATATAGATTGATAGAATCTTTTGTCATTGAAGTTTACAAACAAACCAACTCTTTTAAGGCTTGGCATGCCTATGAATGTGCTTCACTGTATTTTTTATTTTATTTATTTTTGCTGAAAACCAGGTGGTGTGGACCAGAGTGTTTTTCCCTAGATGGGCGGGGTAGGATATTGGGTTTTACAAAAACCCAGCCATGTGTGCACATGGCCTTAGAAAGAACCTGGGTCACCTGAGGATAAAACACACACTGAACTGTGTAGTCCAGTGCAGCAAGGTATTAGGAGAAACTTAAAGGTAATGCATACGATGTTTCTGAATTTCAGGAAAGAGCCGCCCTGTCCACGTTTTGAATAATGCAGATGTGCAACACTCTACCAGCCCCTGAGAGGGATCGCCCAGTCATCCTCACGCACGCTCTGTTTACAAGTAGCTGCCGGCCTTGCAGCACACGCTCACTATAGAAATATGGTGATATTTAACTTCTTCTAGCAGTAATCTGAAATGCATTTCTCCAAATAGCATGCTGAACTTTAGCTTACCTGTGGAGCAGAAAACCGGTGACAGCGGCGTGAATGGATGAAGGGTATCGCTCTGCACAAACAGAGTGCGCATGTGCAGGAAGTGAAAATGAACCCAGGAGCGAGCTCGTACGGCGGCCTTGCGTTAGCTTCACCAGAATGATTGACTGTTATGCGGACCAATGGTTTAGATGATCCACCCGGAAGTAAAGAACGTCTTTACCTTTAACTAATCAAGCCTGTTGCTCACAAACTCGGCTGTCATAGGGTTGTAATTTGAATGATTTTGGACAGTGAAAGAAACTTTTAAGTGCAGAATGAAGGAAGCTGTTTACATTGGAACAAAACCAACATTCAACCACCTACAGTTCTCCTCGGGGGTTCCACAACCAGTCACACCTTCAGACATGTGACCGAAATACTTTAAACAATGACGATAACGACTCACAGGTCAGACCGGTGGGTCGGCGACTCACTTTACTACAAAAGCACTTTTTTTTTGCTGAAACTCCAAAGGCATTATCACCCAAAAGAAGTTGCTTTTATCCAAGCACTTAGTGAAGCATGCGTGTGTTTTTGCTTTGACTCAGATGGAAAACACAGAGCATCATGAAAGAGGCTGACACTGGGGGCGATGAGAAGGAGGAGCAATGGTAAAAACACACATGCATGAACTAATGATTTCACATAAAGACCCTTGTGCCGGTTGTGTTCAGGTAAATATTATGTCTCCGTTTCGTTGCCAGTGGGAAGAAGGAAGAAGAGGTTCCAATGAGTCGGAGTTTTTCAGTAGAAGACCTCCTCGATGAGGTGGAGAAGATCTGTTACGATGCTTCAGGGACGTCCAAGGTTAAAACCATAACCAATCCTAGCAATGCAATTCATTTACACAGTGAAGCTAAATATTATATCCATCTAATGCTAACCCCACTAACCATGTTCCTGCCCCTCCCTCAGGTGGAGATGGTGGTGAGGTTGTGGAAGGACGGCTTTACTGTGAACGACGGAGACTTCCGTAGCTACTCTGTGCCAGAGAATCAGGAGTTCCTGGATGCTATTAAACGAGGGTGAGTTTATTTTTATTTGGCTAATTCAGGATGTGTGCAAGATGGAGATCATAATAATACAAAATCTGCTTTTTACAAAGATTCAAGATGAACCTCTGAGCTGGTGGAAATGTAAGGCCTGTAAATGTTCTCTTCTTGGTTTGGAGTTCTTGATGCATCTGAGCAGAAATGTTCCTCATGGTGTCCACCAACAACTTCCTGGAGTGAAGCATGACTGCATAATAAAAGGAATATTACAGAATTGGACAATTTGTCACAATAAATCAACATTTTTAGTGCATTGTTCTCTTTGGAATCTTAATGGAACACTTTAAAGGACTTAACGGTTTGTTTTTCGCCCCAAGTTAGTGTTTAGGTTTGCTCGTTCTCTTATGTGCTTTAGCATCTTAGCCACTGTCATGTGACCTGGAGGTGGTGGTGTCCAGGGCAGCTAAACACTCTGTAGGGATGTAATGTTAAGCTGTGATCCTGGCCAGAACAAACTTTATTCTCTTTGGTGCCATGGTGGTTGTGGAGTGTGGACAAAGCTAGCTTTAGTGCCCCTGGCAGGGCAGTGGTGGTGGTGACCAGTCGAGCGTATCACACGAGAGAGGCTAGTGTTTTATCATCACACATGTATTTTTATTGTTTAAGGAATCTGTTCACTTGTGTTCTAGAACAGTGGTGCTAAAGGTTGTGGTCAGGGCTGCTCTGTGGGCCATGAAGCACCAGGGGAGAGGGTCTTGAGAAGATCTACAGCTAACACAATACCATCTGGGCCAAACTATGACTATCAAACTGCTCGCAGGCCACAAAAACCTCAACATCTAAATAAGAAGAAATTATTTTATTGTGATTTTCTTTTTTTTTTTACATGTTAAAAAAATTAAAGCTAATATTTGAATGAAAAGGAGAACACATTTGCTTTTTGTACATAAAGATGTAAAGAGTAATAAAAGGAGAGCATCGTTATCACGGCTCGTTTACTCCATCCAGCAGCAGCTGGGGTCTGATTTTTATTTAGTGGGTCAAACGTTGAGCTGCTGTAGGGTTTAACCTCTGGGACAGTGATCGACTCTGGAAGCTGCCTTCACACATCAGCAGAGTTCATGTTCCTCATGTCCCCAGGACGTAGTGGAGACTTATCTTACTAAATAGAATTTCTAAGATATCACAGTGTAGCCATAGAAACACTACTTGATATATATGTTTGTTTTGTGTGTGTGTGTGTGTGTGTGTGTGTGTGTGTCTGCTCTGTCTTCTCAACCCCCAGTGAGTCGTGGTGGATGGCTGCTCATACTGAGCCAGGATCCTCTGGAGGTTTCTTCCTGTTAAAAGGGAGTTTTCCTCTCCACTGTCGCTACATTCTTGCTTAGTACGAGGATTGTTGAACAGTCACTGACACCAGTCAGTGACTTGATGCAATCTGCTGGGTTCCTTATATAAGAAACGTTTTTACTGATTGGCTTAATGAACTGAACTGTATTGCAATTGTTTTACTGATTAACGGGCTGAACTTTAATCTGTCCCAGGGAGCTTCCAGCTGAGTGGGAGAGCAGAGCAGAAGAGGAGGAGCTGGAGATCAGCGTGGAGGACATGACAGAGGAAAACTACGTCTACAAGAAGAAGGCCTTTCACCCCTTCAGCGGGCGGGGGTACCGACTCGGCAGGTTCGTTGTTGTGAAGACTGAATGTTCATTAAAGGATTGTCGCTGATGCATAATCCTAATCTGTTATTATGCAGCCTAACCCTAGTTCATAGGAGATGTGAAAGAAGAGCACAAGTGTATTAAAACGGGCTGCATTCCATTTAGAAGAAAAGCATAAATTGTGTCCCGACTTGTTCCACTCTTTGTACCAGAATACGGTCCACCACTAGGGGGCACTCTTAAGTCATTTATCACAAATACCCAGGACTAAAGTCTGACCACAATCACAATGAAAAGAGAAGAACCTCATCTTTGTCACATTTAGTTTGATTATCATCTTTTCTAAATGGTCTGATAATGTTAGATTATCTTTAAACATCACAATCCTTTAAAACAAAAATAAAAACACTTTCCATGTGCTGCTGACACTCTGAACTGGTGGTTAATCTGCTGTTTATTCCCCTGTCTGTTCCCAGTGTGGCACCCAGAGTCGTGGCCAGGTCACCATCTGTGCACGAGGATGGAGAATCTCCTCCTATTCCCATGGTAACACTAGACCACTCTCTTCCTGTCACGTCCCTGCAGATCTGGTTGGCCGACGGACGGAGACTGGTCCAGAGGTTTAACCTATCGCATCGGTGAGGCCAAAACACACCTCACTATTATCCCAGATTATTACATATAACAGGCAATAAGTAGTTGGAGGGAGGGCTGAGGGTTTTTTTGTGGTGAAGGGTATTTATTTTGGTGTTTTAGTGCTTTGTTCTAGTCTGATGAAGTTTCAACTCTGCATGGGGCTGCAGTAAAAACCATAATCTGAGTTGTAGCAGCAGCAGAAGCGCGGATCTAGAAAATCCCCAGTGAGGATTGCATAACTCGGATGCAGCTTTTATATAACAGGCTAACGGATAGAGAGGGCTGAGCCCCTCCAGTCCTCGGGTTGTCTCGATGAGCTGCCATAGGATCGCTCGTACACACCGGGTCGGTATTAATAATAAATGAAACCACGTGGGGAGTGAAGTACTTGGCAGAGAACGATGCTTAACTGTGCAGCAGGCCTGTTCAGATGGGACTATTTGGGTTTTATTGTGTCTTTTCTTAATCTGCCTCAGGATTGCTGATGTTCATGACTTTGTCGCGCGCTGCCAGAGAAGCTGCCCGCCTTTCATCCTGACCACCTCCCTCCCTTACCGAGAGCTCACCGACAAAGAGCTGAGTGTGGAAGAGGCGGACCTGGCCCACGCCGTCATCGTCCAGAGACCCCTGATCACACACGCTGTGTTTGGACACTCCTGACCTGTCCGACTCGGTCCGACACACAGCGTGTCCCCCTTTCCTGCAACTTGAATGATATTTACTGTGCCGTGTGCGCCGCCTCTGGCAGCTCGTGTTCCCCTCGGTGTCTGCAGGTGATTAGCTGCAGGCTAATTCTCACCAGATCAGTCACAAAGTGCTGCGGAGGGAATGCTGTCTTCTTCCCCTGAAGTTTATCTCAAAACCCCAGAATGTCAGAACAAGACAAACAAGCCCCCCCCCCATGCAACTACTATAAGCTAAGTCTTCCCAAACTCTGACTACTACTTTATGCACTGTTTGCAGTTTAAATAAGGGTCTGGTGGATTTCAGTTTACAGTTTAATGACTACGTATTGTTTTGTTTGCACAGTATTATAACGTCTGCCTGTTTTTAGGGATCTTTCTGGGTTTTTAGTGTGATTTTGTTTTTTTAAGGGGTCAGTTATAAAGTTCTGTTGTTTTGACTGAATCGTTAAAAGAGACACGAGTCATGATGTAATACAATAAAATCTTTGAAAATGTGTAGTTTTGTATTTTTTTCTCACAACAAATCTTTGGAGCTCTTAGGGAGAGTCAAAAACAAATGAGGGGAGATTAATCTGCGTCTGACCACAAAACAGCGTTTAGGGCAAACCTCTGATTTTATTTGAGGTTTTTATGAAATAAAAATGTAACGTCGCGATAATTTCTCTAGTTGGGAGGCTAATTTACTAATAAAAGCTGAGATATAATGGTTTTTACTCTTCTATTAATTTATAACCTCATGTATAATTATTGTTTGCATTGAAATGCAAAAACTACTATTTTGCTTTTGCAGAACATTACTTAATCTGTTGCAAACTGACAGCATATATTTGTTTTATTTTGCACCCCAAATCTGTTTTGCTCATTTGATTTTTTTATTTTAAACTACAACACTATATTTAGTGTGTTCTGCTGGTGTATCGCTGTAGTCAAACTAAATATTTTTATCAGTAAAACGTCTCTGATCTAAGGACCGGGTGTTAAACAAATATGGATGTATTTCCATTTAAGAAAAAATGTATCTCCATCCACATTATTCTGACAAAAGTACTGAAATACCCTCAACACACGACTACGTTTCACATCCACAAGGAGGAGTCAAAAAATCTCAACTTTGGAAAATGTTTATAAGAGCCTCAGTTTTCCTCACACATAACTCCATGATACTTATGTGCTCAAAGGTGGACATTTTTAACAGCTTCATTTCTGTGGAAATAAAAGGTTTCTACAAAAAACTTTAAATTCTAACCAAACATTTTAAATCTTAACCTAAGGTGGGAACATCCCAGAGCATGGTGCTGCCACCACCGTGCTTTCCTGTGTTCAGGGTGACGTCGTTGGTCTGTTGCATGTTCTCCAGTCTCATTTTAAACTCGTTTAACTGGAATTCATTTTTTCACACTTTTAGTAGAATCTCCGAAATACCATATTGTTTTTTCTTTGTAGTTTTAAAATGAGAATATGAAGCTATTGGCTCACCGATCCGCCTCTAATATCAGGACAAGAAAGCTCACGATGCACAGAGGGCTTCACCCTAAGTCCAGCACCGTGAGGCTTTTGACACTGTTGATCACATCAGCTTAATTAACAGACTTTGTGACTCAGTGGGAATCTCTGGAACTGTTCTAGACTGGTTCAGATCGTACCTTTCTAACAGAAGTTTCAGTGTCTGTATAAACCAAATCATGTCAGATTCTACCGATCTGTTCTGTGGGGTACCCCAAGGCTCTGTTTTAGGCCCACTCCTGTTTATATTATATATACACCCTCTTGGACAGATAATTGATGCTTTTCATGATGTCTCCTATCACCTATATGCAGATGACATTCAGCTGTACTGCTCCTTTAAGGATTCTGAGTTCTATAAACTACTAGAGTGCCTATCAGCGATCACTAGCTGGCTAGAAGATAACTTCCTTCAGTTAAACTCTGAAAAGACTGAATGTCTGATCATTGCCCCTGAGAGCATGGCTCCTCTGATTAGTCAACAACTTGGTCATTTAGCTTCTGCCGTCAAGTCAAACATGAGAAATTTGGGTGTTTTTGACCAATCAATGTCTCTTGAAGGCCACTCAAAAACGCTGGTCAGAAACTGTTTTTATCACTTGAGAAATATCTCCAAACTGCGAAGATTGGTGTCAAAACAAGAACTTGAAATGGTTCTCCATGCCTTTATCTCCTCCCGTCTAGATTACTGTAACACACTTTTCACGTGTTTTAACAAAAAAGTCCTTGAGCGCCTTCAGGTGGTCCAGAACTCTGCAGCGAGGCTCCTAACTGGAGCAAACAGAAGAGCTCACATCACTCCTATTCTGATGTCTCTGCACTGGTTACCCATTAACTTTAGAATCCTGACTAGAACTTTCAGGGCTCTACATGGCCAAGCTCCTCCTTATATGACTGAACTGTTAAAGCCTTATGCTCCAACCCGAGCCCTCAGGTCCACCAACCAGAACCTCCTAGAAGTTCCAAAGACCAGATATAAAAGTCGCGGTGATCGCTCTTTCCAGGCTGTTGCACCCCGACTTTGGAATGAACTTCCTTTATCCTTACGTGTTACTGACAGTCTGGACACCTTTAGAAAGCAGCTGAAGACCCTTTTATTTAAAACTGCTTTTACTTAAATCTTTTGTGTTTTATTATTTTTTTAACTTGAATTTATAATCATCTTTCATTTGTTTTATCATTTTATAATTTTATGACTTTGTGTTTTTCTGATTTTCTGATATTCTGTTATTTTGTTTTAAGATAATTTTATGATGACTTTATAATTTGTTTTGTTGATCTTTGTGATTCTTTTTCTGTGATAAGTACTTACAGGGAAAGATTGCAATATATGTGAATTTTAGCAACTTTGGAACAGTTTGTGAAGATCCAACAAAAATGGATGAGTGTAGAAGTAGATGTTTTTATTTGCAGGTATATCATTAAAACAACCTTGAATACAGTGGGTATAGAGAAGAATCACCCACTTTTATTTCCTTTACATCCTTAAATGAAAACACACACAAAATCTTTTACAGCTTCACTTATCCAACGCACCCGATAACATCCAACTGAAAAAATCACAATGACAGCTGAGAAAAAAATTCCAAACTAAAAAACAAGATACTTGGATGATTAATAAAGGATCGCCTCCAGTGTCAATATTCTGTTGAACCACCGCTTGCTTTAATAACAGCCTTGAGTCTGTTGGATACGTCTCTATCAGTTATGCACGTCTAAATTGAGCAGTAATTGCCCTCTTTTTGCACAACCATTCCAGTTGGGTCATACTGGATAGTTGTTGATCTCTCCAAAGATTTATAACTTTGATATTTTTCCAATGAATGTTATAGGTTGCATTAGATAAGTAAAGGTGGTGAAAGATCATTTTTGTTTGTTTCCATTTAGCAAAAATCTTCCACAGGAAGTGATTCTTTTCTTTACCCTCTGTAGCTGCTGTCCACTGCAGTGACCTCTGTGCACGAAAGGGTTAAAACTATGAATTTTTCATGTATTAGTCAGCCATAACCTGCCATATTATACCGTGAGTGAGAAAGATGGTTTAAGTGAAGGTGTTCTTTACTTAGAAATGTCTGCAGGGTTAATATGTAACAGCTGATCTTTTCCTTTCAGATCACACTGATTCAAAATGAAGGAATAATTTCTGTTTTTCATGTTGGGTTTTTAGATGATATTGTGTATGCACTTTTACAAAAGTGTGTGCTTTCTTCTGTCTCCAAGCTTCCTCCTCCTGCCTCACGAGGAAGGCAAATGCCATTATCCAGCTATCCATCTTCAAATATTTAAAGCGAGGTGGTTGAAGGGAGGAAGAGGAGAGGGGGTTGGAGGATGAGCTGACTTCTACAGGATGGTGAAGGGCAGAGAAAGAACAGGAAAGATGTCTTCTTAAAACAATGTTTGTTTCCTGTTTGTGTTGAGGGGGTCTGAACACATTTCCTTTGTGCTACATATTTAATAAGCATACAGAGAATTACATTCCCTTTTACAGCAGCCAAGCTTTCATTTTACACATTCCTCCTCATTCTTTATCACAGCCATGTCTGCTTTAATGCAGGTCACATGTCTGCCCTTTCTGCAGACGTGGCTTTGTTGTCGTCAGCGATGTGATTTTGGTTAAAGGGTTTGCATACTTGGAATTTATAGAGGTCTGGATTCAGTAGCTGAAGCATTCGTGACATGTTTGCTGTCATGATCTGATGAGAGGTTTGCTACTTTTGGATGATGCAAAGGCTTCTGAAATCATAAATCACAGGTAACCCAACAATGTGCGAAAATTTGTATTTCCTTTTCCAAACTGAATTAAAAAAAGCTTTGGTTTATTTTCAAGCAAAACCATTTCTCATAAAATATGAAAATGACTCTGAAACCTGAAGTTTTCATGTCTATAATGAGAATTTAGACAATACGACGTACAGTAAGCCTATAATTAAAGTGACAACATGTATATTTAACATTCCACTCACTCATCATGTGGTGCACGACTCAACCTGGAAATTCTGCCAAACTTTATGAAAGATTTTCTCAGATATAAAATAGCTGCTTATCTCTTGACTATGTTGTCTGGAAAAATCCTTTAAAAACAGTAATTCCAGAGAGCAGAAACAGCTCATTTTATCACTTTGAATGAACAAATGAATGAATGTTTATTTCAATTGTACATTTTTAATCATTTATGCATTTATAGACCAAGAAAAATTGTGTAATAGGAATTGGAATGGGCTGAGGCTGTTATTTGTGCCCATCCCACCCATTTAATTGAGCTAATTGTAAACAAAAACTGCAGAAAATCAATTGAAACTGTAAAATATAATGTTTGTATTTTTACATATGTGTAAACATACCAATCATTTACAACTTATGTCGCTGAAAGGCAAAAAACACATTTTTACTTCTGTTTGCTACTTCTGTTTGAAGTCAGGGCAATTAAAGATGGCTACGACATATGAGATCTCGCGAGAGTTTGTGAGAGTGATTTACTTCCCGGGAAGTGCTTTGAAATTATAGCAAAATGATTTATTCAACTAACGATAAAAAGTCTATTTAGTATAAATAAAAATGAATACCGCCTATGTGAACATCTTTTCACATTTCTGGTTTCAGTAGCTATTTATACCGTAATTAGGTCATGTTTTAAACCTGTTGTCGGGAAAAATTAGATTTATTTTGCTTTTTTATTTAACCAAAAATAAATAAATAAAAGTTCTGACTGTCCATATGAGGTTAGAGGAAAATGAACAGAACATTGTTTTTGCAGCTGTCCCGAGAATAATAGCTAAACCGAGATTATTTACGTCGTCACATTATTTCCATAATCCCCTCGCGCGCGCTCACGCACGTGCCGTACGCGGCCGCTGCAGGGCGCAGCTCCGTCACCGCGGGCTGCTGGAGGCGGGAGAGGACCGTCTCCATCCTCCGCAGTCTCCTGCTCATCCCGCCCGTCTCACTGAGCCCAGAGCAGACTGACAGCGGCGGCTGCTTCCCATCACTCCGAGGTAAGATGTCGCTGCTGCTTTTCCACACTCCTCAGTCCCGTTATCAGCTGCACACACACTCACAGAGGATGGATGCACTCAGTTAAAACAACACACTCCGGCTCGGGACGTTGTCTGATCTCAGAGCAGTGTGTCAAATAGAGCGAATTATCTTATTTACTGTCTATTTTTATCTTTAAATGCTGCTAAAATGTGCACGTGCGTTTATTTCCTAGTTGCAAACAACTAGATTCAGATTCTGTCATCCAGAGAGCTTCTCATACATGTAGCTATGTGTGTGTACACGCCTGCATTCCTGTGGTTGCTTCAGTGCATTCTTGCTTGTGACAGCAGGTAACTGCCTCTCCTCAGTGTGTGTGTGTGTGTGTGTGTGTGTGTGTGTGTGTGTGTGTGTGTGTGCGTGCGTGTGCGTGCGTGCGTGTGTGTGTGTGTGTGATGGCCTGACACCTCTTTTGGCTTCATTCCAGAGCACAACAGCATATGAATGGCGACAGAAAGAGGCAGAGTTGTCACAGGGAGGCAGGAGGAGCTCCCTGCCTCCAGAGCTGTCGCTCACACCCCGTACACCCGGAGCCTCAGCCACTTCCAGTTCCAGCCTCCTCCACCTCCACCGCCACCGCCGCGCACCTCCCAGTGGCAGGCCACTCTGTCACACAGCAGGAGCCACAGTCACACACACTTCATCACTCCCTCACACATGCAGTCGCAGAAGTACAGCTGCCGCCTCACACACAGCCTCTCAGCCATGACCAAAGGGGACAGGGGCGTGCAGGGGCCTGGGGGGAAACTCATCAAGCCCAGTGAGCCACTGTTCCACAAAACGTCTCCACAGGTATGACCTTTTGTTTCTGATTTACAGTTACTGTTTCACATGGTCACATTCTGTGTGCTGCGTATGGTTAAAGGATGTGTTTTCCCTCCCAGCTGCTGGTTTTGAGGCTTAGTTTGCTTGTGAGTGACTTGATCAGAATAAAAGTGCAGGGACCTAAAGCTCATCTGTGCCTAATGAGGTTTATTGTTTTCTATTGGGCTGTAATGTCTCAGATAGTGAAATCAGTGCCTGGAAGCTGACTGTTCAACTTAGCCGTTCTGATTTATTGGAAAACCTGCTGGCTAATTGCTTTTGTGTATAGATCCTGGCTTTATCAGCAGAAACAAGACAACAGAGGTGGACCTACTGTGTATTTTATATTTTATTTAAAAGTTGCATGTTATTTTGTTTGATCTGAAGCTATGTTCTCTGATCGTTGTTCCCTCAGGGTGAAGGAAATGAAAGGTGGCTCAGACAGCAGGCCTAAACGTGATGCGCCGTCCCTTTATCACTGCAGAAAGTGTATCACACAAGATGATACGACAGTTAGTCACTCGTCTGCATGCTTGGGCCTTCTGTCAAATAACATTACGTCACATAACGTAACCAGTTCTGCAACTGTCATTTCTGCCAAATGTCTGTGAAATACCCAGCAGTCAGTAAGAGTTTCAGTCCAATTCTTTCAAAGTGAGTCACTCTGAGGTTGGTTTCCTCAAAAATGGCACAACGTTATTGATTGGAGCGTCGATCAAAAGAAATGTCTCGTCTAAATTATTATTGAAATGAAATAATGGAAAGTCTGTGAACATTTGGAAACATAAACTTAGTCTTTTAGTGTTTACAGGCATAAAATGTCCAAATTTGGAGGCAGTGGTGTTTTTTATATTTATGCATCCTTCACACACAAACATAAGTTAACAAAAAAGGCTAAATGTAGAGTCAGAGGGAATCGTCTGTTACATACTTTCACAGGTGCTTTACTTTTTCATTTTTAATAAAATCTTTATTAAAGAGCAAGTAACACCTAAATAAACTTTTTTGGCTGATAACCTGTATAGATGAGTGTTTAATAGTGCTGTAGACATGTGAAGTCATTATGTTGACATTTTAGTGCAACTTACTTAAAAATCTATAATTCAGCCCAAAACCGTAATTCTATCTCCATCTTCAGGTTAAAACTCTGCTCTGTATTGATTTTGAATCAGCCACAGCTGGTGGAAAAGATGTGCCAGGTGACTGTGCTGTTACGTAGCTGTATTACACTGGACTCCCGGTGGCTCGGCCACTCACGAGGTGATATGAAACGTTATGGCTCAGAGCCACTCACCTCCTTTAAAAAAACGTACTCCCCTTTTTTCTAGTGATCGAGGTGGAGAGGAAAATCTTCCAGCCTGCTGCCATTTCTGTGTTTGCGCGTTCTCCTGAGTGGTGAGTCTGCTGTGTGTGTTGTCGTGTGCGCGCACTCGTTAAAGGGACACTTTGCAACTTTTTAATATTTTTAAATCATGTTCTTGAGCCAGTATGTGCTAAAATGACCCTTTACATGGTTAATGAAAGGCCACCCTGCCCCTGTCGCCCCCTGTGGCCAGAATATTCCACTTGCAACTTCATAGTTGCCAGTCCGGTCTGCTGGGAAAAATTCAGCTTGACCTACCTGGCTCTGCAGTCTGCTTCCAGCATGTTTCCTGCATGTTTTAGATGAACACAGCTGATTTGTTTAATTTAGAGACGAATCACTCCCGTAGAAATTAATGAAGGCTGAGGAGACATTTCAGCAGTTAGATTAAGGTGTTAAAAATACAAACGCGCAGCGAGGAGAGATACATTTTACTTTCGCTTTCGCCAACGAACACTAGGGGGTGCTAAAAACAAGCCAAAACTGACTAGTGTTCCTTTAACGACTAATTTTTTTAGAGCGCATGGGGGTTGAGTGAGTTGCTGTCAATCAATGCCTCAGTGCTGTCAATCAATGCCTCTCGGTCCGCCAGGTGACGCCTCCTTTAGGCGCAGAAAAGGTTGGTGAAGTTAGTCTCCACCCATGGTGTGACTCACCATTTAAGATAAACAGTAAGGTCCTGGTGATTTTCTGCCAAGGATATGATGTTTTTATAAGTGTTAGTTTTACAGTGCAGGAATACAACTAAAGTTTTTTCTTTTATAATCCACATTTTTGGTACTTTTAAATTACTGGTTACATTTGATTCACTTATTGTTTTGAAAGGCTGCAGCATAATTGGAGAAAGCTTGGTTAGCATGAGGTACAACATCACAGTTTGCCTTTTAACAGACTCCTTAACACATTTCCTTCACTTTTTCACTTAAGTTACACACAAGCTTAGATTCTGCTGTGCTTAGTCAGTTTAAATTGAACCCTGTGCCCCCCCCCCCCCTTGAGGTTTGTTAACGCAGGTGTAATCACTTTTTATTGATTGATTTCACATTGATTACAGCTGCTGTTCCAAAAGAACCCCAGAGCGGTTTGTTTACATCCAACCTCGATACGACACAAAAACATGTTTGCTGCAAGGTTGAGCCAAACACACTCCTGTAGCCAGGTTTCTGTTGCATTCTGGGATGTGGGAGGGACACAAACCATTAGTGGTTTCATTAATCTTTTTCCAGCAATAAAGACAACTGGGTTTACAAATTTCACATATGATTTCTTTTTATTCCATTTTTATTCCACCTGGGGAACTACCAGAAACAAGATTATGTTTTAATAGGGGTGTGTATTGGCTGGTATCTGGCGATACGATATAGATCATAATACTGGGGAGACAATATGATGTATCGCAATAATAAAAGCCAGATTAAATTTGCAATTTTTAAGACTGAATTTAGTTGGAATAGGGAGCCTAAAGCCTGCCGCACACGAGAGCAAACCGCTGAGCTAACAGTCATTCGCGGCCGTTTGCTCAGCAGATTCCTCGCTGTGTGCGCCTAATTTTCACTGAGTTTTCTGTCTCACAAGATGCTGAGGTGAAAATCAAACCGGTTTGATATTTTTCGCCTCACAGGGGGCAGAAACTCGCCGCGTGCGCGCTACTCGAGCTGTCGGCTGAGGTGAAATCTTCAAGTGGCCAATCAAAGTGCAGTCTCCCCTCACATGATTCCAAGATGGCAGCCTCCTGTCTGCATGTCAGAAAAATAAACGAAACGGGGACAGAGCTGGAAATGCTGCTACTAGTTTTGTTGATGAGGCGTCGCCGCCACCATTGTTTGTTGTCCGTGACTTCAGATGGTGTTTTTATTTTTGGGACTCTGATAGTTTGTCCTAAAGTTGAAGTGGTAGCAGCCGGCTGTTTCTCCTTCTCTGATATTATTGAGCGGAGAACCTCTCACAGTGGTGTTCTTTTGCTAAATACATGAGTGCGTAACGAATGGAGGACCCAGGGAAGTGCAGTGATTCGGCGAGACCAAAAAAATTTGGTTCATTAAAATTGTCCACTAGATGCACTTTTTCTCTTTTATTTTAATTTTATAAATAATAAATTTGCTGTCCTAATTCTGCTTGAAAGAAAAACTTCCTGATTATTCCAAAACCGCTTCCTTCTCCTGATACTGACGCATATGAAGCTGTTTCATGAGAAGGAACAAATGACTTTCTCTGGTGACCTTTTACAGCCGAGTTTCTCATAATCTGAACAGAAAGCTTGAAGCCACTTGTTGACTCTTAAATGTGGAATCTGTGGTATGAGCCTTATAATTAGAATCCTCGGGAAAATTCTTTACAGAATCGCTGTAGTTTGATTGCCTAAATACGTTTTTCTCCTACTTTCTTTAATTATCCTCAGCTGTAATTAAGGCAGCTTCTTCTTTCAGAGCCTGAAGTTTAATCAGCCTCGGAGATTAGACTTATCCGACCTTGTCCTTTGCTTGACTGAACTGAGCTGGCTTCTGTTCCTGTTTTGTTCCATATCTGTGTGCACGAGGTTTTGTTTGTGCATCCAGACAAATGCACATATCCTGTTTTGATGATGATGAGAGCTCTGAAATGAAAGATTGAAGCTTTTTTTTGGTGGGAAAGAAAAAATGTTTAGAGACAGGCAAGGAGTGTATTTTTGCACATCATCAGTTAAGCAGCTCTCTCCAGACACCAAAGACTTTGATTTTTCCCCCTCCCCCCTCTCCAATTAAGGATAATTGCAGTGAGAGTAGAAGAAGAAGAAGAGAGTTTTGAAGTCGGAACCACCGTGCAGCCTTTACTTACCTCTGACCCGCTTGTCTTGCGATTGAATAATTACACCCCCCTTCCTCCTGGTAATTGTCGTTTTCCAACCCCTTCGTGTTTTGATGGGGAGAGAGAAGGAGGAAGAGAAAACCTGAGCTGGATAATAACAGTGCGTCGGTCGTGGTTGTGGTTGCTTTGGTGATTTCCTTCTTTCATTTAGCTCTCGGGAGAGAAACTGTCAGCCGAGTTCGGCCGCTGGATGTGGAGCGGTTCTATTTTCTCTGTGTGACACCAAAGGTTAAGACAGAGGCTGATACGTGCCCATGACTTCTGAGACAGTTGTAAATACTGGGCTCCTCAGACTGTGGGTGTCTCACTTTATTCTAATCTGGAGATGAAAGCTGGCCCGTGGTGCACAAACACACACAGAGTCTAAATGACTTTAGCAGAGAGTCGGGAAGGAAACAGGACCACAGAGGGTTCGGTGGGTTTCTCCGGCTCCTTCGTAAGCCTCAGTGTCTGCACCCAAACACCACACTACCGACAGCCAGCAGGGGCTCTGCTTCTTAGAACACACAGTCCCACATTCATCAATGAACATCTGTCCGGCTACAGAAAACCTGTCCACTAGCAGGACCAAATTAGCAATTTACAAATAGAGACATGGATAAAAATGTTTGTATACCCTTCTGCTAAAGAGGGAAAAACCAACAATGCTCACTGGAAAAGCTTTAAACCGACATATGTAATAATAATTCAAATTGAATAAAAATCAAATAATGAACATCAGTCATCACATTTTAGTTGTGGTGTAACAGAATAATTTTAAAACTAAGGCCCGGTTCACATAACAAGATTTTTGACCCGATACCTTCTGATAGTCTTAAGGATGCACCTGATTACTGTAACAGCTCTAAAGATAATCTTATCAGACATTCCTGCTGTGTGTGGTGTGTTAAAGTAGCTCTCCGAAGTATTTCTTTTATCTGATGGCACCATCTAGTGGCTGACAAGCGTATCGCACCAATAGTCGGGTCGACTCGGTAATTTAAGATGGCGACTGCACGTTTCTTGTTTATGAATGTGCTTCTGTAGCCGACAAACAGAGGTAAAACACGTTGTTTTACAAGTATTATTCTCATGTCATGTTGTGTTTTCATATATTTATATTATAAAGACTTACTTGTCCGTGAAAAGTTCATCAACGCTGCATCAGCCGAGGTACTTCCTTAAATTTGAAGCACGTAAGCAGTAGTCTAACACTATTGGTTAGTTCTGGTCGGCGCTCAGTTTCCTATTGCATGGATATTACGGGGCAGGGGGCGGGCTTAGCAAAAAAAAAAAAAGACGTATTTCTTACATTATCACACTACATGATAAGACAATCACTTTTACTTATTTCTGAAAAATCACACATAATTCCTGAAAGGGAAAAACTCCGGATTGCTGCTTTAAGAGTGCTGTGATCAACTCCGAAAGACGTCAGGACCGCTACGATCATAAATTGGCATTATCAAAACATGTTGGATTGTCTTGGTCCCATTTCAAGGACAAATGAGCATGCTGCCTGTTGAATGTGATGTGTAGCCAATCAGGAAGCGAGGTGACAGAAGCATGCTGCACACTCTTTCTTCGCCATGTTTGTTTACTTCAAAGTCATGTTTGATCTCGAGAGGTTTTGCGGGATTTCCCGTCTGATCGGGGAATGTCCGTGTGTGAAATTAGTTTGTACGTAGTGTGTAGGTTTTGTCATGTAGCCGCACACCACACGCTGTGGGACCAAAGCTGGAATATCTGTGACCTTTCATCAACACATGTGGTCTCTCAACTTAAAGTCCTGCCATGTGAATCATGCCTAAAGAATCTAGCTTGGACAAAAATGATGGTACCTCTAGAAAAGACACACAATGTGAGCACGAGGACATGTTAAATTAAGGTGTGTCCTGTAATCTGCACCAATTAGGTCTTCAATCTGATAATTAGTTTGAAGGGTCACATGGTAGTCACAGTGCTGTTTGGCATCACTGTGTGTCCCACACTGAACATGGACCACGGAAAGCTTCAGACAGGGTTGACTCAGGAGATCAGAAAGACAGTTATTGACCAGTAGGTTAAAGGTAAAGGCTAGAAGACCATCTTCTAGTAGCTTGATGTTCCTCTGACTAGAGTTTGGCATGTTATTCAGAACTGTAGTCAACCTTCCTGGATGTCGCTGAAAGAAGAAAACTAATGACAAATTTAACTGACAATTAAAAGGAATGGGACAAAAGGGCCCAAACAATATTCAGAGAGATTAGAGGTGAACTCCAAGGTCAAAGTTCATCTGTGTCAGATCACACCATCTACTGTGTGAGCCAAAGTGAAAAAGGAAACCACCGTTGAAAGCAAATCATTAAAAACTGACTAGAATTTTCTAAAATCCAAGTTTGCAACCACAAAACTACTGAGAAGATGTCCTATGGACAGATGAGAATAGTCCAAGCAAATTACGTCAGCTCTGTGAATGTGGAATGTGGAGAATGCTTGGTTCGGTTCTGGTCTTGCTTTGCTGCATCTGGACCAGGGAGTCTTGTATATGTTCAGGGCCAAATACAATCTCAATACATTCTGGAGATAAATGTGCTGCCTGGTGGCAGAAAGCTCGGTGTCAACCAAATGTCATGGGTACTCCAACAGGACAATGAGTCAAAACACTCACATTTGTATGTATTATTACTGTAAGTTGTTTTGGTGACCGTGGTGGTGGCACCAACAGAGCCGGCACAAGGCATACGCGAGTTGAGTGACTGCTTGGGGCCCTCGCACCACCAGGGGGCCCTCAAGAGCACCAAGATAGCATAAACGTTTTTTAAAAATAACTTTAAATTAGACAAACACATTTAAATCACACATGGAGAATGAATCATATATTATTTTCTATAGGGTAATTTGGTTTTATCTTTTAGTGATTGCATGTTTTATACGTTTGTTCCAAATTAAGACTTAACTTGTTTACTATAAATTTGTTGTTTTTTTTTTCTTTGAAATAGTTAACTGGATGGCATGGGGGCCCCAAAGAAAAACCTGCTTGGGGCCCCGCAAATGCTTGGGCCGGCCCTGGGCACCAACAGTTTTATCCCTGTCTGCATATTTTCAGATCAGTTTGTGCATTTTTACAAATTCATGTTGACTGAATGTTGTAAATGATGAAAATATGTCCTTGCTCTAAGTCACTTCCTGTGCTTACAGGATGACAAACATTAGTTTGTGCTTGTCTGAACAAATTGTGTGATGTAAAATGTCCATAATCACAACACAATGGCATGTTTGACACATCCTTTTTTAAACTTCTATTTATAACATGAGCTATTTGATAAAATAAGAATTAGAAAAACTGCATTTTTGCTGTTTTAAGTAATGCAAAACGCTAACTCTATCTTTTTTTAAACTTGCAAATGATTTCAGTGCAACAACAAAAAGAGAAATTTTCCATTCTGGAGCTCTGCTCTAACTTTACTTCCTTCATTTGTTTTGAATTTTTGTTTTCTTTTTTGCCAGATTGTTAACTATTAAGTGTCCTTAAGGTTAGGACAAAGGGCCTGGGGGGAGTGTCTGCTTAGTAATGCATTACTTAATATTAACATTATTATTATGCAGTTGTTAACACCTTTTTAATAGTTTGTTAATGCTTAATAATGCACTAAGTAACGTTAATAAAGGGACCCTTATTGTAATGTATTACCCAATATTATTTAATTGTGCTCGCTAACGAATTCACAAGGGGTGAAATAAGCAGATTTTGTTAGTAAATGAGTCAAAACGCACCGGAAACTGGAGCTTTTCTTATGGGTATAATGGAGGTGGTGAATGAGTCCAGTTTTGGCCACACTATGACATTCCTGAAAAAAACAGTTGGTAATGGATTTTAATAGTATAACCTAAAATCTGTTGACTAATTGTGATGCGAGAGCCTCCAGTAATTCCAGATGGATTGTAATGAGGAGGACGTGTCTGGTCATGTTCGGATGACAGGTCAATGTGCACATTGATGCAGCTTTTAACTTTTCTGAACTTGTATAATTTTTTTTAATATCTGAAGTTTCACCGTTTATTTTAACTAAATTGGATAAAAATCAATGTTTGTCTTCACAGACCAACCTGAGCCAGAAGTTGTCCATCTGCAGCAAACTATGTTTCGCCATCGGAGGAGCTCCCAAGGAGGTGGCTAGCAGCGCCGCAGCCTTCTTCCTGCAAATCTACTTGCTCGACGTTGCTCACGTAAGAGACAAGAAAAGAGTGTTTTTGGTTTCTTAAAGCAACACTAAGTTTTACGCTTCTCCCTCCTACTGGTTGAAAGTGGAATTACAACTCTTGTAAGCAACCCTGTCGCAGACTGACGTAGCTAGTGCTAACAGTGAGCTAATGATGCTAAAACAAACCACGAATAAGATGCACATTGTTGGATGAAAAATATTATTACAAGTCCAGTGGCAACAAAGCCAGGTCACCATCAGTCCGTGATTTTGTAGCCTCCTTTAGCTCCCTCAAACATGCGTAGGCCGCGTTGATGTTCACTCTGGTTTTAGCTCTTTGCTTCACTTCCAAAGACATTACTCTCTAACTTTTACTTCCAGGATCTGCCATGATGCCAACAATAAAAGCAAAATTCTCCTTCTTGTGCTTTTTATTAATGGTCAGTGAACTGAAAAATCTAACTGCTAGCCTTTATGAGCTACCGGCACAGTCTATTGGAGTAAAGCAAGTAGAGACCTCCCACTTGTTCCTACCCCAGCTATAAGGCTTGCGTAACTTGCTTTGATTTGAAGGTTTGTTTGTGCTCGTCCCCCTAAATTAATGCGAAGCTCCGGAACGCTGCAATATACGAGTAACCAGCAGGCGGAGTTGACAAAACGAGCGAGACACACTCACCATGGTGACTCCGTCTCTGGTTTAGAGGTCTTTCCATCTACAATACCGCTGCTGTCTTTTTTTCTGCCGTGATCTTAAAATTAACCAGTTAATGATCTCTTCCATTGACGCCGTGTTTGTTTTGGTTGTACCCACAAACCCGGCTCTCTATCTGGTCTGAGTGTTCTAACAGGCCCCCTAGTGGAACACTCCAGTACTACATGCAGTGCAGTGCCGAGCAGCTGCAAGTAATGAACAAAGACGCAGCTTGCTGCCTGTGTCACCACGAGGTTAAAAAGCAAGTATATTCCGGCACTAAAACTGTAAAGTGCAGGTTCTGCTCAGCAGAGGGCAGCACAGTACTGTCCAATGTGAAGTTGCTCAAGTTTCTTGCTCAAGAACCACTGAAACCAGTTTGAAAGCAATAGCTTAAAGTGGTCAAAATCTTTAATGTTGGTTTAATGTGATAAAAATTGAGTTTTTCACCTTCTCTTCTACTATGCAGATCAGCGCCTTCCAGGCCTCCATGGTATTGTTCACAGGTAAAGTCTGGGGCGCCGTGACAGATCCTATAATCGGATTCTTCATGACAAAGAGCAAATGGACCAAGATTGGCCGACTCATGCCCTGGTAAATCTCCCAGTCTCAAAGATCTCTATGATAACAAAAGTAATTAAAACAGGAGTGAATGTTATAGAATGTGTTTACCACCCTGCTACAAATGCCACACGAGTCCCTAAACAGGACATCCAATCTGTGAATAACACTAAGATTCAGGCAAAGCTAAAGTTTTCCAGCGCCCTGAAAGTTGTCCAAGAACAGATCATAACTGTTTATTCATGTGTTTATGAACCAAATACATCCTGCTTTCCTTTGTGATACCCCCCCCCCCACACACACACACACACACACTCACATACACACAGCCAAGCCCGTCTAAAGAACTCTAATTTGTTGATGAATTATGAAACTTGTCTAGTTTTGATCCCTCGTGCTCTCATGTAATTATGGTTGCAGCATGATGCTGGTGTTTGTGCGGAATCCCAACAAAAACAGGCAACACGTCCCAGTTTTTGGAGCAGGATTTTGAAGCAGCTCTCAGGCTCTGCAGATTCAACTGAGGATCAAATAAACCGCTTTTGTTGTTTCTGACATCTGAACTAGACAGGCCGTTTTCCTTTAGGGCGTGGCCCGTTTTTTCACTTTTGATGCCAAACTAATCAGTGTACACGAATTCTTCTGTGATGTGCTCAAATACAGTTTATAACACACACTCACACACACGCGCACACACACATCTTTGTACATTTTCTGACAGCAGTATGTCCCTCAGCATTTCAGAGCTTTGAATTCAAATGTTTTGTGTGACAATGGGGATTATTTGACATTTTCATCTGCATTTTTGTAAATCCCTAACTCAAAAAAGATATTTTAAGCTGCTAAGCATGTGTGTGTGTGAGACTGTGTGTGTGTGTGTTACTTTTTCTGTCACCAAATCATAGATTTGGACAGCATCCAAATCCACAGCCTGCCACACACTCAGTTGCAGACAGATGCTGATGGTGAATCAGCTTTGATTACTCGCGGCAAAGTGTGGATTTGTGTGTGTGTGTGCGTGTGTGTGTGTGTGCGTGTGCGTGTGCGTGTGTGTGTGTGTGCCCCAAACATTACTTCTGATGACAGAGTGAGACACTCCCTCAATTTTGATCCTATTTGGAAAGTCCCGTTTGTTCGTTCAGCAGGAAGCTGACATGTCCACAGGCAGACGCTGGTGATTTGTATCTTCACCCTGAGATCTTAAGGATGGAGTCTTTAGACCCAAATCGTCCCTTGGGGTACGGGTTGTGTTTATTATTTGTGACTGCAAGAAAAACCTGCGAGCCACTTTTGAAGATGGCCTGTGTTTGAGGAAGATTGCGAGGGGATATGATAGTGGAGAAGTTTGATTTTGTTTTTCAAATAAAACTCGCTAGCATACAAATGTTTACTCACTTCAAGCCCTCTTATTATAGCGTCCTGACAGTTCTTATCCTTAGTTCTGCTCAGAGCCACATTATCAAACTCTCATACACACCCTGGTCTTTATTCATTCTGACGTTTGTGACTGTGGAATGTAATAAATGACAGTAACTTTGGTTTGGCTGCTTTAGGTTTGAACCTTTTAACCCTTTTGACCAGCGGGGTTAGTCCTGATTTCTTTTTGATGCATTCACACACAAAAAAAAGTTTACAATTATTACATTCAAATGTATTGAATATAATTTCTAAAATGGAAAAAGGAGGCAAAAACAAAGATTTTCACTACTTTTTATTGGCTAAAAGGTTAATCTGAGTGGGAAAATAGCAACAACAGAAGTCTAACCCAAGGTGGTAATCTCTAAATTTACCATTAAAATTTAAGAAAAAATCCTTTGAAGTGGGTTGTTACAGAAATGTTGGGAACAGTTTATAATTTTACCCGGAATACCCTCAGTTTGAAGTAACAAATTATTCCTGACTGGTTTAACGAGCTAACAGCTAGTCTGAGCAGAGTAACACCTAAATGGATTACAGCCATACTTAAAACGGCTATCCGGAGTTTTCCCCTTTCAGGAATTATGTATGATTTTTCAGAAATCCGTAAAAGTGATTGTCTTATCATGTAGTGTGATATAATATAAGCAATACGTCTTTTCTTTTTCTAAGCCCGCCCCCTGCCCCGTAGAGCTCCGTCCAATACGAACTGAGCACTGGTCAGAACTAACCAATATTGTTAGACTATCGCTTACGTGCTTCAAATTTAAGGAAGTACCTTGGCTGATGCAGAGTTGATGAACTTTTCACGGACAAGTAAGTCTTTAAAATATAAATATATGAAAACACAACATGACATGAGAATAATACTTGTAAAACAACGTGTTTTAGCTTTATTTTTTTGGCTAGAGGTGTATGTTCATAAACAAGAAACGTCGCCATCTTAAAAAACCGAATCCAACAACTCTTGGTGTGATATGCTTGTCAGCCACTAGATGGTGCCGCCAGATAAAAGAAATACTCCGGACAGCATCTTTAAATAAGCTCCATTTTTATTACATATATCAAATTTTATTTTATAAAATTTATTATACCATCAATCTTCCATAAGCAATCATTTAGATAGAACTCTAAGGCTATTCCCTTGGTAAACCAGTATCTAGCAACAGCACTTCCACTGCTGTCTAGTAAGGGCTACAAGAGAACTATCTTCTTTCTGTTGGAATAAACGTTCAATTAAAAGTTTATGGTGATGTAAAAGATGAACCAGTATGATATATTTTTAAAAAGCGTTTTAGCGTAAATTCTCTTAGGTCTCAGACTAGCCATTAGCTTATCGATCTGGTCAGAGCAAATCCTCCAAGCTTCTCCAGGCTGAGGTTGTTTAAAGATCCAACAGGTAAGATATTAAATGTTCATCTTTCTAAAAAACACACTTTAAAAGACCCAAATTACGCTTTCAGTTAGTCATTGAAGTTATAAATTATCATATTGAATCAGCAGACACATAATGAAGCATCGTTAAGTTCAACATATTGTTAATGAGTTCCCTCTATGAAACCAAAAGAAGATGTCATCTAAATCCCTTCTACACAGCTGCACGACTACATCAGTCAACTCCTCCAACAATCTGGTGAGAAGATAACTGAATGTGCCACCTTCTTATCAGCGCAGTTCACTGGAAAATATTCAGACAGGTGTGACTGCATCCATGCACGTAAATTGCGTGAGAATGTTTGTTCACTCGTGCCTTTGCGGCGTCTCCCTAAACACAGGCATCTTGCAGGAACATTCTGTCACATTCTGCTTTTTCAACGCTCTCATGACCAAGCGGTCAATACTGCAGCACCAGCGCTGTCAGCTGCCTTTGTTTGAGTAAACAATCAGGAGGAGAAGGGAGGTGGCTGTGCTGGATGATGCCAGAAATGACTAACTGGCCTCTCTTTGTGCTTTATTTTTACACTTTCTGCTATCCTGACGCAGATCAGGTCAAAGGTCTGTGGGATTTGTCAGCATCACAGTCGTTCCAGTCTTTTGACCACATGACAAGCGCTACGTTTTTATTCTTAAGGGCAGGAGGAAGAGGGTGGAGGATATAATGCTGTTTGCAGACGAGTCATACGAACGGCCATCCATCATTTGTGTTTTTCTTATTTTTATTTTGCAACATGCAGCTGTTCACTTTAACCATAATGATACATACCAGTTGTATACTTATGAATTATACATGGCCCACACACTGTAGTGCTCCAAGTTATAAGAAAAGCACATCACAACAGAACTGCTTCACGCTGCGTTTGCCTCAGTGTGTTTTAGTCAAGGTATGTGTGTGTGTGTGTGTGTGTGTGTGTTTGTGTGTGTGTGCGCGCGCGTGTGTGTGTTTAAGCTACATCTGCTTGTGTGGTTGAAATATTTTGATGTTTTTCATCTCTTTTTCATCTCTCCTGGGACAGATTCCTGCCATAGTTAGAACAGCACGCTGTAATCAGCCCAAAGCCTCATGTACGGGGCACCGATTGTAAATGAATAAATAAGAATATATATACAGCTATATTTAGTCACATTGAGCTTCAAATACTCCAGTTGAATATAAATATGTAAAATCCAATTTAAATATAAAGATAAATCTAATTATTCAGAATCAGATCTATAAATAGTTAAATCTGAAGTTTTAGAATTAAATCTGAATGTATGAATTTTAAAATCTAAATGTAGACGGGACTGTTTGTGTCTCTGAATCTTGGATGCTAAATTTGTGTAAATCTAAACTTAAATTATTTATTAGTGTGCAGAGATAACTCTGACAGGAACATTGATAAATAATTGATTTGATCATTGATAATGATTGCTAAATGTGACAAAATGCAAATGTTTAAATGCTTAATATGTTAAAAATAGTGCAGTTAAAATGCTAAAATGTTAGCCAGGCAAGCCATCCTATATATGTGAATATATAGTCTGGCGACGAACCATTGACGGCTCTCAGTCGTGGGGCGGGATCTACGGTTGTCTTTCAAACTGTCAGCACGCAATTGGATAGCGCTAGGACCAATCAGAGTAACAAACAATGTGACTTAATCACAGCGACGGAAAAGCGGGAGGCAGCAATGGCGTCTAGCATCAATGATTTCTGTCGTTTTTGTATAAAAACATGTGAATATCAGGTGTACTGGGACATTAGACTACTTTGTTTGATAAAAATAAGAAGCCGCTAAGTATATCAGACAGACTTACGCACGTTGGAGTCTAAATAATCCAATGTTGATGACAAAGCCGTTTCAAACGAACGTGGTTCCTGCGCCGCCGCCATGTTGTTTGTGTTTGCGGTCGCAGCACTGACGTCATTGGCTACTCCCGGTCTGTGTTTGGCCCACAATATAGAGCGCTGTGATTGGCCCAACCAAAACTATAGCAAGCTGTGATTGGACAGCCACAGCAGTGGATCGGGCTGCGAGGGTTCCAATGAAGCGTGCCTAGACCAAACTTTGCAAGGCAAGAATTTGGTCTAGTTCACTAGGCTACTAAAATGTGGCAACATCTAGTAGGTATAGGTGCTAAATTGCAAATTGTGACAAAATGCAGCTTTTAAAAAGCTAAAATGTTGCATCTGTTAAAAGCTAACATGTTGAAAAACGTAGCTGTTAAAATGCTAAATGTCACAGGATGCAGCTTTTTAAATGGTTACTATTGCAAAATATAGCTATTAAAAGGCTAAATAGGATGAAATATATATCCTTAATGTGTTTAAATGTGTCAAAAATTTGTGTTAAAATACTGAATGTGGCAAACTGTAATTTTTATGATGCTACAAAGGATCAAATGTTGCTGTTACAATACTAAATGTGTCTAAATGTACCGGTTAAAATGTCAAAAATGGCTAAATTAAGCCCCTTTATAAGCATTACTTCACAATCAGCATCCATGATAAAGAGTGTTTCTTGATGAATTAACCTCCACGCCTCTAACATGCCACATTATATGTTTTAAAGGATGGTGGGTTGCACGCCCTTCCTGGTGGTGTCGTACTTCTTCCTCTGGTTTGTTCCTCCGTTCATCACCGGCAGGTTCCTCTGGTACCTGGGCTTCTACTGCCTCTACCAAACCCTCATCACCGTGAGTATTCCTGCTCTTTGGGAGTTTTACCACGTGATGCTCCAGGTCGACTCAGCAGGACTTCACTTGTAGAACATGAAAGATGTCAAGTGGAAACAGGAGATGAAAGCATAAACTGGTGCAGCTCACAAGCTTCAGATGACATGTTACATAACATAAAAATGTAAATAGCTGTGTTTTAGGAGAGGTTGATTATAGTTTTTTGAATACAGGCTCTAAAAACTCTTTGAATTGTGAGATGAGCAGCAGATTAGAAACCCAGAAATGTTTAGATACCTCACCTCAAAAGGGAAGTGCAGTTATTCAGATTGCCTTTTCTTATTATGGTCTAGACCAGTACTTTCCTCTCCGTCCTGCCCCTGCTCTGGGGTAAACCCATGTGCTACAGAGCATTTAGACCGCCGCAGCCACACTGCGGTGAGCTATAATGGCATATAATTCTAACTACTTGATAAATATACAGTCACTCCTGCCAGGAACCTCTTGCTTGGTAAATGCCGGTTGCCACTTTTAGCCGCCCTTCATTGTTTCTGGCCGTGTGTTTGTGTGAAGTTTCGTCGGGAAGGGCAGCTGTAATCATTCATAACCTCACAGTCAGTAAACAAGAAGTCAGAAAACAACATTTTTGTCTATTTATGTTATCAGCTGATGACGGCGTTTCATTGAATGAATCACTTCTCACCTCCATCTCTCTCCAACGGAGAACTTTTGATTCTAAAAAAGTCCCTTTAAATGGCACGCTGTATAGGCTACGTTTATTTTGGTTGAGGCCGTGCACGCTCGCTTAGCCACAGTGCTGACTGAGCCCTTGTATAAATTACAAAGTGAAGCTGGACTATGGTTGCCCGGCTATTCTCTGGGAGAGGTGGCGAGGAGGGAGAAAACAGATCTGAGGCCAGCAGGAGTGGAAAATGCAGAGATTGCTTTTGACAAATATACAGTGTGTACTTTGCATCTGCGTTTCCACCCGGAACGTGTGGATAAAAGACTCGCAGCCTTTGATTGAGAGGCCAGGTTTGTTTTACGTGGCTATTTTAAGCTAGCCTGGCAAGCCATCCTATATATATATGTAAATATATAGTCTGGCCGTGACCCTTATAGACAGAGATGGGTCATGGGGTGGAATCTACGTCTTTCAAGCTGTCTTTGCATGCAATTGGACAATGTTAGGACCAATCAGAACAACGAACAACATAATGTATTCATTGCTATGGGAATCAGTCAATGGGGCGGTCCACCATACACCAAGAGGAAGAAGATGAGGAAACAAAACAAAAACATCCCATTTTCAAAATAAAAGTTCCTCTATTTGCTCATAGGCCCAAGTCTAAATCATCCAACGTTGATGTCAAAGCCGTTTCAAACAAGCACTGTTCCTGAGACGACGCCATGTTTGTAGTTTTTCTATGACACAGCTCTGGTGCTAAGCCCACCCAGTGTCTCTCTACAAACATAGAGGACTGTGATTGGACAGACCTAAAATTGTTCAAACCAATGGTAGACCTGCTGAGGCTGCTATGGAGCGTGGCTAGACCGACCTGCTACGGTTTGCCAACATTTCTAAGCTGGACTTGAGCGAGAGGCACGTTATGACTTGATCACAGTGATATTCTGTAAGTAAATTGTAAATGAGGAGCTAAAAATTGAAAGCAGCTGCAGAAATGGAACGCAGCCGCCGTTAATACACCTGCTTTCCCACAAGTCAGAATGTGGTCATGAACTAGACCTATGCTAACTGAATTCATGCCATTTTTGTTATTCTTTACAAGCATATCTGTGAGTAAGGAGGAAGTACGTGTCTTAGAAAATGTGAGCTAAGTCTGGAGTCCCTTTGGTATTTACAAGGGAACCCAACCCAAAGTCTCATTGTTCTTTACTTCTCATAAAGTTTACTTAGACGTTAGCATAATGTGCTAAATTATCTTGATGATGAACTCAAGAAGAACATAAATAAATATAAATAATGATAATAATGTTATTTTCTGACCCATAAAATAAGATGAACGTTATGGGTAAATGGTAACACCACAGACATATATACGTAGACGCCTCGTGGACTGGTGCTGCCTATTGGAGCCGCCTTAGTGGCCGGCCGCCATCTTAGATGGGTCTCCAGTGCATTCATTTCTACTGAGGAAGGTGCTTACCCAGCTAAAACACACATTTTATCAAACATTTTCACAAAATCAGACACATGGTATGGCATGATAATTAAAATATGAATATAGTTAAACAAAATAAATGAAAATAAAAAATCCCAACAGGTAGGCTAGAAAAGTCAATAGTAATCCCACGTGATCTGTTTTCAATAATACGCTGGTTGTTGCAACTGTAGGCTGCACAAAAACGGGCATAGTTGCTCACTCTGCATTGACTTTGGAGAGTGGGGAGACCCATCCAATATGGTGGCGACGCTGTTACGCTCTCCAGCGCCAAATGGGGCGTCTACGTATTCATGTCTATGGGTAACACTATACTGGGAGCCCCCTGTTGGTTGTAAGAATAACTGCACTTATGTGATGCTAACACATTGGCCTCACTTTTCAGACCTCTAGATCTGTTATATTTCTGTCCTGAGGAATTCCAGGACATCATGAATTTGCTAATGAGTCTTGTTTTTGTTTTTCTTTTCAGTGTTTCCACGTGCCTTACTCTGCTCTCACCATGTTCCTAAGCACAGACCAGAAAGAGAGAGACTCGGCTACCGCTTACCGTAAGATTCTTCACCACAGCTGTTTATGGTGAGCTGTAGCGTTGCAGGGCCGGAGTTGACAGGTGGCTCTTTGCTGACAGGAATGACAATGGAGGTGCTGGGGACGCTTGTGGGCGCTGCCATCCAGGGACAGATCGTGGCCAGCGCTCATACTCTGAAGCACTGCCCCACTCACAACGTGTCTGCTGGTTACCTTGGAAACAGCAGCGGGGCAGCAGAGATCGTGAGGAGCCCGGTGCACTCGCAGGACTACCTGTCACATGCTGTAAGTGTCTGGGAGCCAACCGGGGAGCTCAGGTGTGCTGAAAGTGGGGCGAAGAGCTGGTTTGAAAATAACAAGAGCTGTCATCAGCATTCTTCTTGTGTGTGTGTGTGTGTGTGTGTGTGTGTGTGTGTGTGTGTGTGTGTGTGTGTGCGTGCGTGTGCGTGTGCTCAAGGAGGTTTAGGAGGGGGGAGAAACACTCACATAGCAGGATGTTGAATGAAAAGAAAGATTGTTCTAAATTGGCTCCATATTTATTGACTGTCTGGAAGTTCTGACATTTAGAATAAGTTCACGTTTAAAGCCGTGAAACTGTGTGATTGAAAGGAGACGCCGCTGTTTGATATCTGAACCCCGATTTCTGAGCCTGCTCCCAATTTAAGACCTCAAAGGGGGGGGGGAGGGGGGGTTCCTGACTCACATCAGGCTCCAAACGCAGCCCCGATGAACTGTGGGGTTTCCAGTCTGCAAGTCATTAGGCTTATTTATGTTTCACCCAGAATGACTGAAGGCACCCCAGAAATATTGATCTTGCTCTGGAAGGCAGCAGCTCATATGTGAGGGGAGAGAATGGAGCTGATAGGAAACAGCCGTGCCCACAGAGCCGTGAATAAACCGTGCTGCTGCTGAGATGCCATCACGGGAGTTGTTGTATAAATGAAAACGTCCTGTCCTAGACTTTAGCTGCACCACAGCTATTTGGGTTTTCAATGATTCCTTTCCAATGGATTTTGGGTGAACCCTATCAGGGGGAACCCACTCACCGCTCCCAAACCTTTCCGCAGCCACCCGCCACATTGGCCCCGCGGTCCCTGGTGAAGGTGGCACAACCGTCTGGGCACACTCCATCTGCCCTTGGAAACAGGGAGCGTTTGATGTGCAGAAATAATGATGAACCGCTGTGGCGAGCCGCGTGGAAAAACAGCAAACAAACACAAGTTGTTTAAGGCAGAGCCGTTTCTGTCAGGCATGCTGTTTAAACAGTTCTGCCTGTATTTTTGGAACGAGGTTCCTTCCTGTTGGTGGTGCTGGATGCTCAGCAGGTTTCTGCAGCTCAAACCGACGAGACCGTCTGCTCAGGAAATAAATCACTCCCAATAAATCACCAGAGGAAGGAAACCAGGAAGAAGTGGAACAAATGTGCAAACAGACACCTCTGTTTCCTGAATGAATGAATGTTGAAACCAAATCAATTTTTTAGCCATCTGAGAACAGCATGAATTAAAGATGGTGGAATGTCTCAGAATAGACTCGGTGGAGCTGCTTCTGTAGGAGGAGATTGATAGATGCGGGTCACGCTGACTGTTTGTTCTCCCTCTGCAGAAGGAGGTGTACATGATCGCTGCTGGTGTGATAGGAGGAGTGTTCCTGATCTGTACCGTGGTGATGTTCCTGGGAGTCAAAGAAAGAGATGGTGAGACCTTTAATGGGGGATCGTTCATTTGACTCGTTTCTTTTTTAATAGCTCTAAAGAGTTTTTTTTCCCAGCCTGTTGGAGCTTTTAGTGTATCTTCATCATTTTAGGAGTTAAAGGAGACTTTTTTTTCTTAAGATATAATAGTTGTTTGGTCAATACAAAACATTATTTACATTAAATCCCTCTCATATAAACCGATTTCAGCAGTTTTATTCTTTTCAGTACCTTCCAGAAAGAGCCGTTTCAGGGTTCTGTCACTTTAAAAAAACAAGCTGGAGCTGGCCACGCCCACCCATCACCCTCTCAGGCTGCTATTAGTTGAGAATCTGGGAGGGGCTCTGAGTAGAGCCGCTGCTCCTCCAGCAGCTTCCTCTTGCACATGAGAGGTGGCTCTTTTTTTATTTTTTGAAACGGCTTGTTTTAGGCACATAATTCATGAAACCAAACACTGACACAAAATGGATCGTTTTTTTCATGTTTGGAGTGTTTATAGAGGCAGTAGAGACCCACGTGGCAACAAAAAACATGCATAAGATGAGTTTTACATAACATGTTTTGTTTTTGTTATATATTTTAAATGTGCAACTACAGACTGGTTGCATGAAATCTGCAACAAAAAATACATTCATCAGGACAAGCTTGAGAGATTTCTGATTCCTTTGGGTGAACTCATTTATTTGTATTTGTGCTTTTTATGTTGGCTAATATTCACCGTCATCCTCGTCTGTCTCTGTAACGTATTACTGCATCATAAATGGTGCTTCTAACCGAGCAGCATCCACTGACTGCAGTGCAGAGGCAGTTCCAGCAAATCTATCACCTTTCCCTTTCTGCGTGTTATCTGATATGCTGCATGCTCTTACGTTTATTCTTCCCAGATCCCTACGCCCCCAAGTCGGACAAGCAGATGCCTTTCTGTCAGGGCTTCATCCTGGTGATGAGACACGGGCCGTACCTGATTCTGACTGCTGCATTCATCTTCATCTCAGTGGCTATCCAGGTAAACAAACACGCACAGCACTTTTCAGACGTGAAATCAGTCCTGCTGATGCTGATCAGTGTTCTCACTGCCAGTTTAAAGCCTCTTTTGAGTTTCAAGACTTTTTCTGAGTGATGCTGATCATTAGATTTGGCCCGTGAGATTATCAGATTTAGATTATTGAAGCTTTGTAAATGATCTGATTTGGCAGCTGTGACTTATGTTAGACTCAGAGTGGGAATGAAACAGAGCAGAGACTGTCAGCAGCTTCCTCCTGTGGCGGCCTGCGCAGCAGGCTGAGTGCTGACTAGACAAGCTTGCATATTTGAATGTGTTCTCTCTGATTTCTGCAGCTGACACAGAGCAACTTAGTCCTCTTCTGCACCTACGCCGCCGACCTGAGGGATCACTTCCAAAACATCGTGCTGACCATCCTCGTGAGTCACCAGATTCATGCCATACATGGCATATTTCTCTTTAAGGGTCCTGATGCATAAGCACTGAAGCACCTTTATTATTATCCTGTCTATGATTCTGTGATGATTTTTGTCCAATTAAAAGAATAATGAAGCAAAACAAGCATTAACCTCACTGCACTCAGCATTAATGTGCTACGGCCTTGGTCTGTGTACATTGTAGGATGTAGGTGAAATCAGATTTAGGTGAACAGGTGAGAAAGCCCCGCCTCCTTTGGAGACAGGTAGACTTAACTATTCAAAGTTTAATCAGGAAGCTGGACTTTAATGGACTGAAGTGGTGTTTTGATTTATTTTATGGGTTTTATGCAGTCATAGCTAAAGGTTTAAAGGGGACCTAGAATGTAAACCAACATTTTCCTTGTTGTTGTTGAATCAGACAGCTTGGGTGGTCAACAGTAGCCAAAAAGTCAAAGCTGTGTTTGACCTATTTTTTATGTAAATTAGAAAGTTGAAAAAGGCGAGAGAAAACCTCCTGTTCTGAGAAAGCCTTCCTTAACACGTCATAACGGGGAGCCACGCCTCCTCAAACCTGCATGTGTCTGAGGCCTTCTGGGAAAACCGACCAATCAGCATGTCCTGGCCGAGTGGGAGGGGTCAACAGCTCTTTTCACTCAAGGCCTGAGTAAGGGGGTTTAGAATGGCCTGTATCAGGGCTCCTGGGACAGATGAAAGCCACAAAAATTTTTCTTATGCTTATTGGAGGCTCAACGCTCTGTTTTAGATTGTTGATTAATTGCATTCTGGACACCTTTAAGATGTCGATATCCCATCCTGACTTAGATCTGCAAACGTCAGTCAAATTATAGATCAAAAACTTATTTTCAAAACTGGAAGTGAAAAAAGGTTGCAGGTTCCAATCCCAGCTGTGTCCTTTCTCTGTGAAGTTATCGTGTTCTACATGTGTGGGTTTCCTTCCACAGACAGAAAACATGATTGCAGACTGTAAATTGTCTCTATATGTGTGAGTGAGCGAGTGTGTGTCCCTGTGATGGACTGGAGACACGGTGGCCCTTTCTCTTGCCTGATCACTCCTAGAGTTAAACACCAGCTCCTCACAACCCCAGTAAGGAATATAAACTGTTTGGAAGTTAAGTGAGTGAGAAAAACAAGTGTGTGGTTACCATGGTTACTAATGAGCTACTGGCAGCAGCCTTAACATTTTTTTTGATCTTTTTGTGTTTCTTAGACATTGAAACTGTTGCATTTTATCAGTTTAGATCTTTTCAAAGCTGATGTTGGAATTTCAGGCACTGGAAACCGTAAAATCATTTAAAAAATGTTTCTAGTTTTATTGTAATGATGTAAATGTTTTGTCGTTTTCTGCACAGCTTTTTGAACCTTTGATCAATCAGCCTTGTATTTAAATCCATTGTGGGAAGAATACCACCTCTAAATAAATATTAAGTGTGTGGTAATTTGTCACATTTTCTAATTTTACCAACAGGACATCAGATCTGGAGGTGGAGGTCCACCACCGTCATCACCACCCTAATGTTCACCCATGTTGAATGTTGTTCTACGTAATGACATAGTTGTATTTTAAAAGAGCCATTCCTCCCTGTTTCTTAGTCAAACATCTTATTTTTCATCTTCCCACCAAATAATTTTATCACAACTTTACATAGTTTGGTATTTTAAAGGGAATAAACATTTCAATAGTAGCTCGTTATCACAAACTAAAGACAGTCATGTGGATTTGAAGTCCCTGTCCTTTTGCACCTGTCCACAGGTGTCTGCAGTGGTAAGCATCCCGCTGTGGCAGTGGTTTCTGCAGAGATTTGGGAAGAAGACAGCAGCTTTTTGTGGCATCACAGTGAGTGGCATGTTGAACTTAGATGTTTGCACCATCTTGTGGTTGGATGCAGAAGTGCAGAATCTTTCCAAACAAACTAACATTTTGTTTCATGCTGTCTCTTTAGTGGATGATGCCGTTCACCATGATGCTGGTGTTCATCCCTAACTTGGTGGTGGCTTACTTTGTGGCCGTCTCCTCTGGACTCAGTGTGGCTGCTTCACTGCTGTTGCCGTGGTGAGTGGTGAGAGCAATGCTGTTTTAGAGAACAAGAAGTGGCGCCGGCTGTAAATCTTTTATACCATCACAGGCCTACTGAGGTATCTTTGCATCTGTTTTCCGGTCTCTTTTACGGCTCCCCTCCCTCAAATTACAGCCTCCCGTGGGGGGGCATGTTTACTTTAGAAGAGGCCAGTTGTGTTTTGCTATCTGTGGGCTTAAGGACAGCGGTGCCGCCCACTGCTCTTCATCTAATCATGTTATTAGCTCTGTAAATTTAGCCCACCAGTATATCAGAGCTCTTAAAGTAGTAATCATCCGCTGGCATCTTTACCGGTTCTGTGAGGAAATTAAAGTCAGCGCATTGGGGGGAGAATACCAGTGAATTCAGGCATTTAAGGCAGAGGACACATGTTCACAAAATCCTCTGTATGTGTGTGTGTGTGTGTGTGTGTGTGTGTGTGTGTGTGTGTGTGTGTGTGTGTGTGCATCTGCTATCCAGGTCCATGCTGCCAGATGTGGTTGATGACTTCAGACTGGCCAACCCCTTCTGTAAAGGCCATGAAGCCATCTTCTACTCGTTCTACGTCTTCTTCACTAAATTTGCTGCTGGTGTCTCTCTGGGAGTGTCCACCCTCTGTCTGCAGTAGGTTTTTAATCACTTATACGTAAAGTCTGGTCCTTACCAAGTCCTGAACATTAAACTAAACACGGTCGGTGTGGAACCACTTTCAGCAGCTTAGAAAAGTCCGCTTTCTTGTGCTCTTTTTACACAGACGTCTCTTCACTTCAGCTCACTAAAGCCTGCAGATATTTATCTGAGCATAGTTCTACTTCTGAAATAACAATGCTCTAATTATGTAATTTTTCATCCATTCTGCAGTGGATTCACTGTTGTTTGGGATCATTGTCCTGTTTTGTGACTCAGTTTGGCTCAAACTTCAGCTGTCGCACAGATGGACTAATATTTAGAATATTTAATTTAATATAATATAATATTTAGAATATTTACAGAATTCAAGGTTACTTTAATTATGGACACAGAACAATCCCTAATCACCACACCCCCACCACAGTGCTGAGGAATTGGTGTTTTTTTTTGTTTTTAGAACCTCTTCATAGAACAAACTTCTCACATGTAGACTCATTACACAAAGGACGTTCTTCTACATAGAGAAACGCAACTTTTCCAAGGAAGCCAAACTTGTTCAATGCTTTGTTTTAACATTTAACCTTCTAATTATGGTCTAGAGTGATGAGATGATCTCCTCCTGGTAAAAATATTTGACTATGAAGTTGGTTTTAAATATCCTGAGTAGACTGATTAGGCAAGGCAGCTTTATTTGTATAGCACACTTCATACACAGAGGCAATTCTTTGTGCTTAGCAAAAAAAAATCATCTCTAAAATATTTGCCAATATCCAGTCTACTCAGTTTAACACATGCCTGTATGCTCCAGACCAACAAACATCTGAAACTCCTGCTTTGATCAAGACCTCATAAAGACCAAATTATGTCAATCAACCGACCGACCGACAATCAAATTTTATTTATAAAGCACTTTTCAGAATAAAATCAGCACAAAGCGCTTTACATAATATAAGCAATACATGTAGATTAAAAGCCTTCACACACCATTGTAATACTAAGAATACACACTTACATTATGAAGTTTGTTATGCATTCAGAGTGCTCACATACCCCCATCACACTCACCCAGCGCTAACACCGCCCTACCCACAGAGTCAGGGTGATCCTCATGGCAAACTAAATAAATAAAGCTAAAAAAGTAAAAATCTAAAGAGTTCATAGACACGCTTGAGTGAAATAAAGAAATAAACATAACAGAAAAAATAAATTAATTAAAATGAATGAATCAGTAAAAGGCAAGCTAAAAAATTAAGTCTTGAGCCTCTTGTTAAAATCATCATAACATAAACATGTTATGGTTGTTTTTGTTCACATTTTTGTACATATATAATTTACACCTTTCATGTCCTGCACCATGTTTCGTTTTGCCGTTTCCTTTCCGGTGATGAATCTCTGCATCCTTGTGTGCACGCAGGTTTGCAGGATACAACAACGGCGCCTGCAGGCAGCCTGCTCCTGTGGTGTACACCCTGAAGCTGCTGATCGGCGTAGCCCCCGTAGCCTTCATTGTCACTGGCTTATTGATCCTGCTCCTGTATCCCATCAACGAAGATGTACGGCTCAGGAACAGAGTCCAGCTGGAGGAGCTACGGTGTGTAGAACTCATTAACGGACATTTGAGTGGGAAAGTCTGACCCTTCACAGATCCAGCTGTAAAAAGATGTTCTGTAGCTCTGACGTCCGTTCTGTGTCTCTGTGATGTGTAGCAACAGACCATGTGAAGCTCCAGTCAAACTATATCTCCGCATTTGAACAGCTGGTGCAGACTCTGAACTTTTCCACATCTTATTTTTTTTATTGCACTTCCTTATTAATCTACATGCTCTGCAATGGCAATGCAAATACATTTAGCAGTAGTGTGTTATCAACATATTTCACTTAGCTCTGCTCTTCTTGAAAATAATCCAGAGACTTTGAAACATCTCTTCTTTGGAGGCTTCAGCTCGGGTCAAGAGAAGCTGTGCAAAGCCACTGCTGGTGCTAGTGACCAGTGAAGATGCTTTACCTTGTTTATGTCTACACATGACATTCATATGCAGTTCTCTTGAGGCCATTTTTCCGTGGTTTCCTTCAAGTTATGTTGGATTGTAAATGGCCTGTATTTATATAGCGTCTTCTAGGGTTCTACAACCCCCCCAAGGCCCTTCACAACACAATCAGACACACACATTCACACGCTGGTGACAATGAGCTACATTGTAGCTACAGCTGCCCTGGGGCACACTGACGGAGGCGAGGCTGCCAAACACTGGATACTGGTTTTTGGCCATCAGTCTTAGGATGTGAAAAGGCTATTGAAAAGAGTTTCATCTTAAAATTTCAAGCATGCCACTGAATCATGAGTATGGTGCGGTACAAATATCTGAGCTGTTTTAAGTTACTGAAAAATTCAACAAAGAAAAGGGAAAAAAACAGCACATTTAGGCTAAATAACTTTCTTTAACGGGTTTTAACCCATTTGTGCAACTTTGCAACAGAAAGTGTCACCAACACTTTCTAATCCCTCCTGGTTTAACATAATTACCTCCTCCAGTCCTGACTAATCAATCACAGAAAAACATCTTCACTAAGTAAAGCCGCCAACACCGTGTTTGACTGTAGGAATTGTATCAATGAATACATGGTTGCCTTCATAAATGTTGTCTTTCAAGACTTTGTTTAGGCAAATCAGAGCATTTTGCCTGTAATTCTCATAACTGTTCAAGTGTATCTGGGTAAATTATCCAAGGTTATGCTTTTTAAATGCTTCCTTTTTTACCACGTTGGATTGAGTTGGCTGCTGGACTGAAAGGTGTTCTTCACACAAAGGAACTCTGGATAAGGCATCGGGTGGCTGGTTGCCTGTCTGAAAGAGACCCTTTACGTCCAGTTACATGAGCGGTGAAAACGCATTCCTCCTTCAGGGTTTTTTTGTCGCACAAAAATGTCTCAGATGAGCAAAAAAAACTGGCCTTATGCAAAAAGAGTAATGACCTCCTTGTTAGATCACGAATTAACTGTGATGAATGACATGGTTTGGTGGAAAAGGAAGAGTTCCAAGGTCAAAAGAACCAAAAGACCCGATGAACCGCAGCGATCAATCAAATGGATTATCAGCTCTCAAAGTAGTTTTGCAGCAAACTTGTTTTACCGGGTAAGATTAAGGTTTATATATTTCATGAGGAAGACAGGGACTGGGATAAATGTGATGTTTTTATACTTATTGATCATCCTAATGGATGGATGGATATTTCACCATGTAGGACGTGCGGTACCGTCCACTGTAGTGAAATGCGAGATAATTATTTACAATAATATTGTTTCAATGTTGTGTTAAAATTGCGATATTTATTTAGCATGAGCATCACCGTTATGAGATATCTTGTCTTGTGTCATCCCGTGTGTGAGTAACATCTGAACCCGGTGACCCCACCAGCGACAAAAAGTGGTAGAGATCAGGACTTTTTTAGTTTTTTTCTTAATCAGCTCGAGTGTAAAGTGAAACGCTGTTTATCACATAATGTTATAAATCCAGCGAGGTGAATTCTGGCAAAGTTGGCAACGTGTTTACATCGGTGAACAGCAGCAGGGAGCTCGTAAGCTAACGTTCATAAGCTAACATAACATTGTAACTACTGCTCTCTATGAGCCCCACCTAGGTGCGCTAAATCTTCCCACAAGTGGACTGGGCTTGAACTAGTTGAAGCCAGGCTAAACATGGCAAAAAACGACAACAAAAAACAATTTCAGACACTACTTTTCCCTTTGTTTAGTACTCGTGTCGTTCACTGTTTACATGCTTTTGCTAACCAATGTGGCGGACCCACATGATTAGGTGACGTAGGTGCAAATGGTCAATAGGAGGGAAAATGATTGAGTCAGAAAAAGCAAGTCTCTTCTAAGTCACAGGGACAGTTAAAGGAACTAGAGGCAGGAAAAAAGAAACGATGCTCACGAGCGACGCGCCCGGCTCTGCGAGTAACTGCAGCCCAGCATGGGAGCGTGCACAGACGGCTATGTTACACAAACACAAAAATACCATTACCTGACCCTCTTCACACGCTCTCACGCCACACCTCCAATATCTCACGCTGAAAAGGCAACTCCCCGCCGCTCTCACGGACAATATTGCGGTGAAGCAATCCACGCTGCAGCCCTGATCACAGCTAATGCTACTACTGTAGCATGATCACAGCTAATGCTACTGCACGCTAGCTCTCTCTGAGTCATCGGTGAGGTCAGATCATTGTCATCATCTCTAAACACAACCTATAATGTTTCTTACCTGCTCACTAGGAAATGAGCCATGGCAGCATCCTTTTTGAGTCCCAGATATAGTTGAAGCAGCCTCCATTCATCAATCACGTATCCGATATAGATTCGGGTCCCTGCCTGTCTTTTACCATACTTGGTTTTTGACTCACGAGATGCCGCTGAATAAACTTCCTTTGTGCCACGCTTGGTCGTTTGCTGGTTGCAGTAGAATCCATTCCCACAGTTCTTCTTTTGGAGTTTGGCGGTTGGCAAGCAACTTAAGGTGCAATAGCGCCACCTACCGATCTGCAGTGTCGAACACATTTTCTTTCTGTTTTGAAGCTGCCATGAACGCGCAAGCAGTGTCAATTGACGCCATATCCGTAGGTCAGCGCGGGAAATTCGTGACCGAACTGCAGCGCATTTTGCAGCAAACAGCCTGTTCAAGAAAATGTAACGATACATGGGTGGCCTCATTCTTTTTGGTTTATAACGCTTCATCACCCATTAGCTTTGAAAAAATGAACATACATGTTTAATTTTTTACAGATTTTTTAAAGATCCTGCCTCTAGTTCCTTTAATATTCAGGTTTGTGACTGCAGAAGGCTGTTTTGATTTAGCGTCTAGGAGAGAGCAGAGCGGCTCGTCCAGTAGAAGCTAACCATTAGCAATAGTAAATCCACACCATGCTGGAAGACATTCAGGCTTGTGCTATTTGTGGAGATAAAACATCAACTTTGTAGCCTGGCAAGCCATCATATATATGTGAATATATAATCTGGGGGCTCTCAGTCATGGGGCGGGACCTACGGTTGCCTTTCAAAATGTCTGCACGCAATTGGATAGCGCTAGGACCAATCAGAGTAACGAACAATGTTACATAATCACAGCGACGGAAAAGAAGAGGAAGGCAGCAATGGTGTCTATGAAAAACATGCGAATATCAGGTGTACTGGGACATTGACTCGTTTGATTAAAATACGAATCCGCTAAGTATACCCGACATACTTACGTACGTTGGAGTCTAAGGGCCGGAATATACTTGCTGTTTAACCTCGCGGTGGCGCAGGCAGCAAGCTGCGTCTTTGTTCATATACTTGCTGCTACACAGCGCTGCACTGCATGTAGTACCGGATTGTTCCACTAGGGGGCAAACGAGAGTACTCAGACCAGATAGAGAGCCGGTATAACCATAAGAAACATGGCATCAATTAAAGAGCTCAAAACTGGTTAATTTTGAGATCACAGCAGAAAAAAAAGACAGCAGCGGCATCATAGATGGTGTGAAAGACCTCTAAACCAAAGACGGTGTCACCATGGTGAGTGTGTCTCGCTCGGTTTGTCAACTCCACCTACTGGTTGCTCGTATATTACAGCGTTTTTGCGCAATAACGTCGCGTTGCGTTAATTTCAGAGGACGCGCACAAACGACGCTTCAAATCAAAGCAAGCTACGCGTGGCAGCCATTTTAAACACACGTACGCGTCGCTTAACAGCAAGTATATTCCGGCCCTAAATCGTCCAACGTTGATGACAAAGCCGTTTCAAACGAACGTGGTTCCTGCGCTGCCGCCATGTTGTTTGTGTTTGCGGCCGCAGCTCTGACGTCATCGGCTACTCCCGCTCTGTAATTGGTCCACAATATAGAGCGCTGTGATTGGCCCAACCAAAACTATAGCGAGCTGTGATTGGACAGCCACAGCAGTGGATAGTAGCCTGGCAAGCCATCCTATATATGTGAATATATAGTCTGGCCACGAACCATTGATGGCCCTCAGTCGTGAGGCGGGATCTACAGTTGTCTTTCAAAATGTCAGCACGCAATTGGATAGCGCTAGGACCAATCAGAGTAACGAACAACATGACGTAATCACAGCGACGGAAAAGCGGGAGGCATTAATGGCGTCTAACATCAATGATTTCTGTCGTTTTTGTATGAAAAACACGCGAATATCAGGTGTACTGGGACATTGCACTACTTTGTTTGATAAAAATAAGAAGCCGCTAAGTATAGCCAACAGACTTACGTACGTTGGAGTCTAAATAATCCAATGTTGATGACAAAGCTGTTTCAAACGAACGTGGTTCCTGCGTTGCCGCCATGTTGCTTGGGTTCGCGGCGGCAGCGCTGACGTCATCGGCTACTCCCGCTCTGTGATTGGCCCAAAATATAGAGCGCTGTGATTGGCCCAACCAAAACTATAGCGAGCTGTGATTGGACAGCTACAGGCTGCGAGGGTTCCAATGAAGCGTGCCTAGACCAAACTCTGCAAAGCAAGAATTTGGTCTAGTTCACTAGGCTAAGTGGATCGGGCTGCGGGGGTTCCAATGAAGCATGTCTAGACCAAACTTTGCAAGGCTATTAACTTTGCATTTTTACCCAAGAATGACTGAATGAAGGCAGCAGAAGAGTGGTGTTGCCGTTAGCCAATCAGAGGCAAGATGTTGGCACATCATGAATATTAATGAGGAAGACTCAAAATCCTGCCATTTTCCAACACCAAACTTCTACTTCCTGAAACAGGAGCGCCAGAGCTTTTTTCCACAGAGAATGACTCACAAGGCATTTGATCATACTAGAGACCACAGATTTATTAAAATAATGAGACTTTTAATGTCAGGGGGTGATTACTCTGTTGGTTTGGATAGCCTTTTCCCCATAATAAATTAAATCATTTGAAAACTGAATTTTGTATTGACTCACGTTATCTTTGTCTAATACAAAAACTTGTTTCCCCAACATAAAAAATGAAAGTGTGACAAAAAAAGCAGAAACAAGCCATCTATCAGGAGGTGAATGCGTTTTGCAGCAGTGAAGCCATCGCTGGTTTTTGAATTACTTTATTTGATCACGATGGACGATGTTACGCTGAAGGCAGGGGTTTCTATTGTATTCTTTATATCTGTGCCTAGATATGACCTTGTCTAATACAGTCATACATATGTGGCTGTATACAGACAGCCATTTCTTCATTATGTGTCCAATAAAACCAGTTAGTTCCAGGTGGACCCCGGTAAACTTGGAGCATCGTTTCAAGAATCACTGACAGGATGCAGCAAAGTTCACAAATGAAGGATCTAAAGACTTTGGACTTTTATAATCAGTAATTGATCCCTCTTCAGATGTTTTTGCTTCATCATGGAGGGGAACTGTGTGAAGATTGATAAAAAAAAAAGGAAATAAGACAAAAATCTTCCTGTATGCTCTTTCTTTATTTTCTGTCCATGCTATGAATGTAGCACATCACTGATGCTGGTGTCTCTCACAGGAAACAGAGCGTCGGCTCCAGAACGATGGACGATTTGAGCATCATGTGAGATGGACATTTGGAGTGCATTCACAAAGAAAAGCCACGGATTCCAGCCGCTAGAGCTGGAAGGTTGTTCTTTGGTGTATATTACACTGTTTAATACTGACATTGTTTTATTGTAAACAGGTTTTGTTTCATTCTCACATGTACTGTATAGTCATCTCAACCGTATACAAATCATATAAAGGCGGGACTAATTTATATAAACGAATGTATATTATTTGCTGTGTTTGACTCTACACTGTTATTTATTTATGATACATGATTACAGAAAGATTTATGATATGAGATGAATAAATGTAGCAGCTGGGTGGATATAATGGATATGTTTGTGGGTGTTGTGTTTCTTTAAAGAGAGGGGGACAAAAGCTGAAAAAATGTTGTTTTATATAAAAAACTTATTTGAAAAATATCAACAACCCAGGAGGATTTAGTGAAGGTTTTGTTGAGTGTTGCTCCCTCTTGTGGCTGTGTGTGGTATACTTTACAGAATAATATATGCTCCTAATTTGTTACAAATTCTTAATTTTCCCTGGCATAAACAAATTAGATTTATTTAGTATTTTTTTACATTAACTATGAAGCATAACAGTACTAAATTAGACATTTTTAGAGTAAAATCAGATCATTTTACACATTTACGTTAATATTGTTTGTGCTTCATACAATTAATATCTAAAATGTCAATAGAGTTTACTCTAAAAAATGGCATTACATTTATTCAGTTTGATTTAACGTTAAAGCAGTCAAGTTTAAATATTTATTCTGAAAACCACAGCTTTTTCAATTAAAAAAAACAAATTAGTGACCTTCAACTTTGCTCTGTATGGGTTGTGTGTTAATTGCATTCCTCTCTTAAGTTCAAAGCTAAATAAAAAGCAGCAACCCTCTTTAGGACCCTACAGAATCAGGAGTCACTATGAGGCCTCGGCAGTAGCTGGACTTTGGCTGTGAGCTGGACTGGATGGGCAAGAATTGTCTGGACTTCCAGGAGTCCGAAGAGTAGATTTCCTCTTCCCGTTCCGAATGGTCAGTTCCCCTTTGGGCTTGAACGTCAGAGGTACAAATCCATCTGCATCTGCCACAAGTACAATCCACAAAGGTCCTGGAAAAAACACGTAAAACTGTTGTTTATTCTTTTTTATTTGACCTAAAACTAAAGATTGTGACAGCAACAACTTGGGTGTTTATTGGTTCAGGAATGGCTCGTCTCTGTCAAAGGCTAACCCAACAAAAACACTATGCTTAAGAATGGTAAGCTGCTTTTGTTTTAAACCTTGTAATCTAACCTAGGCTCCTAATCCCCGTTCTAATTATAGCTTTGACACATTAATGGAAGAACAATGTTGTCTATAATTTAAGTGAAAAAATGTTTTTCGTGATATATTTTTAAGAGCAATAAAAAGATATTTGGAGAACAACAGAACATTTAAGACTGACCCAAGCATGGTAAGCCCATCATGGGAGCGTTCTAAAAATAAAGGCATGTGGAAGACCTACTTAAAGGGACTGGAGGGAGTTTCCTCAAAGAGGTTTCCATTAATTAACCCTGTATGCTCTGGAACAGCCGTTAATCTTGCATGTAATGAGACACAAGTCACTTAGGTTCTACTGGACAGTGAAGTGATGCACATACCATACATCATCTCCACGATGGGGAGGTTGAAGAGGTCCTGGAGGACCCGCAGACAGAGCCTCCCCTCACACAGCAGCACTGGCCTCCTCTCATCAATGAACACATTCTCTGATAGCTGCTTCTTCATGTCAGCAAAGATGAAAAGAGAAACCATCAATTCTTGTTGCCATTTAACCTACTGATATCTAGGCCTACCCAAAGACATTAGTTGAATTTGTGCATTTTTATTAACTGGTGCTACTTAAGCTCTGTGTAAATATTAAACACACAACTGTACCTGGCATGTGATGTTGACATATGGAGGTTCACTTGCATCGGGATACACATTCTGGACCTTCTTGCCGTTCTGCGTATAGTCTCTGATTTCCGTCAGACATTGCTGCACATCTGCGAAGCGTGTAAAAAGCCTTTCCATGTTGTGTACAAGCTGCTCAAGACCACGGTCCTTGGGTGGACCAGACACCTTCTCGGGCAAAGGCAGCGTCGGCTCTGTGTGGATCTTCTCCGATAACTCAAAGCGAGGAGAACTCGCCCGACTTGAATCTCTGCTGGCCTGGCCAGCCACTGCCAAGCTGGTCATTCGGTTGATGTGGTCCATGTCGAAATTCTCCACGATGATGGAGGAACCGCTGGACTGGGCTCTGTCAGACCGCTCGGCCAAGTCCACAGAGGTGGTGACGGTGCTGGGTTCGCTGCTCTTCACCTCCTCGACCAGCCGGCGCCTGTTCCCTGGTGAGCAAATTACCCCTCTGCCAGGCAGCACCAAGTCCTTTATCCCTGGGCGCTCCCTGTCATCCTTTGACAAGTGCTCTGAGTGTCTCCTAATCCCTACGCAGAAATTAGAAGAAGCTTCATTATTCTTAGAAGAGGGGGCTGGTGTGACAGGTGTCCCTCCGTCGTATATCAACTCTTTGACAATGAGGCGAAGAATATATTTATCTGTGTTGGCCGATGGGAGGAAGGCAGGGTCGTTGGACTTCTGCCGGCCCACCATCATTAGCAGAACCTTGTCGCTGAGGAAGCAGACCCCTTTGGGCCGGTCGTTCTGCTGCAGAGAGATCTGCTGGATGTTGGGCATTGCAGAGGCTGTGATGCTGTAGACAAGAACCATGTTGCAGGTATTAGAAGCCACTGCAACTGTCGAGGCACGAGGATCAAAAGCAACTATGTCAGGTACCAAAATCCCTGGGATGCTAACTTTGCGGGTTGTGGTGACTTTCCGCTCATAGGTAACCAGGACAAGGTGTGAGCAGTCCTGCCCAGAACCTGTCACAGTGTCACGGCGACGCAGGTGGATGAAAGGGCTGGGGTCCGAGCGCCGGTGCCTCGCTAGGAGTTGGGTGAGATCAAGAGGACCTGAGCTGGGAATAAAAGACCTCTCCGTATCAAAAGATCTTCTTCGTGAATCCACAAGGCTGTCATCATCCGGCACGCCCTGGCCTTGAGGGGACTCTGTCTCTGATGGCACGTCAAAAGCCATGCCAGCATTTAAACCACATATTTTATCAAGCGGGAGCTCTGTAGCCACTGCCACCTGAGCCTCTCCTGTAGCTTCAATTGCACAAATGTAGCCCCCCACATCAAAGATGGGGCAGAAGGAGCAGGCCACAAGACTCTTCTGGATGTCATTCCAAATATAAGAATGAAGAGCGCTGCCTATAGCCACCACCAGGCGGGTCCCATCCTTAGTCCAGCAAGCACAATGAATGAGTCCGCTACCTTTGATGTCTGCTTTGATCCTCCTGTTGTCCACCCTAACAGAGAACAACATGGATGTGTCTCTCTTTGTCAGGACAGCCAGAACGTCCAGTTTAGGGTGCCAGACACAGCCTTGAGAAAGCAACGGGAACGGCTCGCTCATCTCGCAGGTCTGTGTGCAGAGCAGCTTGTTCTGCTCAAGGGTACTGAGCTGCAGCTGCCACACCGTAACATGCTTCTTGTGCTGAACAGCCAGCAGTGCAGGAGAGTCAGAGCAGCACAGCGGGCCCCAAAAGAGTCCGAGAACATGCTCAAACTGACCAATTACGTTTGTATCGCCGAACTTCACTTCCCCATTGACGAAATAGAAGGATGTCAGGCAGACCTGCTTGCCATCTGTCCATGCAATCCCATGCACAGGGTGAATCGCTTGGTGTAGAGTGTTAAGTCCTGTCCTAAGCAGCTTTGCTTTACCAAGATCCATCCTGCAAAAACAAAAATGCCTGTTAAAAAGAAAAACAACTCATAAATGAAGCATTTATGACAGAATTGTATCTGATCAGAGGACAAGAGTATTGCTACCTTTACAGATTAAGAATAGCAAAAGCCTCTCCTGTGTCTCCTTCCAAGTACACGCTGTAATCCCTCCTGACTGAGCTGAGGCTGTCGTGACGAACACCTATAGCTGCTTACGCCGGATGACCTTAACAGCATACAGTTAGGAACCCAGGGTATTACCAATACTTTCTTGGGTGTGTCCCCACACCAAGTCCTTTTTTTAGATATGGAAACATTAAGTCGTCACCTTCACAAACAATACCCGTCCTTGGTGTGATTAAAACTGTAAACAAAAACAGACAAAGGTAAAACAGAGAGACAAATCTAAAACTTTATATTTTGTTTCTACAAGCAAACAAAAAGAATAAATGGAAAAGAATCTTTATTGCATAAGTAGACAGATCTTTACGCACTTGCAAGGATAGTGAAAACAAGAAGCTAGGTTAATAACACTTACACGTGATAGGCAAACAAACATGTTTATTGTACAAAACGAGATAAAAATGTAATATTTAATTGAGCATACCTTAAAATATCGCAACCATATAGTCTGAAAAACATAAAAATTACACATAAAACTAGTTTCCATCAATAACTTCGCTTGTTACCGGTTCAAAAGTATCTCCGACAGTGATCCGAAAATGACCCGGAAGCAAAACTGGACGGCCGATGTGCATCATGGGATATGTAGTTAATTTGTAAAAGTGTCGTTTTTACATTATTATTATTATTATTATTATTATTATTATTATTATTATTATTATTATTATTATTATTATTATTATTATTATTTAAAACGCATCGACCAAATAGCATTACAATGAAGTAAAAAAATATATAAAATACTAATTATAATAAAAATACATGGAAAATAACTACATTTATTTAAAATATGAAAAATACAAATTATTTTGTTTCTTTTGATGAATCTACGTGACTTGACCAAAGACTGTGACTTGACATTGGCTTGTTGTAGTGGGGATGCATTTTTCGACTGAACATGGGGAACGTTTCTCGCCACAACACCTCACGTAGCGTAGTACTGGTCGACGCTGTCTCGCGACAAAATAATCTTGGCTCCCTCTCACGGCTGGCCGAGGCTGCGGCTGGGTAGCGGTCGGTGAATGCATGCTTGATATCGATTAAGCCCGTCTTGTAGCCGTGAAGGTGCACCACCGGTTGTAAAAAAGTGCTGTTCGGGCTCTATGTTTTATCGCTAAACTTAGAAGAAGCACAACCATGGGCGTGGAAGTCGAGACAATATCCCCCGGTGATGGTAAGTGAATGTAGCCGCTTGGGTTGCCTTTGATGTGGGGTGGGAGTGCTGCGGGGGTTCGGTAGTTCCCAGGAATGTCATACAGCTTTGGAAATATCATACTACAAAATATCAGGTTCAGAGACGAAGCAGTGCGGAATTTTTAATAGCATAATTGGAGCTTTCTGTAAAGCCGATTTTTATGTTGCTCATCATCACTCAGTGAAGGCTGCATGGCAGTTTTCCAGAACTATCCATTACCCTGCCAAAATTAATTTGCAAGGGTATGTAAACCAAGAGTTTGCTAAGAAGGTAACAGATTTCCAAAGGGTTAAGTAGTGTTGTATACCATAGGCTACATTTTTGCCAAATAACGAACCAGATAAAAGCTGAACCTTCCAAAGTCTTAATTATTTACTCAAAACCCAATCAGACCATAATTATCTCTTTAAAATGCTTCCTGGTAATACTTTAGCATAAAGATGAGAGTGGCTGGGTTAATGTTAGCATGGCTGCAGGGTTATAAGGAATATTGCATTCCTAGCAGAATCAAAACAACCATTGAATAACCTGCAGTAACATTTGTTTTCTGTTTTATCAACAGGACGGACATTTCCAAAGAAAGGCCAAACTTGTGTTGTTCATTACATAGGTAACCACTTTTTTTTTCTTTCCCAAAATCCTTCTCATCTCCTTGCTGAAGGAGAAAATGTTCCCTTTTGTATAAAAACGCAGCATCAACACTGCCTTTATCGTCTGCGCCTGTGTGGGTAAGCGTCTGCTGTCAGAAAACACCAATTACCTTTATTTTTCTAGAAAAACCAAGCTCTTTCACTGAGTTGGTTCCAACTTATTTCACACAGACACAAACACTTTTGCTATTGTGTTTGTCTCTTGTCAGAATGCCCAGTCTCAAGGTGGGGCAGTAAGATGCCGAGCGAGACACTTAGGAAATAAATTTGGGCTGTTCTGTGCTTTGGGGCTGGCGCTGCAGACAACTAGGTCAGACAGAAAGTAAACAAAACCTTGTTCGCGTGTCATCCGTCAGCTGTCTGCATATCAAAGGCTGGTTATATGTTTATGCTGCACACACGTAGCACTTTTTATGTGGTATAAAGTTAGACTTGTATTTTTGCAGATATGTTTTAACTATAGTATTTAATTATAGAGAATTTCTGCTTTGTAGCTTCTTGCCTGTGTTATAATTTATATAAAAGTCAACGATAAAAAGCTGTTCTCTCAATCTGTAGTCCTATACGGTAACTTGGATTCCCCTGCTTCTTTTCTTTCCCACTCCTTTACCACATTGGGTTAGTAAAATAACCAGATCTGATCATTAGATTTGCACCCATAAACGTTACACTACTTCCTGCTTCTCTGGTTAATTTCCTTCCTATCTGGTGTCAAGATCACTTAAATGTTTGCAGACCCCGTTAACAACTTTTTAGTATGAATGATGACACTGATTAAACCTAATGGCTAAATTCAATTTAAAATACAAATTTGATTAGTCATTGCTAGCTTATTGTACAGAAACCTCCTGTGCTTTTTAACATATGTTTGTCCTGTTTGTCCTGTTTTCATGTCATAATTGTTTCATATGCAGGAGTGTATTCATAAACCAAACTCGTATTTCAACATTGTTAAACAATGGCTTTACCTTGCGCTTTTGTGTTTTTCGACTGAGTTTATTGTCGTTCTGTCCCTCTCCAGCCTTTGTTTTTTGACCCACAGGATTTACCCAATAAGCTGCTGGTATCTCAGAGGCAGTGTCACACTAAATGTAGTATTGAGCCAAAACAGGCCTTACCTAACGGAAAATAAAAGGCTAAAAATATATTATTGTATCAGGGGAAGGGCATTGACAAAGGTCAGAGGAAATAGGATGATGTTAAATGAAGGTAAAACTAAACATTTGTATTAACTGACCATATATACCACCTGATATGATATTCATGCACTCACAGAAAGTAACCTGCCATGCACAAATGCTTGAATTAAGAATTTAATAAGACTCCTAATAAACCGCTGATATTCTTTAGCAAAGACAAAAACAGTTTTATTTGAGCTCAGGGGCAAAATCTATACAAAATCCCATAAAGAGTTGGGAATAGAGTTTAATCTGGGACATTAGCCTGTCCAAGTTCATCCAGCTGGCTCTTAGTGCACAACCACATAGTGTAACCTCAGCTCAACCCTGCCCTAGTGTTAGTTTTCCAGAAAGCAAAGACAAATGCAAACAGTAAGGAGAGACATTTCCCAATACATGATGGGGTTGGAAACTGCTCTTGTTTCTCTTGTACCCTCTTATGGAAACACTCCTGATCTCTTTAACTGCAGTGCCTTTTTGATCCTAATTTTCACCTCCGGGATTTTAGATATGCAGACACACACATGCCAGAGCAAACAGACATGGAGATATGTGCACGACCCTTCACTGACTCTGGTCGAAGTGGTGGGGGACCAAATTAGCAGACTGCCACTCTGAAGGCATCAGATCTGACCTCAAAGCTGCAAAACTCTCATTCCAGTTTGTGTCATTCCCAAATGTGCTTGTGCTCACGGAGTGGCAGCTCCAACAGCTGCAATCCTGCCATCTCAGGCTTGTTTCTCTGTACAACAGAGTGTCATCGTGGAGGAGAAAGCAGGCCGATCTGATACGGGTCAGCTATAAGAAGAGAAAACTAACCCGAGAGTCGTCATAGATGGTGTCACTACCAGCCAGGCCTCAATGGCAAACAGATATGTTCGTTCCAACAGGCACAACGTTTGGAAGGATGTGATGTCATTTCTAAATTTGGCTGTCATTCTTTACCATGTTTGTGCTCTGGAGTTTACGTCTAAACATGCTGAAGCTGAGATCTCAACGCTTCACATGTCTAACCCAGAAATAGTTGGCTTTTGATCAGTCGCAAGGATTTGGATTTAAAAGAAAAACTTGAGATTTAAACGAGAATCGTCTGCTGTTGCGTTTCCTTGTTGTTTGACTGGCTTCTCACTAATCTTTATTCTGAGATTGTTCATAATTCTCGTCCACGTAGCAGGTTTTAAGAACGGGGCTCAGATAAAAATGTCAAAAATGCAATAAAGACCCAGGATTCCTTGAAACCTTTCATTCTTGAGTTCATTCTTTAAAGGTCTTGCTCACTGAGAAAACATGTACCGGTAATACTTTTTTAAAACGATCAATCACTCTGAGCTGCATATGCATGCTGAATGTGAACATTTTCTTCAACCCCCATTGCCTGCATTAGCTGCAGAAAGGAAATAGAAAAGGCCAGTTTCTTCTACGTCACAGGGAAAATTAGCATTCATGGACTCTGCCACCTTGGCTTCCAACTGTGGAAGGTTAACCATTTCCAACTGCTTATAGTAACTTCAAGCATTATGACAATCATCACAAATGCTTTGCTCTTTTAGGAGAAAATGTAAGTTTACATGCAGTATTACCATTTAGACACGTTCATTGAAAAATTATCAATAAGCAGTTCTTCTATATCTTCCTTGGACTCTATCAAATAAATAAGGCTGGATCTCTGGAGATGTTTTGGTCTAACATTACAATATTCTGAGTTTTGTTAACGAAGGCAGTGGAAGGGTTGCGTTGCTGTTACCCAATCAGAGGCGAGACAATTGTATCTCATGAACATTAATGAGTAAGCCTCAAAATCCTGTCGTTTTCTGCCCACCACTCCTTCGACAAACATCTGCCCCCTAAAACAGGAGCGTGAGAGCTTTTGTCCACAGAAAATCCCTCACAAGGGATTCATCTATACTAGAGACCACAGAAAACTTATTGAAAAACTTTTAAACTAAGATAATTTCATGTTTAAAATAGGGGTGGGACGCGATTAAAAAAATTATTCTAATTAATTAGAGACTTTGTAATTAATTAATCTTGATTAATCGCATTTTAATCATTCAAGAAAATTTGCCCCGAAAGCAATTTTTTAAAATTAAAAATAATGAGACAGAGAATCAAACAATAGTCATTGAGATTATTATTGTAAACACAAGATCTTTTAATATAAAAAAAGCTTTTAAATTGTATTTCAATTCAAAACAGGAGAAAAAAAAAAATATATGTATATCACTGGCAAAAATAGGACAGACCTAAAAGTACAATACTATTTTAAGTACATTTTGATAATGGTATTGTCTTTAAAATAATAATAATAATAATAATAATAACGGGTTGATAGAATGTGTGTGCAATTTGATTTGATTTAGCATCATTAGAGACAGAAATGAAGGCAAAAACACATGAAGAGGGATTTCTGATCACTCACTTGATTGTAGTTTTAGTTGTGTTTGGAGCACATGAAAAAGGTTTACATGGTCTTGTAGCCAAGGTTCTGAGCTTTCTTTAGAGGTGCAGCTTGACGATATTGATATTTAGGGCATGTATTATGCTGCTAAACTTCAACATCCCCCAATTGGGGGACCCTCGGGCTTAAAGGGTTAAATGCGTTAATTTTTTTAACGCGTTATTTTTTTCTAATTAATCATAATTAACGCGTTAAATTCCCATCACTAGTTTAAAAATGATTACGTTATGAATGTTCTGCTCAAACCTTCCTCTGGGTTAGGCGGGAGTTTTTGTATTAAGTGGAGGAAATCAAGTATCTTGGTCACTTGTTCATAAGTGATGGTAGGATGAAGTGAGAGATGGGCCAACAGTAGTGAGGGAATTACTCATGTCTGTCATAGTTAAACAGGTACTGAGCTGCTTTTCATTTAAAGGAGTCCACTGAGGTTCAGGCTGCGAGGGTTCCAATGAAGCGTGCCTAGACCAAACTTTGCAAGGCAAGAATTTGGTCTAATTCACTAGACTAGAAAACATCAGCATTGCCGCCAAAATTGACCGGTGTTTGTTTTTTTAACTGTTCCCTGTGTTTACATTTGATTTTTTAAATGTTTTTTTCTGGTTTTATGTGGATTTTCCGAGTTGGAATCTGGAACGCAAAACGAGCTCGTTACATCATTTCCTGGTCGGAAATTCTGAGTTCCGAGGACAACTGGAACGCACCATTAGCCAATTTTTGTGTTTGCAAAGGTCAGTTAGATTTGGCAGCCATCTTGAACGGAGCTAAATTCAAAAGTGATTCTGTTGTGTATGTTCATCCAAGACTTTGTGAGACAACAGAGGCAAAAACATCAACTGACTTGAATCCCGTTTTTCTGAAAAAAAACTTGTACTCTTCATTTTTTGTTTTTGATAGAATTAGAAAGTTTTATCCTACCGCTGGAGCTCATTTACATACTCTCTACTCACTCAGAATAACTTCACATGTAATAACATTTGCGCGTCTCCTAGTTACTCCATTATATAAATGAAGAATGATCAAGACTTCACTCGTTCTATTAAGATGTGTATGCCTGCAGCTGGGAAACAGGCTAACACAGACAGGTCTGGTAGACGGATACCTTTACACACATCTCATTTCATCCAAACTTGAGCCCAGGGGGCCTGCTCTGCTGGCAGCCACTCTAGACGAGGGGCAACACAGGATACAGTAAACCCAGTAAAAATAGCCCCACCCCGGTGTGGTATGGCTTTCTGCCAGCCTACTACCAAGTGAAATCCTCTCAAGAAGAGAAAAATCTGGGAGTCAACCTCAGGAAGGGACAGGCCTTGTCGTATTTTTGCAGACCCCCACCCAGGCTTAGCAATACAAAGAGTGAAAACAGAACTGTGATACTGCAGGGGCGGGGAGTCGATAACAAGGACTTAAAGTGCTCTCTACATGTGTGCTGTAATGTCAAACCGTGATAATTAATAAATAATTAGGTGAAATGTCAGAAGATAATTTCTTATACCATAATCTTCTGTGTTTTTGTTGAAAGGAACAGGGTGATGTTTTCTTTCTAACATATTTTGTTCTCTCACTGGTTTTATGCAGCTGACAATGTGAGCCGCAATCTATCAGTAAACTCTTCCGCTTGGCTCAAATGAACGGAGATATGGTTCCTTTAGAAAACAGGAAAGCTTATAGATTATAGGTAACAGTATCTCCCTTCAGCAGGCTGTCCAAAGACTGACACCCAGACCAATCATAGGAGTCAACCCCAACACCCTCTCTGGCTTCTTGCTTGTGAACAGGAGCCAGCCAGGGTTGGCCTCCAATTTGCACACATCACCTGCAGAAACCGAACCCATTTTTATACACTTCTTGGCAGAAGTCCCCCATATATCTGCTTCTCAGACAACATGTAGCAGGTGGTATTTGCGTTGGTGTGTGAACCTGACGACTCTGTAATTGGACAAGGCCCAGACTGCTGATATATGGGCTACTGGGGGTTCTTGGAAATGATGGACTTGCTAAGTTTAGGGCCCACGAAAGAAGAGAAGCAGTACAGTATCAACATTCATGTGACTTGATGAGGAAGACACCGTGACCAAACTTCAATTGACACCAACTTTAAATGCCAAATATTCACACTTGTTGGATTACGACAAAGAAACACAAATCAAAAGACCAACACAGGGCAGAACACAAGCGGATGCTTCAGATTAGTTTATTTTTGAAGCAGCATTCCCTTTGCCTGGCAAGCCATCCTATATATGTGAATATATAGTCTGACCACGACCCATAGGTTGAGCTCAGTCGTGGGGCGGAATCTATGGTTGTCTTTCAAACTGTCTCCACATGCTATTGGACGACAAATAATGTGACATACTCACCGCTACCGATGTCAGTCAACAAGGCAGTTCGCCATACTGCAGTGTGTAGAAGAAGATGCAAATACATCCTTTTTCTAAATAAAGGACTTAAGTACCTCTATCTGCTCTTGACTCAAAGAAAAGTCTAAATAGTCCAAAGTTGATGCCAAAGCCGTCGCCATTTTTGTTTCTTCGCTCAGTTGCAGTAACATCCCGCTCATCAAATCGATAGAGTGCTGTGATTGCAAGACACAAGACTGTTCGGGGCTGCTGAGGCTCTAATGGCGCGTGGCTAGACCGACCTGCCAAGGAAAATCCTTTTACTTGTTGTGTTATGATCTGTCTAGATTTCTAGGCTAGCATTTCCTGGAAACATGACTAAAATTTGTGTTAAAAATAAAGATAACTAACCAGAATATAACATTGTTTTTGCTGACATTGATAAATGGGTATGCTTAATCAAATTGATATAAAACTATGTTCATTGTAGATAAAATACACATGTGGCACAGTATAAAAAGTTCCTACACAAAGCCTGGAGTTGTCTCTTTATAATTTGTCCTCTAAAGAGACTAACTAAAGCAAAACTTTTTCAGCTTTTGTTTCTCTTTAATATTTGCCTCATTTTAGAGTTTTAAAGTATGGGGGCACTCAACGAAACAGCTGTTTTTTTCTCATGACAATTATACATGTTCATGTACATAAAAGACAAAGTTGTTGCAGGAAATCAGGAGCATCCTTGAGCAGTCCGTTGACTTCCTGTTTTGAAGAAAAGGAAGCCAGCTGACCAGAAATGGATGCACAGAAAATGATGTATGGGGGCAAAATCCATTTTTTTCCAAGAAATGTGGATGGGATTATTTATTTACAACTGCAGTTACACCCAAGGCATGAAGCAAAAAATGTTGTACCTAAACTTTGCCTAAAATATCTCTATAGCGACATCTCTCACTGTGCTCCAGGTGGATTAGCTAACATTTTTCCTTAAAAAAAAAAAGAACATTGAATTCTTGGATCTGCAGTACACTTCTGATTCAGGGTTGGGATGATGAGGAAATGTCCAGTCATTCTGTTCCCCCAACCTCTGTCTCAGCTGGAGTATTAACATAGTCCTCCAGCCAGGACAGCAGTACCTCAGTAGCCTAGTCAACTAGACCAAATTCTTGCCTTGCAAAGTTTGGTCTAGGCACGCTTCATTGGAACCCTCGCAGCCCGATCCACTGCTGTGGCTGTCCAATCACAGCTCACTATAGTTTTGGTTGGGCCAATCACAGAGCAGGAGTAGCCAATGACGTCAGAGCTGCGACCACGAACACAAACAACATGGCGGCAGTGCAGGAACCACGTTCGTTTGAAACAGCTTTGTCATCAACATTGGATTATTTAGACTCCAAAGTGCGTAAGTCTGTCGGATATACTTAGCGGCTTCTTCTTTTTGTCAAACAAAGTAGTGAAATGTCCCAGTATACCTGATATTCACATGTTTTTCATACAAAAACAACAGAAATCATTGATGTTAGACGCCATTGCTGCCTCCCTCTTCTTTTCCGTCGCTGTGATTACGTCACGTTGTTCGTTACTCTAGCCTCTTTTATAAAACAATGCCGCCAATTTGCCACAACGCCGATGCGGCATCAGGGAGCATGGCAGTACCGTGGGACCGTGGCGATAATGTTGCGCAATCATATCCGTTTTATAAAAGATTACGCGATGGCGGAATAAAGGAGGTATGGGGGCGGTCTCTACGCTGTCGCGGACTTCCGTGTATCTTGGACATAACTTGCCTTTTATTGCGATTGAAGCCGCACTCGTTAAGTTTTTATTTTAACAACCAGCTACAGGTGTCTGTCATCCACCATCCCTGTGAGCTGTCAGATGATCTGAGCTGCAGATCTAACGGAGAGAAGCTCCCGGAGCTGTGCATCGGTCCAAATGATCATCTCAGCTGATTCTGTTCACAAAAGTGAAACTTAAGCGCGTGTTTACTTTCATTTTCAACATAATTCCCGGTCGGAGTTCAGCATTAATTCATCACATGGTCATGACACCACCCTCTTTTGCGCCAAGGCTTAATGTGCGTTTATAAGACCGGCTAAGCCGCAATATTACCGCAATATTACTACCAAGCGTGGCGGCACGAATGCCGCAAAATTCCCGCAACGTGATGCCGCCATGGCGCGTTCATAAGAAACACGTTGCGGTAATATTACGCTGATTTGCTGGCATGGTGTGTCTTATAAAAAGGGCTTCTGATTGGTCCTAGTGCTATCCAATTGCGTGCAGACAGTTTGAAAGACAACCGTAGATCCCACCCCACGACTGAGAGCCATCAATGGGTCATGGGCCAGACTATATATTCACATATATAGGATGGCTTGCCAGGCTAGTACCTCAGAGCCTTGGATGCAGGCGGGTGTAAAGACATGACACACCCACTCAAAGGTTCCTGCACTACTTTGGCCTCTGGAGCTGTAACAACCGCTGGTCACCTGATAGGTGTTGTCTAATTTCCTGACATCTGAAAATAATTATACTCTAATCAACAACCACAATGTGGAAGAGCTTAATTCCTCAGGCAACAAGACTTATACATTCCTGCTAACACTCATCTGGACCTACTAATCATACGAAAAGGAACCTAAACCCAATTTAGCAAATAACCCGCCTAAACTTTTTTATGCAACAGTTTAAACATGATTCTTTGCCAAATTGTGTATCACGTGTAGACACGACACTGGTTTATCTCTTGGGTGTGGTGCTTTTCTTATGGTTGAATGATTCACGGGTAGGTTTTAGGAGTCTTAACAGACAAAAAAGCAAAATCCTCTGCAAAGGATCCTGTGTCTAGTGAAGCTATTTAACCTTTTATTTTACCCAGTTGTTATGGTCCTAAAAGCATAATGGCTGAGCTAAAATTCTTGGAATATTTTTTTCCTTGGGGTCTTCTTTCATGCAGACATGTTTCACAGGAACAATACGTCTGTTTGAAGTACTGAATTGTTTTTATTTCTTGCCTTTCAAAAGGGGGTCAGACAGTTCACGAGCCATCCGAGGAGCAAAACATTACTTTAGATTGTATCAGTGATTCCCTCTAGTTGTTAAAACCGTTAATGAAGCCAACCAGTGTTTTCCTGCCTCTTGATGAGTGTTTAATGGCCTCAATGTTATCACGCCTGACTGAATGGTCACAGTTAAGAAGGAGCAGAATCCTGAGCTGCTCTGCCTTTGTTCACCCTTTCTCCCTGTGGTCTAGATACATGCAAGTAATGGCCCAGTTAACTTCAAAAATAATCCACAAAACCAGGCCAATGCTTTCCCCCTTCACATAGCCTTTGTTCATCTAAGTCAATGAAACCAAGCCAAGAAAAGAAAACACCAGCAGGATGACTAGGAGCACCAGGAGCTAGTACTTTTGTACAACTCTTAAAACAGTTATGTTATGTTGTTTCTTTGGCAGGTATGCTACAGAACGGGAAAAAGTTTGACTCCTCTCGAGACAGGAACAAGCCCTTTAAGTTCAAGATTGGACGAAGTGAGGTTATTAAGGGATGGGAGGAAGGAGTAGCACAGGTAAGAGCAAAATGTTCTTCAGTTTTAATTTAATCTTGTTGCATTAAACACCTAAATGTTTATTTAATTGATAGCAATGTTTAAAGTGTCTTTCTGACAGCAAATGATTGTAATTTGGGACATTTTTGTTCTTTCATGTAAAACATTTATTTGTCTGGGAAAAATATTAGTATAGAAGAACATTTATAGTACTTAGTTTAGTAGTTTCTTAATTGTGTGGCTTTGCTAACTTGTTTCTGCTTGTTGAGGTGACACCACTTGTTTAGATGTAGCCTGTGGTGCATGTCTTCTAAAGCTTGGTTTATGCTTGACGTATTCGCGAGGTCCGCACGGCTCCATGCGGCCAAATCACGTAATTTCAGCAACCACGCCCCTCCACACGGCCCAGTTTCCGCACCGCGCACCTAGGAAATTTTCTAACTACGCGTAAAAACATGGCGGACTGGCTGTTGTGTGTTGTATCCATGCCGTAGAGCCCTATGCCGCCCCCTACAGTCAGGGAGAATATTGGCTCACAGCGAGGACGAGCCGCGGAAGGTATAAACCAGGGATGCACGTTTTCCAAAATTTCTTTAACTGGTTACTGACGTCCCTTAACAGTTAATAGTCGGTAAACCGGAAACCAACCTACGTCATGTGACGTTCACGTCTTCTTCTGTGTTGTCCAGTAAACATATTTTGATAGCGGCGCTCATATGCCATCTAGTGGCACAAAATATATTACACGTAAGCGCAGCAGAAGGACTTGGAAGCAGTTAACCGGGCAAAACTATTTTACCCGGTTACAACATTAATGGCAATTAACCGGTTAACTATGTGCATCCCTAGTATAAATGCTGCAAAAGTCGTCTTGGCCTGATTCCGTGGGTCTCATTTCCGCAGAGAATGTACATGCGTCAAGCATAAACCAAGCTTAAGACCTCAGATCTGTTAGTGCAAATGTTAAATTAGTTCTGGGCTCTCAAGGGCCCAGTTCCTGCTCATGTGCTCCTCAGCTGCCATACCGTCACATTTCCATACCTTCAACTATGTGTAAATCCTTTTATCAAGCCAGAATATATCTTTGATTTTTTTTAATGCACTGCTTTGCATACTTCACTTAGATCAGGCCCCTACCCACTAGCTGATTCAAAAGATGCACCGTGGTGGCATATCAGAGTAATACTGCTGACACTGTGTGTAATACGCTGTGGCGGTGATGCGAGAATGTTGCGCAACTCATGCCGCCAAGCTTCATAAAAATACTACCGCAACGCCAGACTTTTAAATGAAGATCAAGTCTTTGCACAACAGAGGATGATGTCATGATCACATGTGGAATGTCTGCTGAGGCCCAGTCGGCAACAATATTTAAGATGGAAGTGATCATGGGGAGTCCCATTCCCATTTGTAAACAGTATCAGCTGAGACGGCCAACTGGAGCGATGCAGAGATCTGGGAGCTTCTGGCCTTTAGAGCTGACGACCAGATCACCAGACAGTTCACGGGGACTGTGAAGGACAGCCACCTTTTGGAGTGGCTCGTGAAAAAAGTAGCGTGGCTTCAGTCGGGATAAAAAGAAATTACATCCAAGCTAAAAGGATGTCCGTGACAGTGCAGACACGACCCCTACACCGTTGTGTAATTGTTTATGAAAAACTCGTTCGTGCCACATTAGTGCTACAGGCTGACCACTTATAAATGACCAAAGGCTCCCTGATGCCACATCTGCTTTGCGGCAAATCAGTGCCATTGTTTTAACAGGCTATTTACTCTTTAAAGGTGTCCTAGAATGCAGTTAATCACCAATCTAAAACAGAGCTTTGAGCCTCCAAAAAGCATAAGAACATTTTTTTTGGCTTTCATCTGTCCCAGGAGCCCTGATACAGGCCATTCTAAACCCCCTTACTCAAACCTTCAGTGAAAAGAGCTGTTGACCCCTCCCATTCGGCCAGGACATGCTGATTGGTTGGTTTCCCCAGAAGGCCTCAGACACATGCAGGTTTGAGGAGGCGTGGCTCCCCCTTATGACGTGTTAAGGAAGGCTTTCTCAGAACAGGAGGTTTTCTCTCGCCTTTTTCAACTTTCTAATTTACATAAAAAGTAGGTCAAACACGACTTTGACTTTTTGGCATGCTACTGTTGACCACCCAAGCTGTCTTATTCAACAACAACAAGGAACATGTTGGTTTACATTCTAGGTCCCCTTTAAATTACTGTAGTTACATCATAGCTAAAGAGAGTGCTCTTTGGGTTCTAGATAAAGCCGTTCAACTAAGCAACAAATAATGATCATGATTATTTAAATCATTAATGAAATCATGATTTCCGAGCACCATTTTTCATTGAGCTGGGAAACGAAGATACAACTGACATGGATAAAGCCTGGGTTTGAACCGGAAACCCAACAATTACAGGGTGAACTCCTAACCCCTGATTCACAATGGCCCCTTTTCAGTGATAAAATCTTGTTATGAGACCAAAATGGGTTTTCTCTTACTGCTACTTCTCTTTATTCTGATGCCTATGTTGTTGAAACGTTAGTAGTAGTTTTATTTGCATCTAATAAATACTCAGCATCCTCGTTGCTTCACCAAGATTAGTTTTGTCACACTAAAATTCGTATGGACATAAAACTTTAAAAATGCATAGATGTATTTAGGAAATGAAAACTCAAATACTTTTTTGCAACATTAGGACATTAGATTAAACCACATGTAGACACCAACTAAATGTTCCTTTTTGATTCATCAATTACATAAACAAAACATGGCTAAGACGGAGCTGCTATGAAAGCAGAGAAGAGCTGAAGCCCAGATGTCTAACAGCTAAAAAGTTTTTTTTTCCAGGAGGTGATAGTCGATATTAGTGAAGTCAAAGTTTTTGACTGTTTTTGACTGTTGACTGAGTGTTTTGCCCTCATTCTGCCAGAAATTTCTAGTTTGTTGAATAGTTTGCCTGAAATGTCTTTTAAAATCATAAAAGGATAAATTGTCTGTTTTTTCCTTTTTTTTAAACATAATTATATCATCCAGACATGTTTTCTTTTTGTCGTTCACCTCAGATGAGCCTTGGCCAGAGGGCTAAAATCACCTGCACACCAGATATGGCTTATGGAGCAACAGGCCACCCTGGGGTCATCCCGCCAAACGCCACGCTTATTTTTGACGTGGAACTGCTCAAGCTCGAGTGACAACCGCTTTACAATGCAAAGGTTGAAGGAGGCTGCGCTCGCCACATCCTGTTCCTACAGGGAGACCATACCCAGTCGCTGCCTTCTACCTTTAACCTGCTCCTCTCCTTTTATTTTGATTTCTACAGTCTTGTTCAGTTCGGTATTTAAATGTAACTTCTGCTGCTTTATTGCCATCTGGTCATTGTAGATCCTGCTTGGTGACTTTCACATCCTGCAAGACTTTTACACATGTACACATTTTGGTTTCTACTTATGCTTGTTTGAGTTACATCTCATGTAGATTTTGTTTAGTAAGAAAATCTTTAAGCAGACGAAAATCAGCATTTCCATTGGAATCTAAACTGCCTTAGAATTTGTACCACAGGGGACGGGTACACACACGCTCGAGAGACAACATGTCCTCTCTGTACATTATCTGGGCATTATATACCACTGTCAGCATCGCCACCTGGATGAAGGCTTGTCCTGCTGAAAACTCTTAAGTCATGTTGCTGTTCGGTTTATTTTATAACCTATATGCACGTTTACTGTACCCATGACTTTTAAGCCAATGCTGTACAGCACTTACAAAGAGCCATTACTACTGCAACAGTTTTCTGACCAACCCTTGAATAAAAATGGCATGTACTGTGTTGGAACTCCTGTGTCTTGTGTTGAGTAATGTTTGAGTAAAACAAAATCCTCAGCATTATCACCATCTAGTGGCGTATTTCAGAAAAGCACAAATAATCTGATTTCCTTCTGATAAATTATCTTGTCTTCTGTAGAAAACAGTAAAAGTCTTCCTATAACCCTAGGACTTCAGTCAAACCTCTCACCATAGTGCTAAAAAAGCGCCAATAAAGACTGCTGTAAAGTATGTATCATTACATATTCTATTTTTAATGGATATTCTTAGCCTCAATCCTCTTAAATAGCAAATGTTCAATTAATTTCTGAATTCTAACCCCTTCTCTGCCCGTTTTTGTGAATAGATTTTTATTTGACAATGACAATGAAAATGAGAATGACAATGAAAAAAAAACTTTCCATACAAAATAAACCCTTATGTAGCTGTAAATGTACTCTAAACACACTTTAAAAAATTTACAGTAAACCAGATGTAAAGTAATCAAACTGTACAATTTACTCTGAAAATAAATATCTAAATATACAAAAATATCTATATATGTGGAAAAATAACATCTAACTAAAAACTACAATAACCATGTTTACTTCCGGTGTAAAGGTCAAAGTTGAGGACACTGGCCTGCTATTGGCTTACTGTCAGTGTTCTCGAATTTGATTGGACAGGAAAATACACGCCTTACATCAGCGTGAGCGACCACAACAAACTAAATAAACTACAAGGTCAGAAATTGATTGTAAAACCGTTATTAGAGTTCGCTTTATAACAAAACCAAGTGGTTAAATAATCATTGTACTGAAGTTTGTTTTAGCGCCCATGGCTAATGCATTTAAACGATTGTTATATAACAAGTTGCTAATAGTTAGCTTAATGCTACTAGCTTTCCTTTTTTGTTGATTAAAATGTCACAATCTGTTTTTTCATCTGAAATGTCATTTGCTCACCGCATTAAAGCGTAACTTATTAAGTAACGTCTTTTATTTAGTCTATTTCTTGTGTGTTTTGATGTAGAGTTGCTAAACATTTAGCATGTTTTCAGTGAATCGTATTTTAATTTAAATCACTCACCCAAATCCGCTTAATTATATTCGAGTTCATTTATTATTATGTAATGGAGCATGCTAATTTCTGTCGCTTTTCTTTTACATTTTTTCTACATTTCTGACGCTACATAACTCTTAAAAGTGAAAACAAGCTGAGAAAGAGAAAGAGGAAGTGTATAAATGAGAGTTTGGTTGCTGGTTCAGGGAAAGTTGACCAAATTGCTGGATTTTTTAGCTGCTGTGGTCACATGTGAAACTACCAGGTCCAAGAAAAGGAAGGGATCTGAACAAGATTGTGCCACTAAACGTTAAAAGTGATAGAAATTTGGTTTATTTCTGTTGTTTTAAAACAAATATTGAGACTATTTTTATTATGCAAAGTAATGGTTAGGTCAAAATGTGCAATCATTGATTATGTAGTTAATAAACATGTCATGTTTCTTTACACCTTTTCCTGCAGGCCATCTATGCATGTCTGACTGAATCTGTATCCAGTATGCTAACAGCACACAGGGCATGTGCAGCACTGGCTGCACGAAGCCTGTTTGGAGCTTCATCGTCTTACACACACAACTTTCAAGTTCATACTTCAGTAGCATGTCCGGACCGGGTTGGGCTGCACCCAGAGTGGGCCAGCCTGGCTAAGAAACAGCTGAAGGGAAAGAACCCAGAAGATCTCATCTGGCGCACACCAGAGGGAATCAACATCAAACCAGTGTACACTAAGAAAGACTCAGAAAAGGTTGCTGATGAACTGCCGGGTGTGTTTCCCTACACTAGAGGGCCCTACCCCACCATGTACACTTACAGACCTTGGACAATCCGACAGTACGCCGGCTTCAGCACCGTGGAGGAGAGCAACAAGTTTTATAAAGATAACATTAAAGGTAAATGGCCTGTATTTGTATAGCGCCTTCTTAGTGTTCTACAACCCCCCAAGGCGCTTCACAACACAATCAGTCATCCACCCATTCACACACACATTCATACGCTGGTGGGGATGAGCTACGATGTAGCTACAGCTGCCCTGGGGCGCACTGACAGAGGCGAGGCTGCCGAGCACTGGCGCCACCAGTCCCTCCGACCACCACCAGCAGGCAAGGCGGGTTAAGTGTCTTGCCCAAGGACACGCAGCAGCATTCTCTGGCCAGAGCCGGGATCGAACCTGCAACCTTCCGATTACTGGACAACCCGCTCTACCTCCTGAGCTACTGCTGGGTAGATCTTTGATTGTTTGCTGACAAAACACTAGAAGTGTTAGGATGCATAAGTCTGCGTCCTTGTTCAGGTAGTGCTGCTTGGGTTGTTTTGGTCTGAATATTCAGCCTCAATCTTTTGACATTTAGCTTTTTAGTGTAAAAAAGGAAGTTTAGACCCAAAAACATTCAGATAATTTACATAAAGTCCAGAATATTGGGGACTCAAACGTAACTGGTAACATTGTGGCACAGTTCTTAGCTTTGTTGTCTAGCAGCAAGATAATCACAAAGGTAGACACAAGCTTCCCATGACCTTCCACAGGAGCTGTTAAAGATAATCACTGAATGATTAGATAGATGTAGAATTGGTGAAAGAGAATTGACCCGTTTGTGGTGGTTAATCACAAGATTCCTTTCATGAAAAAGAAAAAAATCTCTATAGCTTCAAATTTTTTCAGAATGGTGGACAATACTGTTTTTGCCTGCATCTGTGTGTGGCGAAGGCAGTGGGAAAGTCACATTGCTGTTAGCCAATCAGAGGTGAGATGTTTGTGTATCATGAATATTAATGAGCAAAACATTGTGGTCACAACTTTGATTTATTCATAAAAATACTTCGACTTCTAACATATCCGTTGTGCATTTATTATGCTATGCTAATTATTTGAAGTTTTGCCATACATGAACATCTACTGTTTACCATGCATGTCAAAAAAAAAACTTGAGGGGTGTGCAGGTTTGAGATGTATGTATAGTGAGCACAGAGAGAATAATATAATTTAGCCACATTATACCTCATGTAATGTATTTCAATATATCTGCAGTGATAAGTAGCAGGTGGTAGGTAACCCTTCATAATCTAATACTTTACAAATAATAAACAAATAGATAAAAACAACTTAGAATGTTTGAGCAGTCCTCAAACTGTTAGAGTTGTTCAATAAGATTTATTAGGAAAACTTTATTAGGATGTCTTTAAAAAGACTTATAATCCAAAGAATTTGCCTTAATCTTTAAAACTGTAGACTGTATATTTATGCATCACCTTCAATGACTCTGGGCTTCTAATATTCTAAACTTGTGCCAGAAGGTGGCAGCATCTGATTAAACTAATCTTTCTGCAGCTTAAATGCAACAATGGTGGTTGGACACCGGTCAAAACACACAGGAAGGGCAAAAATGGACAGAATATTTTTCCTGTCTTTAATCCATTTCCTTTTCTGATTTTTCCATTTCAGCTGGTCAGCAGGGGCTGTCTGTGGCCTTTGACCTCCCGACGCACCGCGGTTATGACTCAGACAACCCCAGAGTCCACGGCGACGTGGGCATGGCTGGAGTAGCTATAGACACGGTGGAGGACATGAAGATGCTCTTTGACGGAATCCCCCTGGAGAAGATGTCCGTCTCCATGACGATGAACGGAGCTGTCATCCCTGTGTTGGCCATGTTTATTGTAACTGGAGAGGAGCAGGATGTTCCTAAGGAAAAACTAACTGGCACCATTCAGAATGATATTTTAAAAGAGTTTATGGTACGAAACACCTACATTTTCCCCCCGGAGCCTTCCATGCATGCCATTGCAGACATTTTCGCCTACACCTCTAAGGTATGTGACAAAAGGTAGATTACAAGGTGTTAGTTGTATGTTATGATGATTAAACAAACAACTGTGTCCACAGCACATGCCCAAGTTTAACTCCATATCCATCAGTGGCTACCATCTTCAGGAGGCTGGTGCCGATGCTATCTTAGAGGTAGCTTACACCATTGCTAACGGTCTGGAATACTGCCGAACGGGTCTGAAAGCAGGTCTGACCATCGATGAGTTTGCTCCAAGGTACTAAACACCCTAGTTTTAATGTTTGTGTTGGTATATTGACAATTAATACTGCTTTTATTTAGTCTGACGTGTTTTTTTTATGTTTTCTTGGGTAATTATCCTGTTATGGGATGGAAATGGACCCAATCAAGTGCTGTCGAAAGGAAATTTCTCACATTGAACAGCCTTTCTAAGCACAAGCATTGACCTACAGGTTTTTCTTCCTGTCTGTTTTGAGACTGTAACAAACCAGCTGCTGATTCTTAAAGAACTAAGCTAAACTAAACTATTATCTCTAGAATCTCTGGAGATGCTCCACAGGCATTGGGGGGTGGGGGGGTTGAAATCTCATCAGATTACCTTCCAAAACAGCATGAATGTCTAAAAAGCTCTTTGTAATTTCCATTCAAAGTCTAATTTTCAACTCTCTACAATGTCTTCATGTCCTAATAATTTGATATATTTCCTATTCAGACCCATTTCATTTGTGTTTCTACAGAAAACAATAACATTTCCAAGCCATCCTAAGCTTTTGAGAACTAGTTTAGTGATGGCAAAATTGTGCTGCTAACCCAGGCTTTCCACTAGATGCATAACATAATAGATGCGTTTTTACCGTGATTTCAGCGGTGCGTCCCTTTGTACCGGGAGTGTTTCAGATGCACACGAAAATGTAGCATAACATACATAAAATATAATACACAAGCTATTAGCTGCCATTAGAGCTGAGCGATAAATTAAAAAATGTATCGTTATCGAAATTTCTGACTCTAACCCAGTGGTTCTCAATTAGTGGGGCGCGCCTCCCTTGGGGGGCGCGGAGGTGGAGCAGGGGGGGCGCGGCGCACCGCACCTGACCCCCCCAACCCCTCCCCCCATCCCGCTAGGAGCTTCCCCAACAGAGAGTAAAACAGATTCCACAATACATGCACGGACTGATTTGTGAACACAGAAAAAGTCCAAACATGGATTTTATTTAATGGAGCAGTGCAAATGTTCCATGGAAGAGAAATTTAGATTTTTCTTACTTTTTGTTTCATTTATATTTTTTGTTTGGTAGAGTGACGTATAAACAGCCCTATTGAACGTGGTGCCCTGCACCACTGTTTTATTTTATTTAAATAAAAATGTTTTTTTCTGAACAAAACTTCCTTTCTTTCTTATATGAGAAATGGAAAGAATCATTTGTTCGCAGCCAGAGGCCGCATGATCTATTTTCGCTTATTTTTTAAAATAATAATAAATATTCAATAAAACCAGCAATCAGCACACAGCTCATTTAGTATTCATCTTCTGGCCGAGTATATGTATATGACTATTTACCAGAGCTCCTGGGCCATTGTGAGCCTGAACAAAGTTTCACATGCTTTATAGACGCTCAAAGAACAGTTTCCAATTGTAAACAAAAACTCTTTAAAAGATTTCTTCCAAAAGTCACCAAAAATGTGCTGGTAACTTTTGGAAATTGTATAAATATTATAAATTCACAGGAGTATCGGACAATAATGCTAAAGGAAGTCATTCCTGCGAAAGATGACTGTAATACTAAACCAGGAGAGTCGTTACACTAAATGCAACAAAAAAGTGTAGTTGTGTCTTTACAAACACATTTATGCTTGAATCTTTAAAAGGTCAGAGGTCATCAGTTCTGGACAGGTGTTGTCCATTGATGAGGAGGAATCCAGTGTTTTCTCTGTAACAAATACAGAATCAATGTGAAAATGAATTTGACAAACTGGGCAAATTACTTTTTAAAAGTGCATACATGTTTCACAAAAGCACCACCTCAGTGGCTTATTTTCACAATCTGATTATCCATCCACAGCTGCTGTAGAAAACAATCAATTTAAATCAAACCAAACTTGTTTGACTGCTTCTAACCTCTGTAACCTCCTACTTCTCTCTGCTGTCTTCATCCAGTCACATCCTTTGGTTCATCATTGAGTTTCATTCACATTAACTTGAGTGTTTTCATCCCTTTAAAGCTGATTGACTCTCACTTACTTAAGTGCTTCTGGAGCTTCCTGATGTGCCTAAAGTTGTTAAAAGAGACTATCTTTTATTTACAAGAGAAAGGCCTATGACTTCATCTCCTCTCCCTGCTGTTAGAAATATTTAATGTTCTTTGATTTATAATTAAAACCCTTGCCATCTTGAAATGGAGACGAAGCAGTCAACTTCTTCAATTTTCATTACTTCTTGGCTGAAAAAATAGTTTACAGCCAAATTTAGTAAGTGAGCTAAAATGAAATGCTAAAGACTTACTTTGTTAAACAGAATTGGTTTTATTAAACACAAATTAGGTTCAATAAAGCCAACAAAGCTAAATCGAGCATTTAATGTCATGACTGATTTGAATTGTTCGTTTTCCATGCTGGAATGAGTTTTAAAAGCATCAGCTGGTGCACAAGTCTGAATTTATTGTGGATTTTCTGTCTTCAAGGTAAAATATATATATTATTTACCCTAATCTGCTTCCAGATGCCTTCTAACTGGACACATTTCAGAGTGTTAAAGGAAAAAGTTAGAAGGAGGATTGTATTTACAAGAATTAGATTATTCTTTCTATGCCATTTCTACAAATTCAGATTCAAAAATTCAAAATTAGTTCAAACGACTCTGGAAAAAGACCTAATCTGTTACCTTCAGATGAAATAAAATTAGTTTGGATGTTCAAGAACCATTAAAGTAGCTCTCTGGAGTATTTCTTTTATCTGATGGCACCATCTAGTGGCTGACAAGCACATTACACCAATAGTCGGGTCGACTCGGTAATTTAAGATGGCGACTGCACGTTTCTTTTTCATGAATGTGCTTCTGTAGCCGACAAACAGAGCTAAAACACGTTTTACAAGTATTATTCTCATGTCATGTTGTGTTTTCATATATTTATATTTTAAAGACGTACTTGTCCATGAAAAGTTCATCAACGCTGCATTAGCCGAGGTGCTTCCTTAAATTTGAAGCACGTAAGCGGTAGTCTAACGCTATTGGTTAGTTCTGGTCGGCGCTCAGTTTCCTATTGTACGGATATTACGGGGCAGGGGGTGGGCTTAGCAAAAAAAAAAACGTATCGCTTACATTATATCACACTACATGATAAGACAATCACTTTTACTGATTTCTGAAAAATCATGCATAATTCCTGAAAGGGGAAAACTCCGGGTTGCTGCTTTAAAGCTCCAGTGTACCTTGATCCAAAAACTGATTCTTGTCATCATGAAGAGAAGAACCCTAACCCTGTTAAAATGGACTGATGTCTGCTGCTGCTCATGTGGACAAATCAAAGCCTTTTGGAGAAAGGTTTTATGGTCCTTTGAGACAAACATTGAGTTATTTAGCCACATTGACACTAAGTATGTTTGAAGAAGTCAAAGTGAGGCTTTCAAACCTGAAAACATTGAACTTTGTGCAGTCTCATTACACAAAGTGAACCTCCTTTGTAATGTATTAATTCCTTTATTGATCCATTTACGTGTTTTAACACATTTCCTTTCTTTTATCAGATTGTCCTTCTTCTGGGGTATAGGGATGAATTTCTACATGGAAATAGCTAAGCTGAGGGCAGCCAGGAGGTTATGGTCCACTCTGATTAAAGAAAACTTCCAACCCAAGAACACCAAGTCCCTCCTGCTGCGCACACACTGCCAGACTTCAGGCTGGTCTCTCACAGAGCAAGTAAATACAAACCTTGACTGTTTACAGTTTGTAGTGTTTTGAAGATTTTTATTCCAAAATAATTTCTGAACAAAATGTAAAATTGTAGCCGATTCTGATTGGTGATCACTCATTCTGCAGGATCCGTACAACAATGTGATTCGTACCGTAATCGAAGCCATGGCTGCCGTGTTTGGCGGCACCCAGTCACTACACACCAACTCTTTTGATGAAGCTCTGGGATTACCGACGGTGAAGAGTGCCCGCATCGCTAGAAACACCCAGATCATCATCCAAGAAGAGTCAGGCATTCCTAAAGTAGCCGATCCCTGGGGGGGCTCGCACATGATGGAAGCTCTGACTGATGACGTCTACAATACTGCTCTGAAGGTTTGTTAGGAGTCTGAGGGCTTATCCAACCAGTCAGAGAAGTTTACTAAACATTATTTTGTACTTTATGCAGGTTTGAGATTAAAAGACTCCAGTAATAAAGTGTGCTGCCTTTTATAGTTCATTAAAGACATAGAAGAGATGGGAGGCATGGCCAAAGCGGTGGCAGAGGGAATTCCAAAACTTCGGATTGAGGAATGTGCCGCACGAAGACAGGCTCGCATTGACTCAGGTACTGCAGACAGAACCGCTAACATGAGTTTGGGTTGCCTCTCACAGCAGCATCTTAAGTTTTGGTCTAAAATTAAGTTTCCAAGTATTCCTAACTTTAAGTACTCCGTTGTTGTGTTGCTTTAATCTTTAATATAACATTATATTTTCATTTGTTTCTTTAAAGATTAAAACTGACAAAAATTGAAATGGCCTAAAGCAAAACAGGGATTCGTTATTCATTCAGCTGCTATGGTAATTATTAAATGATATACCCTGTTGTAAGCTCAAAGCATCATCCATCCATCCATGCATCCATCCATCCATTCATGCATCCATGCATGCATCTATCCATCCATCCATCCATCCATCCATCCATCCATCCATCCATCCATCCATCCATCCATCCATCCATCCATCCATCCATCCATCCATGCATCCATCCATCCATTCATGCATGCATCTATCCATCCATCCATCCATCCATCCATGCATCCGTCCATCCATCCATCCATCCATCCATCCATCCATCCATCCATCCATCCATCCATCCATCCATCCATCCATCCATCCATCCATGCATCCATCCATCCATTCATGCATGCATCTATCCATCCATCCATGCATCTGTCCATCCATTCATCCATTTATCCATCCATCCATTCATCAGTCCATCTGTCCATCAATCCATCCAACCATCCATCTAACCATTCATTCATGCATGTCTGTAGTTGTCTGTAGACTCAGAAACTGTGAGCAGAACTTCTTTGAAACATTTCCCCTCTTCTGTAATCCCTATAGGAAACATTGTGAGCTTTTTTACTTTGCAAAGCTTTTATGTACACACTCCAAAAATCATTAATGAAGCAAACTAACTTGTGTCCATCAGCAGCACTGCTGAAAACTTTTGAGGTACAGCATGAAATCTATTTTTGTTACTTTTTTTCATAGGAAAGACATTTTAAACCACCAATACTTTGAAAATTAATGAAAAATATGTTCCATTTTTATTTTTCTTTAAGAGGAAAGAAAAATAATTTTTACAGTTAGCCAGAAAATATTAAACTAAATCTATTGTAATCTATTTCTTTGAAGTAAAAATAATATAATATAAAATAACTACCACTAGTCAAGTTTTAAGTAAAATTGCTCTTTTTTGTGTAAATGTTGTATACATTTACTTTCCTGAATTGACTGTCAACCTATCTGAATTTCTTCTACACCAAAAAAGCCCAGATCTAATTATGAATAATATAAACACATTACCTTCATTGTGCAGAAGAAGATCTTCTCTGCTTCAGACTCGGTTTACATCGTCAGTCCAGTCAAACACATTTTACCATTTTATTCAGACTTTTAATTTTTGATTTGAGCTCTGTTTGTAAGCTGTCTCTGTAAGATAGACACAAAAACTAATTATCCACCTTATCCATGTGAATTCTGCTTTATTGTTGGTTCATTCAGACCGGGGCATCCAGATATAATTAGCTGTAACAAGACTCGTTTCTTCTCTTTGGAATATCTGACCCAACAGAACCATAATAAGTAGTTCAGTTTCGTTTATTCACCGCTCACATTGATATTCAGTAACGTGTCACCTTGTTCCAGTATTTAAAACACCTACCGGTAATTCCAAAGTGGATTAAATTCATTTTTCAAGGCTTGGCACACCTTTCTTTGGATAGTTTTGCCCATTCCTCTTTGCAGCACCTCTCAAGCTCCATCAGGTTGGATGGGAAGCGTCACTGCAGCCAATTTAAGGTCTCTCCAGAGATGTTCAAGTCTGGGCTCTGGCAACTCTTCAGAGTTGTCTTGAACCGTTGCCCCAGTCTGAGGTCAACAGCTCTCTGGTGTTGGTTTAAATAGTAAATGGTCTGAATTTATATAGCACTTTCTAGGGTTCTATAACCCCCCAAGGTGTTTTACAACAAAACCAGCCATTCGCCCACACACACATGTTTTCATCCAGGACGTCTGTACATTGCTGCGTTCATGGTTCCCTCTATCCTGACTAGTCTCCCAGTTCCTGGAATCCACACCAAAAAGTTCAGTGTTTGTTTCATCAAACCAGAGAATTTTCTTTCTCCTGGTCTGCGAGTCCTTCAGGTGCTTTTGGCTAACTCCAGGTAGGCTACCATTTGTCTGTCTGGCTCTCTACCATACATGCCTGATTGGTGATCTGCTGCAGAGATGGCTGTTCTTCTGTGAAGTTCTCTCACCACAGAGGAACATTGGAGTTCTAAAAGAGTGACTGTCCGTTTCTTGGTCACCTTCCTGACTAAGGCTCTTCTCCCCTGATCACTAAGTTTAAATGGCCGGCCAGCTCTAGGAAGATTCCTGGTGGTTTTGAACTTTTTCCACTTATGAAGGTTAGAGCCCACTGAGCTCATTGGGACCTTCAGAGCAGCAGAAAAATTTTGTAACCTTCTCTAGATTTGTGCCTCGAGACAATCGTGTCTGTGAGGTCTGCAGGCGGTTCCTTTGGCTTCATACTTGGTTTGTGCACATGCACCATGCACTGTCATCTGTTGGACCTTATAGACAGATGTATGCCTTTCCAAATCATGTCTGATCATCATAATTTACCACAGGTGGACTTTAATTAGGCTGCAGAAACATCTCAGCAGGATCAGTGAGAACAGGATACATCTGAGCTTCATGGCTGTGAATACTTATGAACGTGTGATTTTTCAGTTTTTTAATATTCTAATCATCAGTTTGCAAAAATCTAAAATAAACTTTTTTCACATTGTCATTATGGAATTGTGAGGAAAAATTCATTTGATCCACTTTGGAACAAGGCTGTAACATAACAAAATGTGGGAAAAATGAAAAGTTTCCAAATGCTCTGTATGTCCTGAAAATGAATGAATGAATAAACTCTCAGAGAGAGTCTCCATCTGGGAGTTTGGTTAACTCCTGCAGATTATATCCAAAGTGATTTCTACGTTTCCTTTTCAGGGTCAGAAGTTATTGTTGGGGTGAACAAGTATCGTCTGGAGAAGGAGGAGACCGTGGAGGTGCTCGCCATAGACAACACCTCAGTTCGCCAGAGACAGATCGAAAAGCTAAACAAGGTCAGCGTTGATGAAATGATGGAGTTATAGACGTTAAGTCTTGAAAAACAACCTTCCTCACATCTCACTCAATATTTCAAGATCTTGTACGCTCTGCTGACACCGGGAGTAAATTTTGTGGATGACTCTCACCTACTCACACGAAAATCTTTTTAGCTGAATATGAGCTAAATCAGTTATCTGTCGAGGCCATCTTTAAATGGGTTGATGATAAGTTTATTTTCTCTCCATTCGCTGAAGCATTCATGTGTCGAATATGAAGAGATGATAAAACTTAATTCCATCACGTTCTGATGGTCTAATGAGCTGTTCAGTTCCTCTGCTAGTCATAATGGATTCAAACTGATGCAAAGGTCATGAGAGTGTTTTGAGCTGAGTGTGTTTATTGGAAGGTCAATACGAAGTGAAATGGAGCAGCTTATCTTTCCCAGGAGGGATCTAATCTGTTAGCAGCTTGTATAAATATTAAATCAGAATTAAAACTAGATTGTATCCAGTTTAGTCACAACATTTCATTAGATTTCTATCCCACATATCCAGTATATTTACATCAAGAGACCAGAATCATTAATTATGCTGCAGCTCCTCACTTGCTCTAATATTCATTTTAAACCACCAGACAAAAACATGAAAAATATGTATGTATAATTTTGCTGCTTGTTTCTTCTCTTATAATATTATCATTGTAATATCAGTGAGGCTTGGACTGCTGGTTTAGGGGAATAAAGCAAAGAAGCTCACAATGCACTCTGGGAAATTAGAAGGAACATTTCATTCTCTACTTTTTGATAAATATTCAAGTTAATTACGGCTTCATTGAAGAAAATCAGAATGAGCAGATTAACTGAAAAGTAAAAGTTAGTGGTAGTTATTGACAACAGGATATAAAATCTAATTTTTATGTGTCCATACAAAAACCTTGTTTTTTTTTTTTCATTTATTCAGGTTTTCAGCAGAGCTGCTCTTTTGGGCTCTGAACTTAATCCTGACCAATTGTTAAATCAAAGCAGCCATGTTTGTTTCTCTCTGCCCCTCATTTAGGTGAAGGAGAGTCGTGATGCTGAAGCAGCACAGAAGTGCCTGGTGGACATTGAGGAGTGTGCTCGAACCAGGAAGGGGAACCTCCTGGCTCTGGCTGTGGAGGCAGCACGAGCCAGGTTAGCACTTCACACAAAAATGCATTCTGTTTCAGGTGCTCATAAAATGAATTTAAGTTACACGACCTAATTAATGACTCATAAAACAAGATCCTAAAGCTCTAAAGAAGGCTTTTTGAGGTCAAACTCTCCTGTTAAGTTGAGCTCAGATTCCATCCCTACAGGAGCCACCATGTGGCCACTAATATCAATGACAGCATGAAGGGTGTGTTAAAGGGTGAGTCACACCATGGGTGGAGACTTAATTCTCCCACACTTCCTGTTAGTAAAATGCGCCTAAAGAAGGTGTCGTCTGGCGGACCAAGACAGCAGCACTAACACCTGTTGCAAGAAGCATCAGCGTCACGGAACGGCAGTGGAACGGTTTACTCGCAATTTTCATTTTGCACACCAGGAGAATCTCAGCCGCGAAACGGCTTCACCGCCGTGCTCCTCGCTGGACTTGCGAGATCACAAAATTCCTCGAGACTTCCGCCATCTTCCTCACTTGACTCGCAAGATCACAAGATCCCTTGAGACTTCAAGGGTCACGGTTTGTTTATGCCATCCACCATTAAACCAAAAAGAAGGAAATCACGATTGACATCGCTGTTTGATGTCATATATAATGTTGTTCCTCTCCACTGCCAGGATTAAAGCCATGAAAAACACACCGCTGCACTTCTCGAACGATGCGGTATGTAAATAAGCCGTGAGGTCACACGTAAAGACGTAATCTACATAGATATGAAATCGCATCGCTGCAATAGACTTTTATTTTGAAAATTACCGGGCATTTTAAACTGAAACCGAGTGTGATTTCCTGTCTAGCCCTATGTTAATTGCGGAAATTGACGCATCCCAGAAGCAGCACGCGTCAAAAATAGAACTCGATCCTATATTTAGGTCAAGGTCAGGTTTATTTCTATAGCACATTTACAGTCACACAGGCAACCCCAAAGTGCTTAACAAGAGTAAAATAATAAATAGATTAAAAAATAAACACAATCAAGAAGAAATTGCAGTAAAATCAAGGTTAAAATTTATAAAACAAATGCATTTAATGGTAAAAAGTAAAGATAAAATGCAAATCAATTAAAACAGAAGTTGCCTACTCAATCAACCTGCATTAAAAGCCAGCTCAAACAAGTAAGTTTTAAGTAGTGCTTTGAAGTGCTCTATGTTTTGTGTGGTTCTTAGATCCACAGGAAGGCTGTTCCACAGCCTAGGGCCAGCCACAGAGAAAGCCCTGAGTTTTCAAACGTGTTTTTGGAACAATTAAAAAAGACTGCGAGCTAGATCTCATGTTTCTGACGAGAGTGTAGATGGACAATAACTGATGTATGGTGGAGCCAAGCCATGAAGAGATTTAAAGACAAAGAGGAGGACTTTGAAATGAATCCTGTAGTACACAGGGATCCAATGAAGATATGCCAATACTGGGGTTATATGGTCATGCTTTCTGGTGCCAGTCAGTAAGCGTGCCGCGGCATGCCACTTCTGGGATGCGTCTGAAAATTGCTGTGTTGTGGCTGGTTTGTGTCACCCCCATAGACTATAATGGATTCTATTTGAAGCAGAGACGTTCCGCTGTCGTTCTGCGCCTCTGATGCTTCCAGTGTGCAGTCGGCTTAAGGCAGTGATTGACAGCACCCCCCTCAACCCCCACCCCACCCCCCACCCCCGCACACTCTTGGAGTTTTTCAGTTGCAAAGCAAGACGTTAACAAGCGCGTGCACACTCGTGTGTGCACATGAGCACACACAGTAGACTCACCGCTCAGGAGAAGAGCAGACAGAATCTGCAGCAAGCTGGAGGATTTCCTGTCCACTGCGATCACTAGAAGAAAGGGGGGAGGAGGACGTTTTTTAAGGAGGCATAACGTGTCATATCGGCAGGTGCGTGGCCGAACCAGGTGGAGGTGTGGCCAAGACTCAGCAGTGCAGTGCAGCCAAGTAGTACGGTATAGACGACCTCACCGCGTACATCTTAGCCATCAGCTGTGGCTGATTCTAAATCAGTGTGGAGCAGAGTTTTAACCTGAAGATGGAGATATAATTACGGTTTTGGGCTGAAATATTAAATTTTAAGTAAGTTGCACTAAGCTGCCAAACTAATGACTACACATGTGTACAGCACTATTAGACACTCATCTATACAGGTTATCAGCAAAAAAAGTTGATTTAGGTGTTACTCGCTCTTTAACTTTTGAATCACATGAAAACACATTTAGAAATCTGCAATCTACTTCTTTGTGCAGATGCACGGTTGGTGAAATCACTGATGCAATGAAGAAAGTGTTTGGCGAACACAAGGCCAGCACCAGGATGGTGAGCGGAGCTTACCGCAGCGAGTTTGGTGAGCATGAGGAGATCTCCTTGGCCCATGGCAGGTAGGGAAGAATAACCACAGTTTGTTTTATGACTTTTATCATGAACAGAATGATTGTGTGTTAAATAGTGTGTTTTTTTTAGAGTTGCAGAATTTAAGAGCCAAGAGGGCAGGAACCCTCGGCTCCTGGTGGCTAAGATGGGGCAGGATGGCCATGACAGAGGAGCTAAAGTCATCGCCACTGGGTTTGCAGACTTGGGCTTTGATGTGGACATTGGACCACTGTTTCAGGTCAGTGTTGTAGATAGTTTTAACTTGTCAGAATCTGTGAAGAATTAACTTGTAACTCAGTCGTGCTCAGCCCCGCCCCCTGAATACAAACAAACCAATGGCATTCATTGGATCGCAAGCTATGGATTTATCTGGCATTCATTCAAAGTCTGGATATTCCCAGTAGATCCTGGAATGTGAGTGGTGTTCCAACATTCTTCTTTGTTGTTTTTTTCTGGTCCAGCGAGGGCATTAGTGGCTCAGGCTAGCGTTAGCAGTAGCTCAAGCTAGCGCTTGCAGTAGCTTAGGCTAGTATTAGCTTAGGCTAGCATTAGCTTGGACTAGCATTAGCAATAGCTTGGACTAACGTTAGCAGTAAATTGGGCTAGTTTTAGCAGTAGCTCAGACTAGCATCAGCAGTAGCTCAACCTAGCGTTCTGCAGTTTGCATGACCGTGACCAACGTATATATAGACCCCTTGACACGTGATGTCTCGTGCCCAAGCCCCCGCCCCCCAAGCTTCTGGCCGGAGGGCAAGAAGACGGCACACCCCCATTGACTACCATTGTTATTATTTGTCAGTTGTCAATAAATTGAGCTAAAAAGCGACAAAATAAAATCTCTCAGCGTGGTTAACACATGCCGCGCTGTAGTAGAAGAAAGGACAGTAAAAGTTTACAGGTTTCCATGATTACACAAAATGTGTTGTGTAATTGGAGTGGGCAGCCTCTTATATCGTTCATTTCGTGTTTCTGTTTATGTTGCTCGTCAGAAAAAATGGAGAATCTGTTCATCTCCAAAGACTAACCGTTTCACGGCGATCCTTCAGCATTAACCTGCACATTGCAGAAAGAGATCCGGTTACACCTTCGTTGCTTCAGCTGTGTGAAGTCCAGGCATGTTAGGGTCAGAATATACTGGCTTTTTAATGAAGCGTACATGTGTTTAAAATGGCTGCCTCGTATAACTTGCATTGATTTGAAGCATCATTTGTTTGCGTCCCTTGAAATCAACATGACGCGTTTGCATGTTGCAAAATACAAGTAACCAGTAGGTTGAGTTGATAAAACGAGCGAGACACACTTGCTATGGTCACTCCGTCTCTGGTTTAGAGGTCTTTCATACTATTTACGATACTGCTGTTGTCTTTTTTTCTGCCGTGATCTCACAATTAACCAGTTACTCTCTAGTGTGCATCCTAGTAGAACCCTCCAGTACTGCATGCCGTGCAGCAACCTGAGGTTAAAAAGCAAGTATATTCCGGCCCTTAATCAAATAATTGTAGATATCTTTGTACTGAACTAGCGGCCACAGCTCATTAGCTATTAAATAGATCGTAGCTTTGCGCTAAACACCATTAGCTTTGGGACATTTCTGTTTTTTATAATCTGCACAACGATGTGTTAGATGATCTAAAGAAGCAATATCTAAATCCCGAGGTTTTATTTTGTTATCTTAAATCACGGAGATACAGCTTTTTTGCCCCCAAGCATTGTGCGCTATTATCCGGATGTAAACAATAACATTTAAGAGGTCTATATTGCTGATGCTGAAGTGGGTTGGGACATGCAGTTTTAATGGTGTGTGTCTAAGCTTATGACATGTTGAACTAGCTTTTCTCAGAACAAACCATTTCTCCATGGCCATTGCTACGCTACATTGGACACCCTAAGCTGCCTATTATAAACAACAACAAGGTAAATGGGGTTTAGAATAGTAGAACACCTTTAAATACTTTATTTTGTTGACATCATTAGGTTGTTTTCCACTGATACCTGGGAGTTTGATAACTCAAGAACAAATGCTGCATCTGCTCCAGAGCAGGTAGGGAAGAGCTTCTGGGAAAATTACTCTGCTGTCCAACAAAGGAATAAAATTGCTTTCTGTCTCTTATAGAAACTCAGCCAATTTTAAATTATTCCCTTTTTCAAAAGCTGACATCATTTTCTGAGGTTTCAATAAAATATTCAGACATTCTTTAGTCACACTACAAAAGAGACACATCTCCATTATAAGTCATCATTGGAGACACATATAAAACCTTTGTTCTGTAAGATCAAGCATAATGATGGATCACAGCCATCATGTCCAGGAGAGAAACCCACACCTCCCTCTCCTCAGCAGCACTATTCAGCTCCTCCTGGGTGATCCTAAGGTATTTCCAGGTCAGGAAGAAAATATAAACCTGTCAGAGAATTCTGGTTCTGTCCCCAGGTCTCCTCCCAGTGGGAAATGTCCAGAAGACCTTCAAAGGGAGGCCACATGAAGCTATCGAATCACCTCACCTGACTCCTTTAGATGAAAAGGAGCAGCAGTTCTACTCCAACCACAACTAGATTAAAATAAAAACAATGTTAAAATAGGTGAGACAAAATGCTCAGAACAATCCTTGATAAAAGCCAGTTCCCAAGAGTTGGACATCACAGATAATCTAAAATGATGCAAAACAAAGTTAAAAGAGGTAGAAAATACCTCATTTGTTACTAATTAAAAGCCAGCCCATAAAAATGTGTCTTTAACAAAGTTTTAAAATTACTCAGAGTCTGAGCAGCCCTAATATTTGCAGGGAGTCTATTCCACAGTCTGGGGCCTGCCAAAGAAAAAGCCAGATCACCACGGGACTTAGTCCTAGGGACCACTAGAAGATTCTGAGTAGCAGATCTCAAGGCTCTTGGAGGGGCATGAACTTCTAAAAGCTCAGATAAATAAGAAGGGGCAGAACCATTCAGCGACTTAAAAACAAACAGCAGTTTAAACTGGATCCTATAAAATACAGGAAGCCAGTGCAAGGACTCCAGCACTGGAGTGATGTCCTCCCTACGCCCTGTATGTGTTAATAAGCAAGCAGCTGCATTCTGGACCAACTGAAGCCGGTGAATGAATGACCTCTCAAGGCCACAGTACAAGGAGCTGCAGTAATCCAGTCTACAGGAAATAAAAAGGTGGATCACCTGTTCAAACATATTTGGAGGGAGATATGACTTCACCTTAGCGAGCTGTCTCAGATGGAAGAAACAGGACTGAACCACTGCACTGACTTGCCTTGTTAATTTAAAAGAGCCATCAATAAACACACCCAGGTTTCTAACATGGGGTTTACAGTAGGACGCCAAAGAACCCATGAGGCGAGAAGCAGTCTCTGGAGATTCTGGGCAGCCAAAAACCACAATTTCAGTTTTGTTATTCAATTAGCCTCTCACCGAGCCCCGCCCCCCTTAGTTACTGTTGCCAACTCCGACAATAAGTGGATCAAATACTGCAGCTTCGCAGATTTCCATGATAGAAAGAAGTAGACAGATGCGTGTCAGCGACATTTTTTGGAGCAATTTCTCCTCAATTTCATCCAGATTGAGGCAAAATGGGTTATAGGATGCAGTGGAGGGATATATTAGTGTCGGCTCCGCTGAGCGAAGCATAGCAGGGAACAAGGAGTTTGGGAGAAGGTCCGGCATCCGGGGACGCGTGGATCCGAGGAGCGGTGGGCGGCGATGCGGTGTCCCTGTGAGCTGTCAGATGTCAGCTGTCAGATGATCTGAGCTGCAGGCAGCTCTAACGGAGAAAAGCTCCCAGCGCTCTGCATCGCTCAGTTGATCATCTCAGCTGAGTCTGTTAATAAAATGTAACTTTTTACGCCCGTGTTTACTTTCATTATCAATATAGTTCCCGGCCGGAGCTCGGCATTAATTCATTACGTGATCATGACACCACCCGCTGTTGCGCCAAGGCTTAATGTGCGTTTATAAGACACACGGTTGAGGTAATATTACGCTGATTTGCCGGCACGGTGTGTCTATAAAGGGTCTTCTTGGATAGTCTGGGAGGCAGACCTCCGCCCAGCTGCGGGCGGGGGGAGCACTCATGCTTGCTGGCTTGCTGGTTGAGCTCGATGAGGAGGTTCTGAAGGGAAACGAAGGAGACACGACTACTATCGAGGCTAATGCTTAGTATTAAATTAGGCTTAGCTTCATCATTTTGTTTGGAGCTGTCGGATAGTAACGGTTGCTATGATGTGTGATTGGACAATAGCCGTTCTGGGGGCGGGGCCGGCGAAAGGCTAATTTCAAGATGTTCAGGGCCATCCACTGCTTAACATCATTCAAGCAATTCATTCATTCATTCATTTATTGGTTATATAGCCCTTTAAAACAGTCAACTAGACAGCCAAAGTGCTTAACAGGTCGCATAAAAGCGAAAAAAACAAGATAAAACATAAAAACACTCAATTCAGATAAAAAGGCAAATAAGAGAAAACCATTAATAAAAAATCCACATTACTGTGCATTGAAGGCTTTAAGCAATTAGTCAATGAAGCAAGAGAGTCAGCTCCTACTTTCATTGGCAGATCAATTTGCAGATCATCTGCAAAACAATGAAAAGCAATATTATGCTTCTTGAAGATGGAACCCAAAGGCAGGATGTAAAGGGCAAAGAGAGCCGGTCCAAGAATTGAACCCTGGGGCACACCACAGCTGAGAGAATTGTCAGAGCTAAAAGGGCCAATTTCCACTCAATACGACCTGCCAGACAGATATGACCGGAACCATTGTAGGACCATGCCTTTGAGACCAACGTAGGCTTCTAGCCGAGACCAGTGAATTGAAAGCTTTGTCTTTTGGCTCAGCTTCTCTTTCTCCACTTTAGACCAGAGAAACGCCCTCAATACTGAAGTCCAAGTTCTGTTTTTATCTTTTCTCATTAATGTTACTTAATGTCACACTAACAGCTAAATTCAAATTCCAACATCCATCAGAGATTCTCTTGTAATAATCTGAGCTATAACAAAACAGCAACATTTTGATGTATCAACTTTAGAAGTACAACCAAGAGAAACCGATAATCAGGTAGCTATCAAAGTATATGTTAACTCTCAGCTACCACCACACCAAACCTTAGCTCTTTATCTGTGAAAAAGTGAAAGAGTTGTAGATGCACATCCATTAAAAACTTCCTGAAAGTTTCATTAAAGCCCCATTCCTGAACTTTGCGGATATATGCTCTCTGTCGCCCTCTCAAGGCTTGCTGCGTAACGTCACTGTCATAAAATCAAATCTCTCTCTGGGGCATAAGAGGCATGTTTACATTCCTAATGTCAGGCAAAACAACGAAAACAAACTTTTCCACCTCCACACATTGAATAAATAGTTTTATCAGGACTGTATAACAACTTTATGCCCGACCAAACACAATAACCCTGGTGAAATCATTTATTACATACCTATCCATTAGCAGCACGGCTAGGTCAGAGTTCGTAGTACATGCCATTCTTTCTAAAAGAGCTCTCCAGCGAGGAAAAGACGGCCCGATAATAACTCCGGTCTTTGCTCTTGCTCTATCACGTTCTCCTTTTCTTTACAAAAAAAGCATAATTTTAAGGTGTAAAAGTTGTGGAATGTTGCTTTAAAATCCATTCAGTGGTTCATAGATTTTCTATTATTGAACAATAACCTTGGCACAAATATCATGATTAATGTAAATGTTTAAACACCTGATGGCTCAACTTGATGCTGTTGAGACTTTAAAGAGCTTACCATGGCAACCTTAGAGTTCTAGCCTTTGTTTTGTTATTCTCGGTCACTCAGTTGACTTGTTGGTCTAATTATTTTTGAAAGTTCAGGAGTTGTTCACACCGATCTCACACCTGACAGCGTGAATCTGGCTGACAGCCAGCTGACGTATAAAAAAGGGAATGAGGATTCTCAGCAGCAGCAGGAGAAACGCCGCTCCAGAAATCAAGTCTTCGCTGTGCTGAATCTATGAATGTTTGGTCCCTGAGCTGCATTTCTGCTCCTTTGATTTTCACTGAATCCCAGTTGCAGAGATTATGAAATTCTTTGGCAGATGACAAACAGTAACAGGGAGTTTATCCAGATTATCTCCTGAGTTTTGGATCCAAAACAAATAGGTTCTTCCTCAGAAATGGTCCAAATTAGTGGAAATAACCTGTGGAATGCTGGTTGGTCTATCAAGAGCAGACGTCAAAGCAGAACAAGCACACTTAACATTTTTGTAGACCTGGAGCTTGATTCTGACTACAGAATTACTCCAAATCAGATGTTTCTGAATCTGCAACACCTGACAGGCCTGCTGAACCAAAGGTTCTGCACAGGTCCTGATTGGATTTGATGGTCTTCTGCTACATAGTAGCTGTAAGGGTTAAGAAAGTGTTTGATTAAAGAATGGCATGACTGCTTGTAAGAAGAGCAGATTATCTGAGTAAAGACATAAGCAGAAGAGCTCGTGTGAAGTAACCAGCATCATTAGTCCTAAAGAGAAGATTCCTCCAGTAAGGACAAGACCTAAAGAGAAAAAGGAATCTGACAAACTAAGAACATCCAAGGTTGTCCCACTCACCATTGACTTCAGATATTCAAAAGAAGGGAAGAACTGTGGATTCAGTTACATCAACTGGTGTTAAGAGGCAACTATTCAGTGTTTTAACACAAACTTTATTCTCAAAGCTACGGTTTGGCATAGGAGGCATTAGCTGGAGCGAGTCCTTCCCTGGTTCTACTTTTAGGTCTCCACATCTGATCCCTCAGATGTTTTGGGTCATGTAGGAGGAGACAATCTGGGTCTCATGTCACCAGTAAAGCTCTTAGGAGACTCAATGTAGCTTCATAAAGATTTTCCTTTGGGTGAAATCACCTTTTCTTTAATCAATGAACTATCTTCTGTATGTTCTCAATGTGTTATCTGACAGAAAAGCTAAGTAAGCTTTACTTACTCCATTGATCCTCAGTTTAAGTAGTTTTCACGCTTCCACCTCATTCTGCCCTTCCAACCAAACAAACCTCGTTTGCTATGGATGCACATAAAACCAGACGCATCACCTTTGCCATGTTTCTTTTATTTTGCTCCAACAGACGCCCGTTGAGGTAGCCCAGCAGGCCGTAGACGCAGACGTCCACTGTGTTGGAGTCAGCACGCTCGCTGCTGGACACAAGACCCTGGTCCCAGAGCTCATCAAGGAGCTACGGAAGCTCAACAGGCCAGATATCCTCGTCATCTGTGGAGGAGTGATCCCACCACAGGTAACGGAAAAGTCCACAGGCTTTTATAGAGATCCCGTTTGCAGCTGTCTTCATAAAAGCCTGGTCTTCGGTCAGAAATGTCAGTGACACCAAAATCAAAACATCTGCTGGCTGGAAAAATGAGAAACTGTTGGTGGTAAGAAACCAGTTTGAGGAGCCCAGTTGATAACGTAGTAACTAAAACAGATGTCTGCCCAGTGTCATCTGTATCTTTAAGAGAATATTTGTATTTTCACACTTTTCTGTTTAGTTGCTGTCGGTATGGCAACCTAGCTCCAAGTTAAGGCAGCGCTGTGTGTTTGCAGGACTACGAGTTCCTGTATCAGAGTGGTGTGTGTGCCATCTTCGGCCCTGGAACCAGGATCCCACAAGCTGCCGTCGAAGTCATCGACAACATAGAGAAGAGTTTGGAGAAGATACGGCAAGCCATGTAGAAATAAAACACATTTTTTATTAGAATCTGACACGCTGGACAAGGAGGTAAAACTGTTGCTGTATTCAGATTACAAATTCTGAGTTTTAGTAACTTCTGATCATATAGTGCAAATCTTTATTATTTATTTCACATTCATGCCAGGATTATCACGTTACAGCTCTTTAAACATTTGATGAAACTATGAAGTTACTGTGAATGTATTTTTGTTTATAATTTGCAGTTTTCTGCTGTGATTTAATGTGGGTGTGGTGGAGATTAAAGGTGAAATCAAAACAAACAGCTTAACTATCATCTGCGTCTAATTTTCATGAGTTTTATCTTTCTGAAGTTTAATCCATCAGTTTAATCCAAACGCTTTATGTAAAAAAAAGAAAATCCCTTGAACAGTCATCACATTGTTGGAAGTATTTTTGTACCTTTATTGGCACTATGTTTAGCACGCTTTGGTTTAAATAAAGTGTGTTAACTCGAAACGGGCTCTGTTGTGTAATAGATTTTGTTTTTTCAGTTTATTTGTTAAGATTTAATTATTTTTTAAATTTATTTTAATTTTTTGTAGAGAATTTGTCCAAAAATATTCATATAATTTGGGTGCAGTGTCATCTAGTGGTACAAATCATGAACTGCAACCAATTAATTTTTATTTATATTTAAAGCCCCAAGTCATCATCACACACTGGTGAAATTACATCTCCGCATTTGACCCATCCCCATGGTGGGGAGCGGTGAGCTGCAGCTGTGGCCGCGCTCGGGAACCATTTGGTGGTTTAACCCCCCAATCCAACCCCTTAGTGCTGAGTGTCAAGCGAGGAGGCATTGGGTCCCATTTTTTTCAAATGACCCAAACGGGATTTGAACCCCGATCTCCCAGTCCCGGGGCGGACACTCTACCACTAGGCCACCAGAGCTGGGCTCTTTAAAAACTAAAATAAAATTTTAGCAAGTGGAGATGAGATTTTAAAAATGACACAAAGAAAACACTGAGCTTGTTTTAAATAGGACTGATATTCTTATCTTAGATATTATGCAGATCAAACAAAGTCCTTGGAAGTTTCATTCTGATCACTGGAAGTTTTTAGTTTGTGTAGTTCAACTTGACAAAGGCTCATTATCAAACTTAAGTCTACTTTTGGGGGTCTGTCCGTTTACCATGGTGAATGTTATTTATATTTTTTTATGTTTCCATTGACAGAAAAACCTCTGAAACCTAGTGCTGCCCTAGGGGAAATATAGAAGTATAGAGTTTTTTGTTACCATATAAACACAACTGAAATATCACATGGTCCTAAGTATTCAGACCCTTTGCTGTGACACTCATTTATGTAACTCAGGTGCTTTCCATTTCTTCTGATCATCCTTGAGATGGTCCTACACCATCATTGGAGTCCAGCTGTGTTTGATTCTACTGATTGGACTTGATTAGGAAAGACTGTCTATAGAAGACCTTACAGCTCACAATGCATGTCAGAGCAAATGAGAATCAGGAGGTCAAAGGAACTGCCTGAAGAGCTCAGAGACAGAATTGTGGCAAGGCACAGATCTGGCCAAGGTTACATAAAAATCTCTGCTCCACTGAAGGTTCCTAAGAGCTCAGTGGCCTCCATTATCCTTAAATGGAAGACGTTTGGGACGACCAGAACCCTTCCTACAGCAGGCCGTCCAGCCAAACTAAGCTACCGGAGGAGAAGAACCTTGGTGAGAGGTAAAGAAGAACCCAAACATCACTGTGACTGAGCTCCACAAATGCAGTCAGGAGATGGAGAAAGTTGTAGAAAGTCAACCATCACTGCAGCCCTCCACCAGTAAGGGCTTTATGGCAGAGTGGCCCGTTGGAAGCCTCTCCTCAGTGCAAGACACATGAAAGCCCGCATGGAGTTTGCTAAAAGACACCTGAAGGACCCCGAGATGGGGAGAAGTAAGATTCTCTGGTCTGATGAGACCAAGATAGAACTTTCTGGCCTTAATTCTAAGCGGTATGTGTGGAGAAAACCAGGCACTACTCATCACTTGTCCAATCCAGTCCTCACAGTGAAGCATGGCGGTGGCAGCATCATGCTGTGGGGGTGTTTTTCAGCTGCAGAGACAGGACGACTGGTTGCAATCGAGGGAACGATGAATGTGGCAAAGTACAGAGATCTCCTAGACAAGAACCTTCTCCAGAGTGCTCAGAACCTCAGACTGGGCCGAAGGTTTACCTTCCAACATGACAATGACCCTAAGCACACAGCTAAAATAACGAAGGAGTGGCTTCACAGCTACTCTGTGAATGGCCCAGCCAGAGCCTGACTTAAACCCAATGGAGCATCTCTGGAGAGACCTAAACATGGCCGTCCACCAACGTTCACCATCCAACCTGACAGACCTGGAGAGGATCTGCAAGGAGGAATGGCAGAGGATCCCCAAATCCAGGTGGAAGAGACTTGTTGTATCTTTACCAAGAAGACTCGTGGCTGTATTAGCTCAAAAGGTGCTTCTGAGCAAAGGGTCTGAATACTTAGGACCATGTGATATTTCAGTTCCTCTTTTTTATTAACTCTGCATAAATTTCTAAAATTCTGTGTTTTCTGTCAATATGAGGTGCTGTGTGTGCATTAATGAGGACAAAAATGAATTGATTTTAGCAAACGGCTGCAATATAACAGTAAAAAATTGAAGGGGGTCTGAATACTTTCTGTACCCACTGTATAACAGGCAAAAGAGACCTATACAACTCAATGTAAATTGATTAAAAGACCGAAAGCAACTGTTTATTTGAGCAAGCATTCATCCGTGAGCTGAGAGTGATGTCTGAGGCGCCATTTACTAGACATTTACCGTGCAGTCTGATCCCTCTGCAGGAAGTGTCACATCCATTCACACCCTGACTGTCGGGACTCAGGAGGTGCTAACACCCCTACAAGAAGATGGTGTCAGGGAGTCCCTGGAGAGATGGGAAGACTTTTTCACCCAATCCAGTCCAGGCAGGACACCATGTCCTGTGGAGACGTATAATTCGGGGGGTTGAAGTTGATGCACCGCTGAGATGGCAACAAAGTCATTACATGATCAAAATAGAAACTTTTCTGTAAGATAGAACTGTCAGTGTGGAACCAACAACAGAATTATTGATTCTGCATCATCAGTTGGCTGTGTGTGTGTGTGTGTGTGTGCGTGTGTGTGTGTACACTGAAGCCTTGTTTAGCTGCCATTGGGTTCAACACATGTCCAGTGGGAGACAAGAGCAGCTTAACAACGACTTCTCTTTCTGCTCTGGTGTAGTAAAAATCAATGTAGCCTCATAGGTGACAGGAAGAAGAGGTCAAGCTAACACATTCTATCTTTTTCAGCACAATGATTACATGCATGGGTGTATTATTATATCACACACTGCCAAAGAATCTAATGGTTTCAAGCTAATTTTAATTATTGGTGCCAGTAAACTACTGTAAATAAAAGAGGAAGCATTTTTTTCTGTGATTTTTTAAATCTTTATACTAAGACATATAAAGATGATTGTGTAACTTGCTGAGAGAGTGACTGAGATCCATATTTCATACTGACTGAATCACAAAGTTAAAATTATTCAATTAATACGTCTCAACTGACTTCCTTGTTTAGTTTAATATGAAGCCAGTAGTATATAAAATATTCAGATTTAGCATCAAACTTATCTGAAGGCTGAATTTTATAAATAATGGGAATAAAGAGGAAAATACTAACAACTTAGTAATAAGTATTACTATTATTATTATTATTACTATTATTATTATTACTATTACTATAATTATTATATTATTATTACTATTATTATTATTAATATTATTATTATTTCATAGGTACCACAACTTATGGTTTCAGTGAGTTATCAGCTATATGAGTTAAAAATCTAATTAAAATTTGATACAGGACATCATGTTAGCTCTTCACACCTTTACTCGTTAGAGAAATTATTTTTAATTGACAGCAGTTGATATGACAGATTTGAATTCACATTTTACTCTATACTCGATGGGCTACCAAGGAGCCAGTGAGTGTTATATAATGGACCTTTTTCACACTTTATTACAGGGAATTCAAGCAGCTTAAATACCACCCAAAAATAATTTCAGACATTGTGGTGAACTAAAAACAAACATGTCATGTTGTATTTTATTTCTGCTCTTTATAACCAAACTAATATGTAAAAGAATTTGGGACAATACAACCAGAAGAAGCATGGGAGCCAATGTTTTGCTCATGACAACAGTTTTTAGATTCATTTGAGTGGAAATATCACTATTTTCCACTTTTGCTATTAGCTTTGCCTAATTTTCTGCTATTGGCTGAAACAAGTTTACAGGTTAATTGCATTTTTCTGGTTCCTGTGGGTAAACAGTCCTGTTACAGCCCCTGGCTGTTTTGTATTAACCTTGTCCTTTTGGGTTTCTCCCTTCCTGAGAGTGTGAGAGAGCACCTGAAGCACCTGGCTCCACTCCCACTAATTGCCTCCACTTTAAGTGTGCCAGCTGTCCCAGATGAAAATCAGCCCTGCCACTGTTTAAAGCCAGCCAGTCCTTTGTTTCAGGAAGCAGCAGGACATAAAGGAGCGCTGGCCTGGTGTTGATTTTCTGTTTTCTGGATTTTAGCAGCTTGTCTCAGAGTTTTAAGGTTTTTAGCTAAACTGTGTGTTAACCCTTTTGGGTGTATTCTGTAAACATGTCTGTTAAGTGCAGACTATTGGTATTCCCTGAGTTAGTTAGTTAAGGTTTGCTAATTTCCCGGGGAGACTTTTTGTTTGAGCTGTATCCCCCGCTGGGTTCTCTAATGTTCTGTGATTAAGTGCCTTTTTTAATAAATTGTTTTTTTTACTTTTACCATCTTGAACATGCATCCTCATTGTTGCTCCTGGCCACCTAGATGGCCTGGGATGTAACAGGTCCACTTATGCCTTTACAGAAAAATGTATATTTGGTTATATTAATTTGTAAAGTGCACACCCTTTCATTGTGAATCTTATTTATTTTCTAAACATCAATGAAACAGTTTTTCTCCTGAAATTTCCTCTTACAAAAATTACTATTTTTCTCATAAACTCAAGTAAATGTCATGATGATAAAGATGCTAGTTCAGCTAAAATTCAGCCAACCACAGATCCCATTCATGTTTACACTAAGGTTAAATAAATGTACCACAAACAAAATTTCAACATTAAAATGTTCTTATGACACATTCAAATTCTGATAGCTTGATACTTTCTTGTTGCATTTATTCACAAACATGAACAATGAATTGTGCACATAAATATACTCAAGGGTCAGAGCTCTACATTCACAAGTGAAAAATAAAATATTAACGGAAGTTACACGTTTTAAGAAAAGAAAAAACACTGCACAAAAAAAATTCAAGTAAAGCACCACTTATCACATTTTACTGTGCAAAAACACGTGTCTTGCTTTTGTAATAAGAATAAATAAAAAAGCACATTTGTTTGTTTTTTTGTTTTGATTTTACTCAAAGAAAACTTAACAAAACACCCAACAACACAACAGTTTATATTCATTTTGACAGATGTTGAGTTACACCAAAAAGTAAACATGTCCAGCAGAACCAAACAGAATACCAAGAAAGCAGTAAGGTCACTTGTTTTAGTTCCTCCATAATCTCTCACTGTTAGACTGAGGTCATCATCGTATGCTGATGATTTTATGGTAAAATCTTGAAAATAATATACACTTTCTCTTTCAACATAGCAACCTGTTACCCTTTCTTCACACTGCAGCCATCAGCGGCGTGGAACGGCAGCAGAACGGGTTACTTGCGTGCTTCGCTGCACACCAGTAGTCTCAGCTGAAGTGGCTTCTCCGCTGTCCTTCTCGCTTTACTTGCGAGATCCCTCAAGACTTCAAAAGTCACGGATTGTTTATGCCATAAAGCCATGAAAAACACACTGTTGCACTTCTCGAATGATACAGGGAGTAAATAAGCCGTGAGGTCACACGTATAGACATAATCTACATAGATATGAAATTGCATCGCTGCAATAGACTTTTATTTTTAAAATTACTGGACATTTTACACTGAAATCACATGTGAATTCCTGTCTAGCCCTATGTTAAATGCAGAAATTGACACAACCCAGAAGCGGCTTGTGGCAAAAATAGAACCTGATCCTTTCTTTAGCGGCGCGGCGAGCTGCTTCTGGGATGCACCTAAAAATTTCCGCGTCGCAGCTGGTTTGAATCACCCCCACAGACTATAATGGATTCTATTTTAAGCAGTGACGTTTCAATGCGGTTCTGCACCGCTGAAGCTTCCAGTGTGAAGGAGCGGCAAGGGTTATGTTGTGAATGACTCTCATCTACTATCACATGAAAGAATAACTCAGTATCTACAATTTTTAACTCGATTAGCTGTAGCAGCCATTTGTTTCCCCATCATGTCCTGTTACCTTAATAACCCAGGAAGTGAGCATGTACGGAAGAAGATTAGGGCCACTGAAATGATAAAAAAGAAAAGAAAATCATAGTTAATCTCAGAAAAAAACCATAATTTTGAGATTAAAGTCAGAATTTTCTTTTCGTTTTTTCTTTTCAGTGGCGCTAATCCTCTTCCATTGAACATGTAATTCCAAATATGGAGGAAACGATCTGTTTCTATCTTTGTCGCAGTATAAGAACAGAAAAAAACCCCATCTTCTTAGCTCTGTGTTGTGTTACACTAATAGTTTTTCTGTTATTTGCTGTCTTCAGCTTCTCAGATTTAGAGAACATTTCCTTTCGAAGCTAGCAAACATTTTAAATTCTCTTCTTGTGGCTGAGACATTTCAATGTTTATTCACGTCTGTATGTTGAGCTTTTCCTTCGATATGACATCATCATTGAAATGTGCACTAAAATAGTGCAAAAACACACAAAAAATCTGCAATGGAATCATGTAAAATTGTTTTTAGGACAAATAAAATAAACAAAACGACGATTATTTTTTACATTCTTACATGTAAAATATTTTTAACCTGACTTACCTAAAATGAAATGGCAATATTTTGTGAGGCAGATATAATCTCATAATTGATTTTATAATGATAACTAGAAAAAATGTTCAACGCGCTCATGTTAGACTTCAAACATGATCGGGTCATCCAGATAAATTCTGTATGATTTATAGAGATTGAGAGAAAAGGTTTTGTCAGCAAAATGTCATTTGTCTTCATATGATAAATTGATGTTTTTTTCATAAACTAAACCTGTGAGTATTTTATTTTTAAAAAATCACTTGTTCGGAAATTAAAAACAAATTTAGAAACCGGAAAATATTGATCTTATACACAATCTAATGAGAATTTGGTGGCAAAAACAAAATGCACTTCTGTTTAAAGGTGCAATGAGTTCAAATGAGTGACATCTAGTGGTCAAAAAGGACATTTCAACCAGCTCAAATGCCTTGTACCAGCTGAAAGAATGCACTCTGTTCCTCCCCAGTTCAACAGCTTTCAGGAGCATTTAGATTCCTAAAAGTAGCTATACTACAGTGTATGAATAAGATAAAGTATTAAAATACACATATGGTTAATAATCTTTTGTGCAAATAAAAAATAGCAAATTCAACAAGCCCAAAACGGCTTCAGCTCATGGCAACTAATATTTCTACATGGATTTTTGACAACAACACTATGGTTACTGATAATAAACAGATGGGGCTACAAAGCTTTTATGTCCTTATATTCAATGCCCTTGAAGAGCACGCTTCTTCTTCTTCCATTTTGTTATGGTAATATTGTTATTCTCTACGCACAAGGAAGCATTACACAGCTTCAATATAAACTAATAAAAGGCAATGTTCATTTCCCAAAACAATTACATAGTGATTAAAACATAGCTTTTAACAATAATTTAAATCTTTTTTATTGTTCCCCAGTATGTAATAATACTCTGATGCTTACACACACACACACACACACACACACACACACACACACACACACACACACACACACACACACACACACACACACACACACACACACACACACACACACACACATTAACACAAGACTGAGTCAGAACAACGCCAGCTTTACAGTCTCGTGTCCTGACATCTATCGCTGATCTTCCGAGGATAGCTCAGCCATCGTATCAAAAGTTAAACAAATTGAACTAATGCCTGCAAACAACATAAAGAGGGTATTATTTTCATCCATGCCAAGTAAAAGGTTTTCAAAGTCTTTGCACAACCTTTGCTTTGTAGTTGTCACCATCCATCATCTTCAGTGAAGCCACTTGGCTGCCACTTCTCAGCCTTGCTCACGTTGTGGCCGTGTAATTTTATAAAAATTCATATTTCTTTGTTTTCCTCAAAGCCGAGTACACTTCTGTTTCCAGCTACGATGACGTGAAGGGGTTGGCTAGTTTTGACTGTTGTCCAATCACCCCCGTTCCAGACCTCAAACCAGAAAACAGCTTATTTCTGAGGTCTTTTTACCCCAAAGTCTGTCTCAGCTCTGTGGTCTCCTGCGGTTTCCCGGAGAGCATCTTTACTCTTGACGTTAGCACTGACCGTGTGTATGTTGTTGTCATTGATGCTGCTGGCGTGGCATGGATTAGACCCGAGGCACATCCATCTTAGCTGCTTTACCTCCTGTTTGAAGCTCTGGCTGAAGAAGTAGTAGATCATTGGATTGTACACGGTGGAGCTTTTTGCAAACATGCAGGGCAGCAGACTGACTTCAGGTGGGATTTTACTGCTGTCATTCAAAATGGACCACAGGCTCACCAAACCATAGGGTGTCCAGCAGCCAATGAAACCCACACTGATCAAAACGGCAATCTGCAACAGAATGAGAGGGTTACCAAGAGAGTTCACAGTGCCTTGTAAAACCAAAAGATTTCAACATGTACAGAATCAAAGAATTTAGTCATCACCTTTTCAATTCATTGAAAAGGGTCCTAAAACAATACTCTATTTACAATTGGAAACTGCTCTATGAGCCTTTTTACAGCATATGAAACCTTTGAGGGTCAAAATAGCCCAGGAGCCCTGATAAATGGCCAAACAAAAGCCCATTATAAAGCCCTATAATGGAAAGACTGGTTTTCCCCTGTTCACTCAGCCAGGACATGAATATTAAATGAGCTGCTTGCTGATTGGCCGGTTTACCTTGATGACTCTATAAGTCCTGAAGCCATAAACTCTGTGTACATTTGTTTTTTGATAACGTTACTTGTGTGCTCCGAGATTCTTCTTCGTTTTCCTCTTGTCCAACAAGGATGTTAGCTGTAGCTTGGGATAATGTTAGCAGTATCTCAGACCAATGTTAGCAGTAGCTCGAGATAGCGTTGTTCTACGGTTAGCATTACCACCACCAACATGTTAATATTACTGATGTTGAAGTGGGTTGGAACATGTAAATTTGAGAGGTGTGTCTAAGGTTATGGCATGTTAAACCAGCTTCTCTCAGAACAAAACATTTCTCCGTGGCCATTAGCTACATAAATAATTTACATAGGAGAGCAGAGATGGCACAAACCTTTTGGTATGCTACATTAGACACCCCAAGCTGCCCATATTCAATGACAAGGTAAAATGCAGTTTTGAATTCCAAAACCCCTTTAAACAAAGCTTCATTTCTCCAGAGCTGCAGTTTAATTAAACTGTGCTGCAACAACATGTAGCTACCATCTTTTTGTCTGTGCCATTTTCATGCGTTAAAGCTGCAATAGCAAATCTACGGAACAAGCTAGCTTAAAACATTTTTAGTACCTCTTAACAACTTTACTTTACTAACTGGTGTGAGAGGTTCTCCGCTCAATAATATCAGAGAAGGAGAAACAGCCGGCTGCTACCACTTCACCTTTAGGACAAACTACCAGAGTCCCAAAAAGAAACACACCATTTGAAGTCACAGACAACAAAAGACGTTTGGACCTAGAAAACAGCGACTGGTGTTTAGCGCGCTCTCGTTTACTGTTGCAATGCAGGTTCTGGTTCCAGCAGATGTAGTCCAGGGATGATAGCCGGCGGGAAGAGTGAGAGTTCCGTGACCGTTTTTGTGTTTAAACGCTAGCTTGTCCTGTAGACTTGCTATTGCAGCTCTAAATCATGCAAACTATTCAATTGAATCAACAGTCAAAAGTCTGACTTGTGTTAAATAAACAATAAAAATATTCATTATCTGTTTTAAGTTATGTCAGAGATAGATGTTTTGGTAGCACTTTACAATAAGGGTTCATTTGTTAACGTTACTTAACATTATTAAGCATTAATAAACTATTAAATAACTGCTTAATATTAATGTTAATATTAAGTAATGCATCACTAAGCAGCCCCCCTCCGGCCCTTTGTCCTAACATTAAGAAAACTTAACAATATCGCAAACGTTAATAAAGGGTTCCTTTGTTTATTATTGCTTAATAATGCACTAACGTTAATAAAGGGACCCTTATTGTAAAGTGTTACTGAAGTTTTTTAAGCAAGGGCACAAGAGGTTTGTTCACATTTCTATCTGCCTAGGACTCAATGGAGGGCACGCCTCTTCCACAGGTATTGTACAGATAACTTTTACTAATTTTTATTGCATAAATGGTTATGAAGCTAAATATCCATCATAAATATCAGTTTCATAGAATTGCATCAGAATGAGTAACCTACAATCAACAGCCTCCGATGAAGTTTGACGATGTTTGGGACGTGATTGCTGTTTGTTGACTTTTTGTAGGCGAAGTAAAGATTTAAAGCAATGCCGAAGTAGCAGCAAACGATGACTAGGCAAGGCACAAGCAGATTGACGGAGAACAAGGAGATGACGAATGAGAAGCTCTCGTGTTTCATCTGCCCCCAAGCGAGTGAACAGGATAGGCCGAAGGGCTCCGGTCCATACCGGCCCCAGCCCAGAATGGGGAACAGGGCCCAGATCAGAGCATACAGCCAGGTCCAAACACACAGTATCTTCGCCTTCTTCCAACTGATTTTCTCCCCTGCACAGAGAAAGAAAAAGGTAGGGTTTTTTGTTTACTTTTGGAATTGGTGCAAGTGACATTTTGACCATGTTTTTGTAAATGAACCCTGCAGTTAGGTTTCCTCTAAGCGTTTACTACCTTAACAGCCATCGTCCAAGTCAAGTGTGTCTAATCCTGGTCCATGAGTACTATACTGTATATGTTAGATGCTTTTCTGCTCCAACACACCTGATTTGAATCATTACAGGCAAACATAAATGCACTGGGTTGCCATTGTGATTAACACCTAAAAATCTGAGACTCTCTTGTAGGGATGCAACGGCCCACTTTCCCCACGGTCCGGTCCGTACCTCGGTTTTTGGGTCACGGTTTCGGTCCAGTTTCAGTCCACTTGTAGAAAACATCTGAAATTTCCAAACTTTATTTTATTCACGCAATAATATAACTTTTCAGATGTATTACTTGTAGTCCAGTGTTTAATAATATGTTCAGAGACAAACAGAAATGTCACTTTTAAAATGCTTTTTCCAACGTATTGGTAAATGTAAAATATTATAAAGTGCCTCTTTAGTATACATTACAGTACTTTAAAATGATTGTAACCCAATTTTGTGAGCTTTTATTTTGAAGAAAGCAGCTAACCGGATGTGACGTGTGGTGTCAGTGAGAGGCTAGGGCAGGGGTCGGGAACATGCGGCTCTGGAGCCGCATGCGGCTCTTTTAGCGACCCCTAGTGGCTCCCTGGAGCTTCTTCACAAATGTCCCCACAAGAGTATGAAAATGGATGGGGGATATATTTTTTGTTTTATTATTGTTTCTGTAGGAGGACAAACATTCTTAACGTTTTCCAATGCTGTAAAAATGCACATAATAAATATTAAATTTTAACATTTCTGTCAACGAAAATTTGCGTCATAGCCTGCGACACACGTTTCAGTGCGGCGCTCATATGGCGGCGCAGTGCCAGGCAGATGGATGTAAACAAACCAGCGAGTGTGTCAGGGCCATGGATCCCAAAGGGAAAAAGAGAAAGATAGCTGATGAGAAGGATTCAAGGAAGAATGGACCCAATTATTTGCTTTCATTGTCGACGTGGAAGGATTACCTGGATAAACTTCAACTTTTCACTGCTGTCGCTCGGACAAGGACCAAATCAGCGGAGGTTTCACTGACTGACCAATGAGGGGACAGGATGCTTCTCAGTACATCTCCGGGTAAACATGGAGGAAAAGTTAATATTTGCCGTGTCTAATGTCCCAGAGCTTTACAAGACTTCACTTAACTCCAGCAAAACATTGTGAGACTTCATATCTACCGCTGTTTCAACTCTGAACTGCTTTAATAACCCAAAATTCCCTCCAATCTGACGGCCAATCAAAACAACGGAAGACTCGCTATTCACCCTGCTGGAACAGAGGCGTCGCTGGCTTTTGCTGCTGCCGCATGTCGCCTCCCGTGTGTCAGGTTATAAAAGTAGATTTAAGAAGTGGATTACATCTCCAAACTCCGCAGGTTTTGTTGCAACCTGAGAGATGATAAAGCGTGGAAAACTGTTCACGGATGGTGATTACATGAAGGATTCATTCATCAGAGCACCTATTTCAGACTTCAAAAACAAAACCGAGATAATCCAGAAAATTAAAGACATTCCTCTCTCCACAAAGACAAGGACCATTAAAACGACAGGAGACGTCACCAATCAGCAAATCAAAGACATTAATTCAGCTCCAGCGTACTCAACTACCTGTGATGAGTCGTGTGAGGTGATCGATATCAAGCAGCGCTGTTGTGCAGGTATGTGAGCTGTGATGGGCCGCAAGAAGAAATGATCAAATTAATACCACTGATTAATGTTGTAATGGAAGTTAAAACGTAAAGCACCAAATATCTACAGCAGAGTCACGTGGTGTGTTCTCTCCAGGATGCGCTGCAGGAAATAAACATTTAATCATGAATGCTCATTATGTATTTGTAGCCTACTTAGTCATTTTGATAATAGGCTAATATAGCTAATATACACTTACAACCTGTGTTGCCTTCATATAAGGCTTATATAAGGCTTTTCATTTTTTGCGGCTCCAGACAGATTTGTTTTTTGTTTTTTTGGTCCAATATGGCTCTTTGAACATTTTGGGTTGCCGACCCCTGGGCTAGGGCAACCGGAGCGGGACCGGCAGGGACGTATAATTTGGAATTGTAGGATGTCCAAGGAAGGTCCCGACTTGTGGCGTCAAATAAAGTGACCCTCTGATTTCACGACCATCATCTTTCCTTGTGTTTGCACAACTCTACGTCACCTCCAGTCTCTTCAGGGACGCTCGGTTGTAAACATCTAACAAATGAGCTAAACAATGTAAACACGCCGACAGCGTGGCTCATTTTCTTGTGCTTATCTGAGCTGATGCTGTGAAAGCATTAGCGAAAAGCTGCTGTTTTTTCCCTGGCGTTACCTGCTCGAATGTTCTGCTTCCAGAAAGCGAAAGATTGGGGTGGGCGCGTTGGAGGTGCTTTGGCCATGTTTATAGTGTTTACCGCTGCGTATGGGAGATGGGTCAGACAATGCTTGCAGACAGTCTCTTTACTGTTCACCGTTTTCTCTCCCCGTCTTTATATTCAACTGCAAACCAGAAATGTTCCCACACGGAAGATTTGTATCAAGACGGCACGTTGCATGTCACCATTGCTAAGTTTTTCTCCGCTTGTTTTGCTAAAACTTTCAGCTCAGTAGGGTGGGTCAAACCTGTGATTGGATAATTACTCGCGGGTAGGGAGGGGGTCTGCTGTGAGCAGCTTCAGACAAGACTAGAACGGGCACATGGAATGAAACCTGTACAGACGCAAAAATATTAATAATGCGTCTTTGGACCGCAGTCCTTGGTGGCAGCCACACACAACTGTAGCACAAGCCTGTGAGTGACAAAGTTGGGACGTGGATGCACAACAGTGATTGGATATTAACTTGCGGAGGTGGGCTTTCATCTGCCTGGACAGACAAACGCACCCTGCCATGTAAAGCATGAAATAAAGGACCAGCACGAAAATAATGGCTAAACCGAAGTCCCGCGCTACACGAGGGTAGATTGTCCCATGCAGGTTGGACCTAACGGTCCGGGATTTTACCGCGTACCTTTGCATCCCTACCTTGTATTTTGAGTCAAAATACATAAACTACTAAAATGGAAGGTGAAAAGAAGAAGGATTAATTTCTTCATTTCTAATCTCTTTAACATGTTTGCATGTTCTTCAATATGACTTGTTATTGAATTCAACCCCTTTATCCATGATCACGAACACTTTAAATAAAGCTGTAGATGCCACAAATTCTGCTTTCAGCCATTAAATGTACCTGAAAAATCTAACAGAAGACTTAATCTGTACTTTGATAAATAATCTCAGATGTGCAGCTTTATGACCGTTTGTGTTCATTTTAGTGAAAAAGAAAAATCCAAACGTCTTAAGACAAGTGTCTCATCAACTCACACTCTACGGGCTTGTGCGCTCCAGGGCAAAACGGATGAATGTTATGAGATGTTCAACATGAATTCATCAACTAGACAGGATTGAGATTACATCCAGTGATGTCTGAATCAGCGTAGTAAGCTGGTACCTCATGAATAACCACACACACATCTATGCTTGTGAACGAGAATATTTCAGATGATAGCAATATACGAAATAGGTTATAGGGCCCTTAGTGGGTCAGATTACACAAATGAGTGAGGGACGAAGAAAACGGATGTTTACCAGAATCCTGAAGTATAGGAATAAAAGTGACACCACTCCATTATCTTTATTTAATCAAACAGGGAAAACGCCAGATCTGGAATTGTTCTGCGTTTTTATTTTAATAATTCATTTACTAATATCTTGGGAAAATAATGGACGTATGATTCAAAACCCATTTCCAAGCAGCACAGATGATATATAAATTGATTTGCTTCTTGTTGTTTACATTTGATTTTTCTCGCGTTGACCTGAGAGCCCTGTGCTGATGAGACCTCATCCATAGCGAATTCGTCTTCCGCTCTCCATGTTGTTATTGTGGCTTTTGAATCCTAATTATTACAGATTCTGGAGTGTATGCAGACTTTCTGATGTGTCTCATGTGAGTAACTCCTAAATCAAAAATGAAAGACGTTTATGTTGTTCTTTTCTATATTTCAGACTTGGTCTAAAATGTGTCAGAATTCAGATTCTGAAAGAACAGGCTGATCAGTTGGGTAACACATGGGTCTTTTATAATTGCTGTTATTACATTCTTTTATACTACGTTGAGCTTTGTTTTGTTAGGCAATCATCTGAGTTTTACTGAGACACAGATATATCAGTTTGTGTTTATAAATTTAAAATTGTTTTGAAAAAATCTTGACAAATAACTTGAAATTGAAAACTTTGTTTAACATTGACTCACGTTTCCTGAATGATGTGCCGATGCATAATAAAGACTTTCTGATGTATTTTTAGCGTGATCTTTTTTCACCTCTTTAGTAAAGTCAAGGTCTACATTTTATTACAATAAAACAAATAATTACTGGGTGAATCAATAAAAGTCAACTAGAAAAAAATAATTGGAGAATTTTTTTAGTCAGAAAGATTAGTTAAGGGGCGGGACTTAGAACTTATACTGCAGCCAGCCACTTGGGGATGTTTTGCTTTCTTTCAACTTTCGGATACATTCCTCAGTCAACAGCTTGTTTAACATTACGCTCTCATTTACCATAAAATCCCCCAAATTGCTCTCCTGCACCTTCACCTCTTTCTATAAAACAATAACAAGTTAACATAGTCCTACCATGTACGCCCACAATCACACCAGACCACAGTCTGGCATGAGCCTCAAACCTTTTGAGTTTTCATGAGCTGTATGCCAAAATCATCAATATTAAAACCAACTTCAGTTGAGTATGAATCTAAAATATATGAAAGTCTAATGTTTATCAGTACATTACAGAAAATAATGAAGTTTTTTCACAATATGCTAATTTTTTGAGAAGGACCTGTATAGGCCTATATGATGGACAAACCCTCTGTGCCATCACCCGTAGGTTTCTGAACAGCTGAATCGAAGCCCAGTGGGCAGTTCCAACCACCACCATCTTGGTCTTGTCACGTGTCTTGTCACTCCCGGAAAATACATAAATGGAGCTGAGAGCAGGGCTGTGGGGTGAGGGCAGATGATTGACACCCATCAAACTCTGAGCCGATGTAGCTAAGAGCTAACTGAGCTAACAGAAGCTAACAAGAGGTTGGTGGGTGCTTTTAGCCAGATAACTGTGGTTAAAGGAACTAGAGGCAGGAAAAAAGAAACGATGCTCACGAGCGACGCGCCCGGCTCTGCGAGTAACTGCAGCCCAGCACGGGAGCGTGCACAGACGGCTATGTTACACAAACACAAAAATACCATTACCTGACCCTCTTCACGCTCTCACGCCACACCTCCAATATCTCACTCTGAAAAGGCAACTCCCCGCCGCTCTCACGGACAATATTGCGGCGAAGCAATCCACGCTGCAGCCCTGATCACAGCTAATGCTACTACTGTAGCATGATCACAGCTAATGCTACTGCACGCTAGCTCTCTCTGAGTCATCGGTGAGGTCAGATCATTGTCATATCATCTCTAAACACAACCTATAATGTTTCTTACCTGCTCACTAGGAAATGAGCCATGGCAGCATCCTTTTTGAGTCCCAGATATAGTTGAAGCAGCCTCCATTCGTCAATCACGTATCCGATATAGATTCGGGTCCCTGCCTGTCTTTTACCATATTTGGTTTTTGACTCACTGAATAAACTTTCTTTGTGCCACGCTTGGTCGTTTGCTGGTTGCAGTAGAATCCATTCCCACAGTTCTTCTTTTGGAGTTTGGCGGTTGGCAAGCAACTTAAGGTGCAATAGCGCCACCTACCGATCTGCAGTGTCGAACACATTTTCTTTCTGTTTTGAAGCTGTCGTGAACGCGCAAGCAGTGTCAATTGACGCCATATCCGGACAAGCAGCGCGGGAAATTCGTGACTGAACTGCAGCGCATTTTGCAGCAAACAGCCTGTTCAAGAAAATGGAACGATACATGGGTGGCCTCATTTTTTTTGGTTTATAACGCTTCATCACCCATTAGCTTTAAAAAAATGAACATACATGTTTAATTTTTTACAGATTTTTTAAAGATCCTGCCCCTAGTTCCTTTAAGCGACTCTACCCTCTGCCTTCTAGGCTGTAACACTTTTAACCCAAGACTGAGGCTGAGGTCTTCCCTGGAGCAAGCAGGAGGCCAGCCGCTAGCGCTAGCACTGCTACCTGTCAATCAAAATGACACACCACTAATTATTCACAATTTCAAGCCCTAATTACATCCAAATAGATAAGTTACAACAAAAATTCACCCCCCTCAGAGTTGTCATGACCATAAATTTGACCTTTTAAACCTAAAATGGTTTTTTGAATCACACACGTTTATTTCAACTGTGAAGTTGGCATTTTTAATCTGGGAGTCAATGGGAACTTGGCCCTTTCTGGATCCAGCCCCCAGCAGATGAGGGGCAACGGCAATTTTTGTCACTTCCACTTGGGTTTCACTTTTGGCAGGCGAAGGTTCCCCCTTGGAGATGACCCAGATTTTATTTTTCATTAGTGGAGCCGTCATCATTTATGAAAAGGATCTGTCACGGCTCCAATACAACTGGTTCTTGTTAAAGTTTTTCTGTGCTTCTTCTTGATTTATTTATTTATTTTTTGTTGACTGAGGTATCAGTTTAAGTTTGTTTCTGTTATTTCTTATTTGTTGTCAGGTGTTCTGCTCGAGGCCATCTTTCTTGTCTATTCAGTTGTTCAATCCCTCAACCTGCACACCTGCTTCTTATACCATTATACCCAGTATGGCTAGTCCTTTGTTTCTGATCTGGTTGTTTTACGTACTGGTTACATAGCAGTTTGTTTTGTTTGTCCGTTTGTCCATTCTCTTTTGGTATTGATCGCCCTGTGGATGACAGTTAGGACTTTGGTCCCTTAAATAAAAGCATGGCAGTAGTAGCCCCTAGTCCATGTAATACTTAGCTTTATTCACAAATCTTATCCTCCCAACAACAACAACAACAACAACAAAAGAGAGCTTTTATTTTATCACCTGAACATAAAACAATTTCAATCAGCCTTCAGGTTCTGGAATGTCCTTGTTGTTTAGTACAAAAGAGTGAACCCTTCTAAAGCAGTCTAAATAATTATAAATGCCAGTCTCTAGCTTTGATCTGTCCTTCTATCAACCCCACATGCAGTTTTTCCTGGAAAGGTTTTATAGCTTTCAAAAATTTCAGCTTGATTGCTTTTGTTACTAATTTCTTTTTCATCTGACAAACAGAGAAACCACCTAACATTCTCCCTCTCCTGATATTACATCTTACTTTCTTTAACATAGAATGTGCTACTATTAGTTCACCTATTGAATTAATTATAGATTCACTCAGATAAAGACAATAAAGTTTCTCTTACTCTTACTAAATAGAACTTCTACTAAGAAATCACAGTGTAGCCATAGAAACACTATTTGATATATGTGGTGTGTGTGTGTGTGTGTGTGTGGGTGGGTGTGGGGTGTGCCTGTGCCTGCTCTGTCTTCTCAACCCCCAGTGAGCCGTAGCGGATGGCTGCTCATACTGAGCCAGGATCCTCTGGAGGTTTCTTCCTGTTAAAAGGGAGTTTTCCTTCCCACTGTCGCTAAATGCTTGCTTAGTATGAGGATTGTACCAACACAATGACACTAGTCAGTGTCTTGATGCAATCTGCTGGGTCCCTTATATAGGAAACTTTTTTACTGATTGGCTTATGAACTGAACTGTATTGAAATTTTACTTTGTGAAGTGCCTTGAGACGACTCTTGTCGTGATTTGGCGCTATATAAATAAACTGAATTGAATTGAATTGAATTTATTACTGAAAAGGCTTTGCTGCATTTGTTTAAGATTGAGTTGACAATTCCCTCAGGCTCTGATTTACTTACTGGGTGAGTGCAGATTTAAGGACACGATGAAGCGCACGATGGCCAACACCGTGAGGTTCATGATGCTGGCGATGCCAAAGAAGAAGCCTGCCAGGCCATAGTAAATGCAGGAAGTGTGTCCCCCGAGCCAGTGGTGGCTCCAGGCAGAGGCGACGGCCAGCGGGTACATGGTGACGGCCGCTCCGAGATCCGTTATCGCCAGATTCACGCTCAGCAGCTCCGGCGGCTTCATCCTCGAGGATCTCTTGAAAGCCATGATGAGGACCAGCAGGTTTCCCACAATGGAGAGCACAGCTGTGACAAACACAACCAGACAGTTGGAAAAGAAAAGCAAATTAATTCTGTTGCTGCTCTGGCTGAACCGCTCTGAGTGGTGCCAGGAAACCAGAGGAGGGACGCAGAATTTACCAGCTTTTTTTGATTTGTTTCACTTCTGATCAATGTTAAGTTCCTGAAAACCGTGTCAAAGGAAATATATAGATGAAGAAGAATCTTTGGTCTAGCTAAGATGGTTCTGTCCTTAACTTGCTTTTTGTTAATGTTTAGTGGCATGGCCATTTTAGACATTTGGTTAAAAATCTCTTTTGACATCTTGAAACTGTTTTATTTTATTCAATAAAAGGAGGAAAAAAAACAAACTCCAGACTATTAGAGAATCCTGGGCCAGAGATATGGGTTTCAATCTGAAGTCACCACTGACTCAGTTCGCTCTGCAACATTGATGTTTTTTCTCCACAATTAACACAAGCTTGAAAGTATTCTGCCGTGTGGTGGAGTTGCAAATGCTAACGTTCAGCTACTAGTCAAGACGTTCTCTGCTGTTTCCTGGATGTTAAACCAACAACAGCCAACAACTCCAGGACGATGCAAGACTTTTAAAGTTAAAGTCCCAAGTCATCATCACACACTGGTGAAATTACATCTCCGCATTTGACCCATCCCCATGGTGGGGAGCGGTTAGCTGCAGCTGTGGCCGCGCTCGGGAACTATTTGGTGGTTTAACCCCCCAATCCAACCCCTTAGTGCTGAGTGTCAAGCGAGGAGGCATTGGGTCCCATTTTTCAAAGTCTTTGGTATGACCCGACCGGGAATCGAACCCTGATCTCCCAGTGTCCGGAGCTTTTCTATCTTTCTTGAATAAAGTTTATCTTTCCTGCCTCATGAAAGACTATATGTATAAGTCATATGTATAATCATACTTGTTGAATTAACAATAGATGGATGTCTAATGTTTGAATAATGCGTTTAATAATCATAATAAGGAATGATGGAGGTAAAATGCATATTTATTCCTGTAAGGATGTGTTTCATATCTTTAATTACACCAAATTAGTATTTGTTGAAGAAAAATTCACATTCACAAGTAATAATATTACTGACAGATTAACATCGTCCTGGAGTTGTGATGTCGGATAAGTTATTTATTTACAAATGTAGACAAAGATGACAATCAATCTTGTATGAAAAAAAGCATTAAAAATGTCAATAATCGAAGAATCGAGGCACCAGTTTTAAAATCGAACCAACAATCATTTTAATCGAAGAATCGAAGCATCGAAGCTCCCATAATCGAAATTGAATCGTGAAGTACCCTTTATGGAACACCCCTAATTAATTCACCACCTGTTGCGCCAAGGCATAATGTGCGTTCACAAGTCCGACGTTGCGGTAATATTACTACCAAACGTGGCGGCACAAATGACGCAAAATTTCCGCAACATCATGCCGCCATGGCGCATTCATAAGAAACACTCTTGCGGTAATATTATGCTGATTTGCCGACATGGTGTGTCTCAAAGGGATATTCCACCTAAAATTGAAATTTTGTCTGTTGACATTTTTCCCAGAGTTAGATAAGTGGGAAAAAGCATTTTGTAACCAGCGCAGTAATTCTCCTGATCTGGCAGCAGTTTGTCTGCTTTAGTTTAGCTTTAGCTTAGCATAAACAATGGAAGTGAATGGCAAGTACTAGCATGCTAGTACCTGCCATTCACTTCCATTGTTTTTTCCATTGTGTTTATGCTACTTATCTAACTCTGGGAAATATGTCAACAGACAAAATTTCAATTTTGGGTGGAATATCCCTTTAAGCCCTTTTTATAAAATTTTTGATAAAGTAATGACACCATGACCAGATCAGCTTCTCTCGCTTTGGCCCAGTTACGTATACTGATACCCCTGAAGCACGTCAGACTTGCACAAAAATGTGACAACAATTTAAATTATGTAATGACCGCTATAAATATTTATACTTTCAGCACATTTATGTTTAATTCCAGTTGCAGAATGAAAAACATTGCCACATCTGGCATGGGAGACAACTCAGCACCTAATAAATAGAACATCACAGTCCGGCCATAAATTTTTATAGAAACCTTCACCTCTGCCAAAGATGGCCGTCTGTGATGCACGGAGAATATTCCTGGGATTTACACGTCCTCTCACAGCCTCACAGTCAGGCTCAGGAATATGAACTCAATCAGACATGGACCATCTAAAACATTCATTTGCTCACATAAATCATTAAAAATCATAAAGAGTCCCCGTGAGTCATTGTCTAACTTCTAAAACAATGGCTCATGGGAGTTTTAAACTGCAACTTTGCTAACTTCCTGTAGCAGAAATCTGTGAGATGCCAACGCTTGGAATCAAACCAGAATGAAAAGTAAAAATTCAGTTACTGCTGTTTAGTTTATTTAGCTACAGTTAATATTTTGTTAGTATTGGAATGCAACACATTTTCTGCTGCTTGTATAAAGTTACTGTCAATCATTTTTAAACAGCTCATTACTATAGGTTTCATGGGGAGCTACTGCTCCAGCATGCATTGGATAACAGGGTGGGGACACCCTGAACAGGTCTCCAGTCCATCAGAGGGACACAAAAGTTAGCCTACCAGGCCTGTTTTTGGTCTGTGACAGGAAACCGGAGTACACGGAGAAAACCAACACATGCATGAGGAAAACATGTTAACTCCACTCGAAAAGGCTGCAGCTGGGATTCAAACCTGTACAATTAATATTACATAAGGCCACCAGAAGGCGTGCGTGTGTGTGCATCTATGAGTTGTAGTCTTGTGGTTGTCCCAAAGCAACAAACCAGCTGGGTGTGAGTGTCAATAACAAGAACATTAATTAAGATTTAGCCTTTTGCCACTAAGCTAGAAGAAATAAATGCTTATACGCCATGCCTGTTGGGACTTGGAAAAAATTGAGCTTGAGCTACATGGATCTGCAGTCTGGTGCCAGTACGTTTCCTGCATGTTTTAGATCATGAACACAGCTGATTTAGTGATGAATAACTCCCGTAGAAACTAATGAAGGCTGGGAGGACATTTCAGCAGTTAGATTAAGGTGTTAAAAAGACAAACGCACAGCGAGGAGATAAGTTTTACTTTCGGTTTCACCAACGAACACTAGGGGGTGCTAAAAACAAGCCAAAACTGACTAGTGTCCCCTTAACATGGCGCCACCATGTATAAGTTTATCCCATTTATGATGTGAGGAATAATGAAGTCCTGATTCATCCAAACTCAGACATTTTACTTTCCTGTAAAACTGAAACATGCTGGTTTAACTCCAGAACTTTATTTTTCACAGGCTTTCTGCCACCCCCAAATTACCTCTGAACCCTGGACCTCACACGGGATCCTCTGTGGGGATGTAACGCACAAAGCTCAGTGACCCCATCAGCTTCCAGCTCACTGAAAATTTCTTTCCAGGAAGTGTTCCCAGGCCAAAAAGCTCTAACAAGTTGCACAAGAACAAAAAAGAGATCAATAGAGACTCTTAATGTTACTCAAATCACGTAGGAATACATATGAAGTGCGTCCTTGACAGTTACTGCACAATATCACATTGGTGATTAACGTGGTGCCAAAGGAACATCTGAAAGAGTTTATTTCACTCATAACCAGAACTATCCATCAAATATACCAACTAGTGACTACCTGGAGTGAGAGCAGACATCTTCACTAGAAAATAAACGAGACAGAATCCAAATACATGAATGTATTTTATGATCAAACAAACTCAAAAACAACCAGACAGGAAGTGAGTAAAAGACCCACGATCAAGCATCAGAGAGAATTAAAACAACTGACCAATAAGCTCCATAATAAAGATGCTTTCATCACCCTAATCCTAACAGAGCTAATGGTGTCTATCGATTGGAAGGGATTATGAAAGAGGAGTGGTACATGGATCAAATGGTTGGTCTATCAGGACCACTCAGAAGAAAAATGTTTCCAAGTATCAAGATGTGATCCAAAGGCTGAGAATGAAGGGAAAATGTTGAGAATCAGTTTGAAAAAGTATTTTCAGAATAATAATGGAAGGATGACGTTAAAAAACTAACCTGCAGATTAAAATCTGAATACCAACAAAAAGGTCATGAGATTTAAACTTACGTCAAGATTAAAGTTGGAATGTTGGGGAGAACATTCTAAACTGTTTTTCAGAATAAAGTCAGAATGTTGGGAAAGTTGAAATAATACTTTGAGAATTGTTATTTTGAGATGAAAAGAGGAATAAAAAAAACTTCACTGACACAAAGACCTACAATACCTAGAATGCCTTGAGTAAATTAACTATGGTGACTTAATATTCCAGAAAGGTTTTATAATAAATAAATTCTCCTAGCTCAGGGGTCTGCAACCTATAGAGGTCAAAGAACTGTTTTCCCCTCAGTCCACCTAAATAAACAAACAAACAAATAAATAACGAATTAGACCTTTAAATCAAAATCATATTTTTTAAATACATTTCTATAGAAGAGGATTAGGGTCACTGACAAAATAGTTCTAGCTTGTTCAGAATTCTGAGAAAAAAGTCAGAACTCTGAAATTAAATTCAGGATTCTGACTTTATTCAGGGATTAAATCATAAATCTTTTTATTTCTCTTTCTTAAATATCGACTATAAAAGATTTGTTGTCATTTTTTAAAAAACAACAACAAAACATTACACCATTTTGCTTTCTGTAATTAGGCGCTACAATTAAGAAAATAAATATAACTCCTGCAAAAACACATGCAAATTATATATTAATTACTTACTTATTACTATATATCACCTGATTTTAATCTGCAGGTGATTAACAGGCTTCTGCAGAGCTTAATGAGCTGCTGAACAGGTGAATCAATTGTGTTGAAGCAGGGAAACAACTAAAACATGCTGCTCTCCAGGACCAGGGTTCCCTACTCCTGCTATATATTATTACTTACTATAGTATCTATATCTTCTATGGAATGTTGATATTTTTGGAAAATAATATAAAAATCATGAATAGATCTAAAAATATTACTGGTACTTTTAATGTCATTCTGTTGAGAAAATTCAATGCATTCATTCTGTGAAAAAACAAAAAAACTTAAAAGCTGCTTAAACTCGCACTTCTTTATTTTATTTTAGTTTTTTTTTATATTAATTTGCAGCCAAATGTTTTAGAAGCCACTGTGGCTTCAGAGCTGCAGGTTGCAGACCTCTGATCTGGATCATACATCATAACTTGTGTTTGGAGCTGTAGGTACATAATTAAAAAAAAAAACAACAACTTGTGAGTATTCCAGCTGGTTTAGACTAAAGTTTGACTTTTACCAGAAAAAAATCAACTATTTTTTGAAACTTTAGATTTTTTTAGTATTTTGAGATCACTAATTTGTCTTTATGTCAGAGGCTTTTATTCTGAAGGATATGAGTCTTGTGATCAACACCAGCATGTAAATGAAACTGTGCCTCACACCAGGATTGAGGGTTTGTATGAAATATGTATTTTAGAGCCAAAGCTGCAGGAAAAAGGACATTTTCATTATTTAAACACATTTTAAATAAGGCTATAATCAGAACAGCTGTTGTCATCTTTGTTGCATCATCTATTTGAATATTTCTATGCTGCTGATGACATTTCTGCACTGACTTCCATTTCATTAAGTGAAAGTTCTGAAAATAGATGTGATCCAGAGAACTGGCATCCAGATGAAAGGGATGATGGGATTTTATGTTTCTTTAGACCGGATCAGCAAATTGGATGGAGAGAAAAATATGTCATAAAAAAGGAACCAAAGAAATGAAAACAGTTGGATTTACAGCATGATGTCATTTGAATTTAGGTTGGAATAAAACGTAGTGTAGTCTAGCTTTAGTCATTTGATTTTTTGGCTTTCATCTGTTGTCATCCCAACGATCACGCATGACAGATGAAACCAAACAGGCTTTCCAAAACCGTAATCACGTGAAAGCTTTATTGATTTTTTTGTATTTTTTTTTTTTGGTGCACAATCACCCCACTTGACCCTGTCGGATTTGTTTTGACGCAAAATGCAGCAGAGATATAATTTCCTATAAAATCACAAAATCTCTTAAAAACATGAACATTTTGTCAGAAAACTGTTTTTACTGCGAAGTCTGACAGCTTTCCTCTTCATCCTCCAGCAGCGGCAGCAATCGTGTGCTTTTAGCACCATAGATGTCCTCTTCTCCCATCACCCACCTTCCATCAGACCTTGCATCTGCCTTTTTAGATGTTGTGACAAAGCTTGGGGCCGATGTAAAGTGTGAAATAGCAGGAGGGTTGTCACAGTGTCTGTCATCCTAACTGATTACTACCACTCCTGGAGCTTTGTTAGACGACAGCGCTCCACTGGAGAGAGGATGAGAGTGTGTCTAACTCATGCTGAGCAGCTGCAGCTTCTCCATAGCCGGCATCTGGGAGCCTAAGGTCGTTTATAAGAGCTCAGACCATGGCGGTAATGTTGCGCAATCATGTCCGTTTTATAAAAGATTACACAATGGCGGCATAAAGGGGGTATGGGGGCGGTCTCTGTGCTGTCGCGGACTTCCGTTTACATAACTTGCTTTTATTGCGATCGAAGCCGTGCTCGTTAAGTTTTTTTCACAAACAGATACAGGTATCTGTCATCCACAGTTTCTGTGAACTGTCAGATGATCTGAGCTGCAGCTCTAACGGAGAGAAGCTCCCGGAGCACAGCATCTCTCCAGTTTATCATCTCAGCTGATTCTGTTTACAAAACGAAACTTATGCCTGTGTTTACTTTCATTTTCAATATAAACTTCTCACAAAAATTAAAGGAACACTTTTTTTATTGGTCTTGGCATGAAATCAATTAAACCTGTCTGATAATTTTCTGGTTGATTAAGCAGCTGAGGGCATTGTTAATCACTTTCAGCTGTATTGGTGTTCATGGACTTAACGACAGGTGCACTAAAGTGGCAACAATTACAAAACCCTCAAAACAGGACTGGTTTAACATGTGGAGGTCATTTCAAGTTTCTCCCTCTTGATCTTTTTTGGCTGGTTTTCCACTCGTGCTAGTTTTGGCTTGAGTAATTATCTCTACTGGCAGCATGAGGCGATTCCTTAACCCTACAGAAGTTGCACAGGTTGTCCAACTTCTCCAGGATGGCACATCCACACGTGCTGCAGCAAGAATGTTTAATGTGTCTCCCAGCACAATCTCCAGAACATGGAGGAGATTTCAGGAGACTGGCGGTTATTCTCGGAGAGCTGGACAGGGCCGTAGAAGGTCCACAACCCATCAGCAGGACCGATACCTGCTCCTTTGTGCAAGGCGGAACAGGCTGAGCACTGCTCGTGCCCTACAGAATGACCTCCAGAGGGC